>JAGFMF010011435.1:3364014-3577448 GCA_019455555.1 Galemys pyrenaicus
CCCCCTGTACTTCTGGACTGTACCCCAGCTCTTACGTGCATCAATAAAAATCTTTTAAAAAAAAAAAAAAACACTCAAAAAAAAAAAAAAGAATGCTTTTCTCACTGAGAAGTTGCTCTCTAAAATTCATGCCTCCTTCAAAGTAAATCTCCTTTGTGACCACCATCTCTGGATAAAAACGTTTCTGGGTTTACTTTAGCCTTGCTATCAGCTTATCAATTCAGACTCCCCTCAGGGTTTGCAGTGGGAACTTTTCCAGCAGCCAGAGGGGAACTGGGAGCAAGGAATTTGACTCTCAGTCCATTAACCCCTATTGACCCAGGTCTGCCTGTGTTCTGAGCCCTGCCAGTCTCCACTCACAGGTAGATGTTATCTCAGCAGCTTGGGCCATGGGGATTTCAGACCCAGGGATCGCCAGTGACTGGCTCCCACGCACAGGTAGGACCGCGCAAGCCAGCCAGCCGGCCCTTCCACACTGCTAGCACCAGCAGCGGACTGTTCCCGCACAAAGGCTATGGCGTCAGATGCTGCCTATGGAGAGAGCCTATACCGTGCCCCGCAGCAGAACAGAGAACAGCTGAGAGCTGTGACTCCATCTCGTGACAAAAGGATGACTAATTATAATGAAAATAGGGAGCTGCAGGCTCTGGTCCCCAAACAGCTTCCATATAGACTGCAGCAGTTGCTGTCCAGTGTGAGCCAAGCCAGCGCAAGCCCCTTGTCAGTCCCCAGGCACTCCCGTAAACGCACAAAGTCAGCTGTGGGGGGCAGCTGCCCCAGGTCAGTTACTGCTTGACCACTGCATCCCCTCCAGAGCCAACCCCGCCACCATCCACAACTCCCTGCGCTCTACCCTGAGGGACCGGCTGGGTGCAAGCCCCGACCCCCCACCTGTCCCTGCAAGCCACCAACTCTCTCCGGCACAGTCTATTCAAATTCCCGCCAGGTCTTGCTCTCACTTCATCTAAACCCTAGGGGCTCCCCAGTGTCCCAAGAGGGGGAGTCGCTGGAGACTTACCACCCCCCACCGCAGAAACCAAGCTGAAAGACGTCAATGATGGTTTTCTTCAGCACTTGGCTGTTGGATGGTTTTAGTTCCAAAGAGCGACACAAACATCAGGGATCTGTGGGACAGACCTTTATTCTTTCTGCTTCCGTGACTAAAAGCACTGCCATGGCGCGAAGCGTGTTTTTGTAAAAGTTGGTACTGTTTCAACTTTATCCATTTACTCCGAGCCAGTTCTCCCCCCACAACCTGACTTTTACCCCTTCCCATAGGCGGAACAGAGGACTGAGTCTGGTTACCCCCAACCTGGAGCCTCTGGCACCCCACACCCCATCCCTGTCCAGCACTGACTCCCCCACCGTCCTCGTCCACACCCCCATCCTCGTCCAACACCCCCATCCTCGTCCAACACCCCCATTCTCGTCCAACACCCCCACCCTCATCCAATACCCCCACCCTCGTCCAACACCCCCACCCTCGTCCAACACCCCCATCCTCATCCAACACCCCCATCCTCGTCCAACACCCCCATCCTCATCCAACACCCCCATCCTCGTCCAACACTGCACCCTCATCCTTGCCCAACATTCCCCACCCCTACCTGGTCCAACACCCCACACGCGGGGCCCTCCTGCACAAGGGGGTCACTGCTATGTGAAATGTTGTTCAGCGACGCTTGTTACCTTATTGATGATAACCACCTCAAAAACATGTTAACAAGAGCCAATATGGTTAAACCTATGGTGATTTGAATCACGGCACACCAGCTATCTTGCAAAGAGCAATAACCCAGCACTGTTCTGAAGTCAGCTCATGACTTGGTCTGTCCCAGGACTTGCCTTCTTGCTGGCAGCCCCTCTCCACGCCTGCAGATCAACAGCAGCCCGCGCTGAGCTGCAGGAGTTAACACGGCGGAGGGGGCCCCAGCCTCGGGGCACCCGCCCGGCCCTGCGTCCTTGCTTTCGGCCATAAAAGCAGCATCGTGACCCCCATGCAGAGCTACGAGCAAGATGCTTCGGGAAAAGCACCCGTAAGTCTCATCTCCACCCAGGTTCACTCTGCCCTTTCCACCCAGCACCTCAAAGGGCTTTTGTGGGGATCCCTGATGTCGGGGAGACCTTTCATCTTCCGGATCAAAGGGCTAATGAGCAGACAAGGGGCAGCTCACCCACTCTGCCTTCTGGGGAGCCACCTTTCTCCTGAGGGCACCGACAGCAGGTAGGAAGTGTGATGTTTGAAGTGGAAAATGATGACAGACTTTCAACTATGGGGAAGTGGGCAGTTTGCCGTACACAGAAAGCAGGGCCCTGCAGGTCTGTTTTCCCCTTAGCTGCCCAGGTGACGTGAGCTCACCCCTTGCTCTGGACGTCCAGGTGCAGGCAGAGCCCCGGGAACGCAGCGCGTCCAGTCAGAGGAACTCACCGCAATGGAAACACCCCTGCAATGTCGCGATCATATAAACAGGACTGGGCTGCAGTCTCAGCCTCCTAAAAAGGACACCTGGTGATGCCGGCAGGAGAGGGACAGGTACAAGCGCAAGTGGGTAACTGACTCTAACTCAGGGCCTGCGCGAACTTAGGCAGATTTCAGGCCCGATAACGGCAAACTGCAAGTGACTGCCTAACGCAAACCGATTCAGTCCCTTAGAAAGATCTACTGTAGTTCCTCGTTGCTAACAATTGTCACATGCACAGCATCTGAAGGAGACGATCTCTACACAGCTCTTGGAACCTCTGCTCGCTACTGGATCTCCTCACTCCCCCTCTTGATTCTCCGCCTCCCTCTTGAGCCCCTCCCTGGCACCTGCCAGGAGGCTCCTCAGCTCCTGGGGACCTCATGGCTCTCACGGAGGCCCCATCTCCAGCGGAACTGGCTCGTCAATGCCCAGGGTCACCTGCGGACCTACCTCGTGGGCAAAATGCCACCTCAGAATCTGGATGACCCAAAGTCAAATCATGATTTCCATCCCAACCCTGCCCCCAGGGTAATCTGGTCTGGGCACCCCAACTAAAATAACAGCCCCTCCATCGGCCACTCTCACAGGAGAGAAAGCTGTTAGGTTTCCTAGATTTACTTTTCTTTCATCTTGTATGTCCAGGTGTGGGTGCAGCCCACCTCGGCACCCCACATTCACCCAGCCCACCAGCAGCAATCCAGGCCCACCCCACTCCGTGGGGTTTCTGACCGCCAGCTCTGCTCCTTTCGGCTCCCACAGAACAGCCAAAGGAAAACTGCTTGGCACCGATGGGCTCCAGCTCGCTCCAGTATGAAACCGCCCACGTCATGCATCCCTGCCAACTGACCGCCCGGGCCCACCAGATCCCACGGACCCCTCCGGCTCCCGCCTGCCCCACCAGTCAAGGCAAACCCATCAGCCACCAAGGCAAAGCCTGGCTGCCCGGAGCGTGGGGCACGCGAGGCCCAGAGCATACAGATACTCTGCAGCCGGGCCTTCCTCTGCTACGTGGCTTGGCAGATTCCTTCCTTTTCTCAACACCAGTGAGCTTGGTTCTCCCCGCACACCAGCCCTGATGTCAGAGACAAGATGCTCGCCAGGAGAGCGTGCACCTCGTGGCCTGAGCTAGACGTCACATGTGTGCACGCCTGTCTCCTGGGGCCGACGTGTCCACGAGCCTTTCTTCAGCCCCTTAACATGGGGCGTGGGCCAGACAAAGGCATAACAAATGCACCTGGATAGGCTGCTTGCAACTGGTTTTTGCTTGCAATTTCTACATCACAAATCCAAAGTTCCTTCGGGTTCAAGGGGCTCTCTCTCTTGTGAGGACTCTGCAGAGACAATTCCCACAGCTCACTCTAGAATGTACAAGCACAGCTTTGAAAAACGATTTATAGTCGGGGCCTCTGCAAAGGGTTAAGAAGCAGCACTATAAAGCTGTCCGCAGCCACTGCAGTGCAAGTTCAATCCCTGGCCAGGGAGCTGACCACATGACCTCTCCTGTCTCCCCACTGCTCCCCTCAGCAGAGTATTTCAGTGTCTGTTCTGCTCCCCACTCTGTCTCTGGTGAATCCTCTCACCCCCTGCACCTCTGGCCTATATCCCAGTTCTTGTGTGCATAAATAATCTTTAAAAAAAGACTACATGCAGATACATATGTTGTTTGACAGACTCTTCCACAAAGGTTTCCCCAAAGGTGTGGCATTAATTCCTCCCACTGACCGACAAGTTAGTCATTCTCTGCTTGAACTTGGACCAGACCATGGAAAACTGGGCTGTCATCATTATCAGCAGTCACCAGTGGTTGAAAAGGACTATGAGGCACTGGGCAATTTCTGATCACTCACCCAATTTCCAGATGATGGAAACAGAACCAAGATAGAGTCGCTTGCAGATCAGAAGTCAACGGCAGCGCTCTCCCGGTGAGGGACGGGCGGCCCCGGAAGGAAACCTGCCCGGAAGGAAACCTGCACCAGGACGGGGCCACCTACCGCGTGGGACTGGAACAGGCAGAGGCCAGTGTCTACAAAGCCCTGACGCACACATCTCACCTCCAACTGCAGGCTGCCTGCACAGCACTTCTACCAGCTGGCCTGGAGGGCAGCGAGCCTGCACATCCCTCGCCCCAGCCTACACCCCAGGCCGCCTTGGTATCGTCCCCCAGCCACCCACCGCCCCAGTCCACAGTGCCCTCGGCCCCAGACCAATGCAACAGTCTCCTAACTGGCTTCCCCAAATCCACTTGTAAACCCCTCTGGAGTCCCTCGAATGGTCTCAGAGGAAGAGCAACGTTCTTAATATGCAGTCAAATGCTCTACCACTGAGCTGTAGTCCCCCAAAGTCCTTAATACCAGCTACGATGTCTGCAAGGCAGCCCCGCCCACCTCCCAGCCTCTCCCCCTGTGCTACAGCCCCACTCTCCTGCCTCAGCACCTTTGTACATACCCTCCTTGGCCTCAGGTGGAAGGATCTTCTGTAATCTGACCCCATCTAGGCCCGATTATCCTGAAGGTCAGGGCGGGTCCACCTCTCAAGGAAACAGAGCCCTTCCCTAAGCGACTGTACTTTCCCTGTACTTTCACTTAGGTGATTGATCCATGTACTTTTCTACATCACTGTAACTTAAAGGGAGGGCAGGAGACAAATGTTTTACTTGCCTCCTTGGCTTGATGCCCTGAAACAGCCTGGGGTAAGGACTCGGGTGCGTATACTGAGCTGTCGGAAAAGTCATGCCACATTTTTGCATAGGAAACATAGAAAAAAATGCATCAAACCTTTTCTGTCAACCCAGCCGTGTGCATAGGAGTCAGGCTGGGGGGCCACCTAATGAGAGGGGAGAGGGAAATGAAACAACGATGAGGGAAAGAACACTGACAGCAGGATGTGGAGGCCGCCAGGACCTCCTGGAATCGACACAGGAAGAACCCTTGCACCATTTCAGGCCACACGCCAGGAGGTTACTCTCTCCCATCTTCCATCTGGGTCTGCACAGCCTTAGAGAACCAGGACAGACCGCAGGTAGGAGACTGTCACCACCGTGTCTGGGACCACACCGAAAAACTACCCCCCATGGGAAGAAAATGTTCGTCATTGCTAATCAGCAGGACATGCAGGCCACAGTCAGGGCCAACTCACACCAGGGACAATGGCTACTATCAAAAAGGCCAGAAATGATGGGTATCGGCGAGGATGTGGGGAAAAAGATGCCCTGCACATTGCTGATGGGATGAAGCCTGGCCAGCCCCTGTGGACAGCAGTCAGAGGGTTTCTCAAGATATTCAAAGTAGACCTGCCACATGACCCAGAACTCCACTCCCAGGTGTCTGCCTGCAGAGTAAAAACACTAATTCAAAGGAACATGCGTCTCCTATGTTCACTGTGGCACCATCCACGCACCCACGTTACAGAAACAACCTAAGTGCCCAGGACAGAAGCGTGGATGAAGACGTGGTATATATGCACCATGGAACTCTACTCAGCTCCAGAAAAAGGGGAGAAAGATGAAATGTTACTATTCGCCACCACATGGATAGAACTGGGAGAGGAGAGGTTAGGCTAAGCCATAGTATATCAGAGGAAAAACCCAGATATCAGATGACTACACTCGCACGTGGACTACAAAGAAACAAAAGAAAGGAACAGACCAGACCAGACCCAAACAAACCCTCGAAATCTGACTGCGGAACCAAGGTCACTGGTAGGCGCTGGGAGGCATGATGGCCTGTGATGGAGGAATACGGGTGCTCTGCTGGTGGGTGGTGGGTAACAGACATCTGATGAGTATGAGCCTGTACCCCTAAATCACAGACAATAAACTGACATCATGCAAACTGACATGACCACAATAAAAATAATTTCACGGGCCGTTCTGGTGGTGCAGTGGGTTAAGCAACACACTATGAAGTAAACCGCAGCCACTGCAGCACGCACTCACTGCCTGTCTCCGGCTAGGGGAGGCACCCACACGGCGCAGCAGACCTCTCCTGCCTCGCCCGCTGCTCCCCTCAGCAGTGTGTTTCAGTCGATCTGCCTGTTGTTCCCCACTCTGTCTCTGGAGGATCCTCTCACCAGCACCCCAACACCTCTGGTCTATACCACAGTTCATGTATGCATAAATAAATATATCTTTAAAAATAATAATTCCACGAAGGTGGGTCATGAGAAGGAGGCCTAGAGACCAGGGTCTACCCCCAGGCTGGACTCCAGAGGCCCTCAGAGAATGCAGCAGTGGTGGTGACGTGCAAGATAATTATATTTTCCACATAAGTGTAACTTTCTAATTGCACTGGTAAAGTATAAAAAAATATTTTGGAAAAAGTTCTTAATTCTGCTATGAAGTCCTAGTAGGTTTCTCCACAGGGGGACCTGGAAAGGGGGCAGGGAGTCGTGGGGAGACAGACGGTGTGGGTTTGCCTGGAGCTACCAGGAGAGGCGCTATTCCATGCTTCCTGATGTAAGTAACTGTAGACTCAATGCTTCAGGCATGCACCCCAGACATTATTTTTGTCTCCAGGACATGAAGGAGTATTTGAATACCGGGAGGCAAATATTGTATTTGTGTCCAAAATATCTAAAGACTCAGAGGCAAAAAAAGCTAGACATCAAGACATCAATGAGGTGATATGCAGAGTAACTCTCCTACACCTACTCCTGAAACTTCCTTTCAAGCCACAGTCCCCTCTGGTTGACTATGAGAAACCAGCACGTACGTGTGGCAAGACCAGACACTTTGAAAGTTCAGTGCAACTTAAATTCAAGAACTGCCTACTTGAGACTGATGGGCCGTGCAGACTGGACGAGGACATTGCATGTGTGCAGAAAGAAGGAAAACAGACCAGCTCCTGTCACAGAAGGATGATCTAGTCACTCTGGGGCAGAAGGCGGGCCTGCACGCAGAGGAGACTGGCAACGTGTCACTAAAACAAAAAGTAGCTACAACCACTTCTTGTCTCCTGCAGAGAAGCGCAATTCAGACAGAGAGAGGCCACTACATTCCTCGCTGGATGGACAGATGGAGAAAGGAAAGGCAGGCATTTCAAGGCCTCCCAGATCATCCAGGCAGCTATTTAGAGAAGGCCGCAGAAGGAGAGAAAGACAGGAGACGCTGCCAACTCTTCACCTAGAAGGAAGCCAAGCGACATGGCAAGAAGCTGGAAAGTTCGGGCACCGTAGCAGTGAGACCCCAGGTGTGGGATGGTCAAAGTTGTCAAGTGAGGCAGAAACTGCATCTTCTATACCAAGTCCAAGTCCAGAGGGCGTCCACCCACAGTCCTAAGGGGTGGCTGGGCCCTGCTAGGTGGGTCCCACGATGCTGGACCTGCACCATCAACTTTGCAAGGCTGTTCTAATAACCTCGCAGGTCTAGCTGGTTGAAACTCTGTCCGCAGAAGCCCTCCCAAAGAGCTTATCGAAGTCCTTTATCCTAGAGCAGCTCTCTGCCCACCTGTGACCATGCACATGCCTCTTTTCCTAACAAGTCTTCCCCTTTTGGAGGCAACTCTTTCTGCCCTCTTTGTGTCTATGCAGCATTCTTTTCTCCCCTTTACCTTGTTCTATAATAAACCTGCCCTTGGCGTTACAGAAAAATTCTGCATCAGGTACGTCAAAAAAAATTTTCATCAAATACGTTTTCAGTTTATTGTTCAAATCTGGACTGGCATCCCATTTCTGAAACCAAAGTCTACCACAAAGAATAAGAACCGGAGGCAAGCCGGATGAAGCAGGAGAGACACTCTAGAAATAGGATGCGTGAGGCCCATAAACCACTGAGCCCATCGCCCAAGAGCTCCATCCGCAACCCCGGCCTCTGCCTGCACACACAACCTCCTCTTCTGGCTGGCACAGCCCCAGGAGGACCAGCCAGCCTCCTGGTGTCATGGTAATGAAGGGGATGAGAACATTAACAAACATCAACGAAACAGGATGTAAGCGAGCAAGAACTAGCCAGAGAGGCTCTGAATGAGAAGTTACGTGGTATTTGCAGCGAGGCTAAAGTGGCTGCAGGGGCAAAGCTGGGGGAGGGCAGGAAAGAGGGAGATAAGTGTGACCTCAGGGTGCACAGCCCCAGGTGGCACCCCTGGGGGGCAGCGGGGAGCCTGTTCTTGGGGATGGCTCCAGAGTATGGCTGGGGCTGGCCAGTCAACGGCTGCCAACTGAAGAACACCACACGGGGAATCCTGTATCCAAGTGGCCAGTGTTGGGCCGGCCTCCAGCCGGGGGTCACGAACACCCTCGGGACATCACTGGCTGCCAGACGGGCCCTCTTCCTGGGACTTCCTGAAGTAGCACCCGGAGTCAGCCTTCCTCTAGGTCAAATTCCTAGTCAAATACAGTTTGCGCTTGAGTATTAGAGCGAAAGGGACGGACGCTTGCATATTGAGAAAATGGCAATAAGAATTTAAAAATAAGGGCACAGAGGGCAGGAGGGAAGGGTGCCATCGCTCCCGCAGCTGATCTGAAGAATTCGCATTGTTTGAATAGAAGCAAAACTGGAATGAAACAGCGTCATAGTGTGTATATACAAACATGGCTAATCTTGCCCACACTCTGACACTGGAGAGGAGAGGGGAGGGAGAGAAGGATGGACAGGAGGAGGGGGAGAAGGGGAACTGAAGACGACAGGAAAGCTCTAGGAGAGCTCTGTCCTCAGGACTGGCGCAGGCAGAACTGGGAGACCTGCGCCTGCAGGGGCCGGCCTCGCTGCCTGCAACACGCCTGCACCCCGGGGATTACTCACAGGGGCCACGCGGGCCAGCGATGGCACCTGGTTTTAACGTTCAGGCCCTGCCAGGTCCCACCTGGAGTTACTCAAAGGCATGTTGCCCCACTGAGAAGCGAAGAATCGAAGTCTCCGCCACAGTCATAAAATCCCGCAGGGACACTTCCCGCAGTGCCTGCCAGCACTTACACTGCATCTGGTTCAGGGCCAACCGGGGTTCTGAAAAGGTCAAATATTCAAATTCCAGCCCAAAATACAGTCACGATGCACAATGAAGGCATAGGCCGGCCAGACACGTGAACTTCTCAGTGTTTTGTGTTTTCAGCAATGTTCACAAGCCCCAGCGCTCCCCTGTGGGTGCCAGTTTTGTGCCCCAGCACAGTAATAGTCAGGACACACCTTTCGGGTTTGGTTTCTAAGAGGCAGATACTGTGACACGTGGTTTGTCCCAGTGCTCGCTCACATCCCGTCCCTACACTGACCAGGGACGTCTTTGGGGTAGTCGCTACATCAGTGCAGAGTGAAAGCAGCTTACAAGGGATTCATAGGTAAATTTGAGATTGCTGATAAAACCCTACCACCAAGACTGGGTTACTTACTCTTAGGTATCTGAGAAAACTCTCAGAGCTGTAAGCTCTTCAGCTGTGCACCCAAGGCACGGATTCTGCCCTGGGCTTCTCCGTATTCTTCGTGGGTAGCAGTCTGCGATTCTAGAAGGCTGTTCGGCCATTCGTGTTCTCCAGTCCTCCTACACAACCCCTGCTTCTTTTGTGTATTACTTTCGAACAAGGCTTCTCCACTTTATACATACAAACCATATACACATTATTATTTTTTTTATTCAGTTTTAACTGAATAAAGTGCACGGGCTTCAGGGTGACTCTCTACTCATAATGTAACTCTCTATTCATATGGATGTCACCAGGAGATGTACACGTAATTGTTCGTGTCTACAGATGTGCACGCGCACACACACACAGGCACGTATACAAGCATGCGTGTGCTTGCTCTCTCACTCTCGCTCTTGCTCTCTCTCTCCCCCCTCCCCCATCCTTGGGACTGCATTAAAGCTGTGGTATAAACAAACAGGAAGGAGGTCGACCGCAATATGATCAACTGCTAAAACATTGCTTTCAGCTGATTGTGGAAAAAATTAAGTTTTTAAAGTATCGTTTACAATTTGATGCAGAGATCTTCTTACTGCATTTCTAAGTCTTGACTCACTACCCCTTTAGTAAATCCGCTGCCCTGCCACTACATCTAAACCAGTTATTTTCTTTTAAAAAATGTTACGAGTCACAGGCTGAAAGAAAAGTTTACAAATAACATGTCCAATAAAATGGCTGGTACCCAAGATATATATTAAAAATTGTCAAAACTCAGTAATAGACAATTTTCTTCACACGAGCAAAAAATGTAAACAGTCATTTCATCCAAAAGGGATATACAGATAGCAGATAAGCATGTGAAGAAGACTATGTTATTAGTCATTAAGGAAATACAGATTTAAATCACAAGGAGCTATCACTATAAACTATTAGAATATATATAGTTTTAAGAAAATAATATACATTGACAACACCAAAACCTGTTAAGAATATAAAGCAACACTCAGGATGCAAAACGATACGGCTACTTGGAGAAAAATTCCATAGTTTCTACAAAGTTAAGCATACGGTCACAGCCCAGCAATCCCATTCTTAGGTATCTACCCAAGTGAATTAAGAATTTATGTTCACATAAAAACGTGTTTGCAAATGTTTATTCATAAGCACCAAAAAATGGGAAACAAGCAAAATGTCTTTTAACAATCAACAAATATTAGTTTATCCATACCACAGAACTCAGCAGTCAAAAGAAACAAGCTATTGATTCACTCAATAAACTGGATAAATTTTATATGCATTTTGCTAAATAAATCAGACCAAACAAGGCTAGATACTGTATAGCCCATTTATATGACATTCTGGAAAAGGCAACATTCCAGGAAGAGAATCAGAGGTTGCTAGCAAGGACCACACAGAGAATTTTAGGATGATGGAACTGTTGGTATGCTGCTGGGGTAATAGATATATGACTATGCATATGCCAGAACCCCTAGACACTGCACCATTATTAAACTTAACTATTAGTCACAATTTTTTAAATCAACCAGAGTGTCAGGGGATTTCAGGATGGGAGGCACATTATAAAAAAGGAATGAAACTATAAGTAAATGAGGTAACTTCACTACAATATATGGAGGAAAAGAAAGCTTACCTAAATAACGCTGGATCCTAGCAATTTGATGTTGGTAAATCTGTAACTGTCAGGGTTCTGATGACAACTGTAAAGCTACTTAACATCTATACTGCCAAATTCACAAATGAATTGTAGATGATGTGAGCCAACATTTGTTCACTATCAGAAAAAGCAGCTACAAATAAGGAGAAAAGTAAGAACCCTCTAGTGTTGGGTTATATATATACATCTATATCACATATGTTGCAGATGTGTATATTACATAGACATAAAATAAAAATGGACGTGTAGATTCTGAGATATCAGTCTGAACTCATTTTAAGACAGTAAAAAATACAAGCGAGTGTATATGTGGATTGTGCATGCATACAATATTTCCAGCTCTGTGCACTGAGGACCCAGAGAGAGAGCAACACCCCACTGGCAATAAGCACATCCAGCACCCAGATCTTGCTCCCTAAAGACCATACTGAAATTAAAGGAGTCTTTGGAGAAATGGCTGCTTCTAGAGCTGGAGAGGGGAAAACTGCAATTAAATTGGGCAAGGCTTACAGTGCCAGAAACCAGCGGAGTCACAGGAGCACAGCTGAAAGAGCGCTCCACCACTGAATTCAGAACAATTTGAGCAATATAATAATGATAGTATTGGGTTATAACCCAAAGAATGAATGGATATAAGTTCATACTAATATAAATGAGTAGACAGAGAAGGAACAAATCTTGCTGACAAATTGCAATGATTTAGTAAATAAACAGAGAAGAAACAAATCTTTCTGACAAAGGAAATGTAACTATAAAATGCAGAAAGAATGTGGTTCCAGAAAATTATGAGAACATCACAGCTGTAATTGCAATTGGGGAATCAATATTAAGACCAATAGTCAGTGGATAAGACCTTAGGAAGAAAGAAACAGGAAGTGTGTAATACTGTAAAGTATAGCCCCATGAAGGTGTTTTCAAAGATGGCCACAAAATTATCTGATACTTCCTCTTAAAGGTGGATCTAAATTTCCTGCCCTTGAGTGTGGACTGGGCTTGGTGACTTGCTTCTAACAGAAAGCGAAAAATAGCTAAACTGTGCAGAAAGCTAGTTGATGCCATGGTATCCAAGCAATCAAGGCTGATGTCACCAAGAACAAGTCACCTTGATATAATGTGCTCCCAGCATGATGCAAAGAGAAGGACATGTCACCTGTATGATACTCTACTCAAAATCCTTAATTTCAGTCTAATATGACAAACTATAAGACAAACACAGAGACTGGCTATAAAATCTATGACTATCACTTGCCAAAAATGTCAAGGACATGAAAGACAAGGGAAAAACAAACAGCAGTCAAATTGAAGAATACTAAGGAGATACGACAGCTAAATGCAAGTGTAGAATCATGAACTGGATCCTGGAACAGAAAACATCTATTAGTGGACAAACTGGAGACAGCCACATAAAGTCTATAGTTTAAGTAGTACTGTATAAACACTAGTTTCCTAGGGTTATGCCTGAAGTATTTTCTTCTCCATAAAGGAGGAGACTAAAGATACTTCAGGCATTAATTCCAATAATCTTTTAAAACACAGCTGAAATGTCTTCTCTTCCACGAAGTCTTCCATGATTACCCACTCTCCGCTTTATGTTAGATGCCTTTCCTCCACGCACATATCATGGCACTTAATCACACAGTATTGTACAGTTTTATTCCCTGACTAGCTTTCTATAGAGGCATCTAAAATGTATCTCATTCATATTGAATTATTTGTTTCTCTCATTCAAACTTGAAATCCTGCAAGAAGACAGGGCAGTAGGTGATTATGTCATGAACTTTGGAGACCTGTTAGATCTCAGTTCAAATCCCTGCGTCACCATTCCCATGTGATTTTTAGTTAACTTAAATCAGTTTCAGTTTTTACACACTGAACAAATAGATCTAGGACAATGAGTGGTTTGAGAATTTAATGATGCAGTATACACGAGGCGAGAAATCAGCCCTTGCATCTAGTATGTCTTCAACAATGGCCATGGTTGTTCACCATCACTTTTATTAATGCCGTGCAGTCTCCTATTCCCAGAGCTTGCTATGATGGCAAGGACTGGCAAGCGTTGAGGACTTCATACATTTGCCAAGTGGATGAATTATTAACACTAACCCTGAGAAATAGGTATCCAGTATCTACTTCACCCATGAGCATCCTTTATCTCAGGGTTTTATCAGCTAGGACATCCCCGGTAGTGCAGGGGTTAAAGTAAAGCTATCGCCAGCCACCACAGCATGAGTTCAAGCCCCAGCCAGGGAAAGCACCCACATGACACAGCAGACCTCTCCTATCTCCCCACTGCTCCCCTTAGCAACGTATTTCAGTCTATCTGCCTGTTCTGTTCCCCACTCTGTCTATGAATTCCTCTCACCACCCCCCTACACTCTGGCATACACCCAGTTCTTATATGCATAAATAAATAAATCTTTTAAAAAAAGTTTTATGAGCTAGGATTGCTTCTTTGGCTACACATTAAAATGACCTGGAGAGATTATCACGCCCATCCAATGTTCCACCAACAAGCAAATCTCTGTTCCATGCTGCCAACCAGTTTAATTGGTCTGAGATGAGACAGGGCGAGTTGGAGCAACAGGAAATTCTCACTAAAATACATGTAAGCAGAAGTGACATATCCAGTGGCAGCTGCACACCTAGCTCAAGGAGTAAGGGCTCCCTCGAGAAAGGATGCAGTCTAAGACTGGGGCGGGAAAAGCCGCCATGATGGGACTATGCCACAGGGGTCAGGACCTATCTGAAAGAGGGCAAAGCCCAGAGCTGGAACAACTTGAGCAACAAAATATAGTAATATTAAACTATCACCTAAAGTGTAAAGTAAACATCCATGAATCCATACTGATAAAAATAAGTGAGCAAAGAGGAGACGCGAGAGGACAAATCTCCTCTGTAAAGTCAGAAACGACTTATGGAGACTCATGGACCTCAAGGAGGTGAGACAAGGCCCCGCTCTTCCAGAGGGGCAGTGTTCAGTGACCTTTTCCATGGAGCAGTGTGGACAGAGTGACGGTACAGGGGACACCATTTAAGGGAGTAGGGTAGAAAGACAGATTATCTTTAAAGACATATAGTTGACTGAGGGGCCTCCCTGGTGGGACAAGGGGTTAAGCACCACACTATGAAGTGTCTGCAGCCACTGCAGCACGAGTTCGAGCCCTAGCCAGGGAGGTGACCCACACAGCGCAGCAGACCGCTCCTGCCTTTGTCACTGCTCCCCTCAGCAGTGTGTTTCAGTAGATCTGCCTGTTTGGTTCCCCACTCTATCTCTCTCACCCCCCACACCTCTGGCCTGTACCCCAGTTCTTGTATGCATAAATAAATACATCTTTTTAAAAAAAACCAATTGACTAATAACAAAGTTCTAATTAGCAATAACAATGGAATAGGACTTGTAACTTCCTCCTGGGTATCTTTGCCCATGGAAATGGTCATTCAAGTGTGACGGTAAAACGTGTTCAGACTCAGGGGAGTAGCGGGGTCACTAGCACAAGCCAGCTGTCATGTGAGTGAATAAACACCCGGGTTTATGTTATGGGCGGATGTGGATTTTTATGTTGGGCAATCAGGGTGCTCTAAGTGGGGAGGTTAGGCAACTGGCCGATTCACCTCCAGCAGCCTACAAACACTATCTTCACAATAATTCTGTGACTCTGAAGTTGCTGTGCTACAAAAAGCTCATTTAATGACAAGAAAGTTGGTATCATAACATCATCATTGGGCAGAGTGCCAAGAAATCGCTGACAAGTCATGGGAAGATTCAGGAAAGAACAGGACTCAGAGCTGGGAAACAGGCAGGTGTGAGCAACAACTCTGATTCCCAGCATCGTGGAACAAGGAGATCCATGGAAACCAACTGTTAGGAGCAAAGGGGACCCAGGGAAAGAAAAGCAGAAGATGGTTTGAACGAACTAGCTATGAAATTAAAAGACACTGCAAGAAAATGATTTTGATTTTTCCAGCCAAAGATGCCTACCTTTTAACAAATCCTCTTTATAACATGTCCAGTTATCAATACCCCCAGATTTTATGTCTCTTTAGGCAAAAGATATTTTCAAATTAAGTCTATGTATTAAGGTAAGCTGGACAAGAAGATCTCATGTGTGAAAGCCAAGGCTGTTTCTGATTTCAGAAGATAGACCCCCACAAAGAGCTGAGAAGTCACTATTTCACTGATTTTGTTTTTCATGCTGAAGACACATGTGATACTAAAATACATTAACTCATTCTTATGTAATTTTGCTTTCTAAACTGATCCTTGGGGACTTAAGGATCAGTAAGTAATCAATGTCCTGGTTTTTTCTGGAAAATATTCACACCAAAATACAATATTCTGACACATGAGTGAAAGCTGGAAATTTTAATCCGCTGTTCAAGTAGCGAGAGTACCTTGATTTTAGCATATACAACAAAGGAATAAGCCAAAGCTTAGAAAACTTACACTTCCCAGAAAAACACACTTTTTTCCTCTAATGAAATTTGTTCTGGAATGGTCAGTGATCGGACATCTCTCTTCTAACACGGGACACACCCAAATAACTTCTCACCCCTGGCCAGTTATAAGAGAAGTGGCCCACAGGTCACTGCACAGCCAGCAATGCAATCACTCCAGGCTTCCTGCTGTCAGAGAATGTTCCTGCTCACTGCACACACACAAAATAACATCAAGACTATTTATTCAGAACGTAGCCATTAAGCCAACGTCTGCAACTGACCGGTAGCCTCTACATGCGTGGTCCTGCCTACTCTTCCACAAATGTCACATACACCAACAGGAACCCTGTTGGCTTCTGAAACTTTCTGAAATGGCACCTCACAGCAGCAGACACAATTGGATGCAGCAGCTGACACCTCAGAACTCAGCTCTAGAAGGGATTTCTAGTCTGTAGAAGAACGATGAGTTTTGACGGTACATCACTGCCAAGTCCTTCTCCAGTTGCCTTTTCCCTCTCATCTAGCTTCTATTTATCCGACTTGTCTGCAGGCGTTCTTTGGCACCAAGTGACAATAGTAAATTTTTTAAATTGAAAAACACAGGAACAATGTCTTTCTGTTTGCAGGCCTCCGGAGCTGAGAGGGGCATCGGCTGGTGTCAACAGCCAGTGGCCAAAAGCCTCCCCACTCCCAGTACCGGATCACTGGGGTCTGTGACCTGACATGAAAATCCATACCCGCTCATCACACAAGTCAGGGTGTTGACTCATGACAGCTGCCTTGTGCTGGTGACCCGCTCCTCCTCTGAGTCTGAACACTTTGTCACTCTTGAATGACCATTTTGATGGGCAAAGCTACCCAGGAGGAAGTTACAAGTCCTATTCCATTGTCTTCTGCCCTCTCCTATTGTTATCTGTTGACCCTTATGTCTTTATAGATAATGGGTCTTTTCTACCCAATTCCCTTAGGATGTAGCGCCTCATCTCTGGAGTCTGACAGTTTCATGGAACTTATTGGTAGACGTGCTTTCAATTCCCTGCCCATAATTCAGTGTGATTCTCCCAATGTGAGGATGTGTTCCTCATCAGTTCTGGAAAGATTATCTGCTATTACATTTATAATACTGGCTCTTTCCAATTAGATTCTATTTTTTTCTAGATTCCTGCGAGATACAGTGGCTGTTCTCATTCTACCTGCATGTCTCTGAATGTCCCAAATGTTTTCAATCTATCACTCTGCAACATTTGGGTAATTAACTCAGATCCATCTTTACATTCACTAGTTCTCTCTTCAGCTTGCCTAATCTGCTATTAACTGTATGTTGAGTGTTTAATTGCAATAATGACATTGTATTTATAACAGTTGGATTTGGTTTCTTTTCAAATCCTTCTATTCTCATTTCACAGTGTGCTGCTTTTATTATTATCCTTAATTAGTTCTAATGCACCATTTCACAATTTCTCTCAGACCTTCTTGTTATCTTAAGCTCTTGGATTACAAATAGTCCTTAACAGTTGTTGTTTTGGTTTGGTTTTTTTCTGTCTCTTCAGAATGAATTCTTTCTTCACATTGTAATTTATATACCATGAGCTCATCTTCAGAACAAACACTGCTTTCCTGGGTGAATCGCTCATAGTTTCTGCTGCCCATCTCCAGGATCCCACCTGTCCATGACCTGCTCTTAACTTGTTGGTACCCTGCTTGCCACAAACAGCACTTTAGATGATGAAAAGAGATAAACTGGTGGATGGGGATACTTCTGCGCCTACTCGGCATCTAATTCTTGACCTCTCCCTTTGCATCTTAAGTCTTGGCTGTATCAGTGAAAAGAAGGTGTGCAATAAAACCAAACATCACTGGACAGGCCAGCTGGCTCACACCGAGACATCTCCCTGGATGCCAACTTAGGGAGAGTCCCCATAACGCAGGAGGCATCTGGACCAGAAGACAAACCTGATAGTCTGCAGAGGGTGGTGCTGCCCCCATGGGAAGATGCACATAATCTTTTAACTATTAATGGAAAATGGAACTCTCCAGAACACTGGGCTATCTGCATCTGCTTGACTCACACAGCAAAGAAGGAGAGGACGACACAAAGAAGTGAGAGCCTGGTACAATGAAATTCTAATGCCACCAAGTTAGAAGATCTGACCTGGCTAACGAAACAAGTGTCTGAAGCTCATTTGCTTTTTTTTTTTTTTAAAGATTTATTTATTTATACACACAAGAGCTGGGGTACAGGCCAGAGTCCAGGGCGGTGAGAGGATTCACCAGAGACAGAGCGGGGAGCAAACCAGGCAGAGAGACTGAAACATACTGCTGAAGGGAGCAGTGGGCGAGGCAGGAGAGATCTGCCATGCCATGTGGGCCCCCTCCCTGGCCGGCGGCAGGGATCAACTTGTGCTGCAGTGGCTGCAGTTTGCTTCATAGTGCGTTGCTTAACCCACTGCACCACCAGAGAGGCCCTCATTTGCTTTCTTAACCAAGCTAAGATATTTACTCAGATCTTACAGGCCTTTCTGTGTCTCAGGTGATTCTGCACATCTGTGCTCTGATGCACTCTGAACTATTTTATAGCTTAACTTTCAACAAGAAATGAATTCCCCATCTTCTAAGTCATTGAGAGGATAATCATTTTTACCTATAAATACTGTCAGACTTGCTAATGTTTCACTAATGACGAAATTATAGTAATATGGTTTTGTAGTAATTATTCTGAAATCATTTCGAGTCTACATAATGGTCGTAAGAACGGCTCAAATAGCTCTCAAGCCCCTCAGGGTCACTTCTCCGGGTGGAGCAGTGCAGAGTACCTATTCTTCATCTCTCACACCCTCCGCCCTGCTTCCTCCCCTCCCCCTCTGAATCTCATGCTTTAGTGTCTTGATATCAATACATTGTATTCTTATCACCCGATCCTTCTAATAAATACAAATAATATTTCCACACACTATTTCAGCACTTTGTATGCCTGGGTTTCACGTTTATAAATTAATTATTTCATTCATTAATCTCTACATTCATCCAGCAAATACTTCACAAATGCTTACTAGTAACACAATTCGGTGTGTTAAATTTACAGACATCTACAAAACAAGCATGACCCTGGCATTTACGGAACTTACAGATTTGTCTAAGATTTACTTTTATTATCAAATTTATGGCTCATCAGATCATGAAGAATAGAGATTTTCTGATGTCATACATCACACTGCCAATTTCTAAAGAATTCAAAATTTCTGTGTTTATTAAGCATTACCAGGAGATAATGTATTTAATGAATACTATCTCAAATGGCACGTTAACACAAAATGTTATTTTGTCATCTGAAATGTAAGTCCACCAGTGGTAAAAGAACTGTAACAGACAGGTGGTTACGGGAGGAGTTTAAACTCTATCCTGATTTTGGGGTTCTTGCTTTGGGTTTTTTTTTCCATTTTCATTTATTACGTCTGCAAGCACTAAATAGTTCCCTTCATCCCTCGCCTGTCCTCCTCCCCACATGGACAGGTATCAGGTTAAACAGTAAATCTGTGCCCCAAGATGACAACCGCAAAATGAGTGGTGGGAGCCGTACCTTTCAACAGACCAGGGGCGGGGAGGTGCCACCTCATTCTAAATCTGTTTGCTGAGTTCTTTAAAAAAGGTGAGATTTCAGAAATCATTCGATAGAAAAAAAACAAAGCTGAAAAGAGGGCGTTTTAGGCCAAAAATATCTTGCTGGCACTTACACAACGGCTTAGTACAGAGATTGTGGCTTTGGAACTAGGAAGACTTGGCCTCGGCTCTGGCCACCTCCTTATGAAGAGCCCGTATCTGCCCGCGGGGCGGTTACTGCAGTCACTTGGGCCGGTCCTTCCTTCTCTAAGCAAAGCGAGTGTGCAGAATAAAACCCAAGGCACTGAGTGCTAAAGGTTTCAGAACAGCAAAGCAGCACACAACCGCCCCGGCAGGCTCCAGAGACACCTGAGGCGCTGTCCTTGGGCCCCAGGCCCCATGAGGAGCAGCCCCTCCCTGCCTGCACTGTGACTGCCTTGGGGTTCCCTGCTGGAAGCCTCTTGCTTCAGTCACAGAGAAAGTGGAAGCAGTGAGCACCCCAGAACATGTCCTTGCTAAACTACCAAAAACTCCTCAGCTTCTGCCCAAGTGGAATATTCTCCCGGTGCTATTTTTCTTGTCGTGATGTTTATTTAAGACACATTATCCCTATAGCTACCACATTTTCCTCACAAATCAGATATTTTCTAACTTAAAGAGAAAAGAATCCAAAGACTCGTGCTGGTCATGAAGTCCTTGACTCTAGTTTCTTTTCTCACCAACCATTTATACCCCAAATTTTTAACAGATATTCTTTCTCAAGGACGGCCACGATTTCACATTCAAACTATTCTGATACTGAGTGGTTAGAAAAGCTGAGACGGGCTTCCCTGGTGGTGCAGGGGTTGAGTCTCAGAACTATGAAGCATCCACAGCCACTGCAGCACAAGTTCCATCCCAGCCAGGGAGGGGACCTACATGGCGCAGCAGACCTCTCCTGTCTCCCGCTGCTCCTCTCAGCAATGTGTTTCAGTGGATCCGCCTGTTCTGCTCCCCACTCTGTCTCTAGTGAATCCTCTCAACCCACTTCCCCACACACACACACCCCCCTCTGGCCTGCACTCCAGTTCTCACATGTATAAATAATAAAACTCTAAAAAAGAAAAGAAAGAAAGAAAAAAGAAAGGCTGTGACCTGGACACTATAATGAGGACACTTGCAGCCAGCCGGCCCTGACCTAGCTGCTGTCCAAGTCAAATCTCGAGCCCCTCCACTTGAACCACCACCCCAGAGCTGGGACCCTCTGATGAGAGGAAATCGGCCAGAATGAGCTCGGTGAGGCAAACAGAGAACGCAGCATTATCTCCTTTGTCCTAAAACCCAGCAAAGTCCAGGTGTGCCATGCACTGACCGCAGCTGCAGCCCTGTGAAGATGTGCTCTCCCTCCTGCTCCCCCGGGCTGCACCAGAGGGCAAGGGGCTCTGGAAGTGGGGCCATGAAAGGCCTCGGCCTGGATTTCACATGCACTCAGCAGCCAGGTCAAAATCACAACGCAGCTCTGTTGCGAGCTCACTGCAGAAGCCACACTCCCTTTCAAGGGCCTTGAGGAGTTCAAGACCTTTCTGATCAAACACGCCCTGCGTTTACATGGTTACTGCACCATTCACACACTATAGACATATTCTGCAGCCTCTCCACCAGAATTCTCCCAACCTCCTCTGGCCCCACCGGAGCCACCTTCCGGCTCCGGGCCCCACCTGCCAGGCCCAACTCCCCTGGCAACCTCCCACTGGCTCACCCTCCCTCCACACCCCCTTCTCTCAGGACCAGGTTTTCCCAGGCACGCTCGCTAACTCATCTGCTACTGCTATCTTCTCTGTGCATGGTTTGTGCCAAACAATACCCATCCTTACAAAGGACGGCAGCAAGTCACAAGATCAGGGTTTTTCAACGCACTGCTAAGCCGCTCAAACCACTGCCATTCAGCAAACGTGGCCCAGCTCCGGGCCCTGTCACAGCCCAAGCCCGAGGTTCCATTTCCTGCAACGTCCCATCTGTCACTCTTGTTCTCCCGCTGAAGCTGGACGAGAGCCGCTGTGGGGACCCAGGCCCTGCACACACGTGTCCACGTGGGCCACAGAGGGCAGCCTGTCCCAAGCAGCTCTTTAAAGTGCCCCGGACATCGGCGGCTGCTCGGGTTTGAGCAAAGGCAGAAAGAAGCGTCAGGGTTTCTTTCCCTCGCTCAGCTCAGGCCCGGGACAGGAAGGCCTTCCACTGCTGGGCACCTGCTGCCGTCCTGGGCGGATCTAGAGGGGGAAGGCTGAGGGGACACATGGTGCATGAGAAGAGACAGAGATGGAGAAAGGCAGGTGAAGATGCTGTGGTCCTGCCTTCAGAGAAACCTGGAACAGGACTTCACCTCAACGCTTCCCCTGCCCCACACATCCTACAAGTCTCCACAAATCTAAGAAAATCACTGAGAGACAAGTGCCAGGTGATTTCACTCACATACAGAATGTAAAGAAACAAAGGAAGAGAAGACCAAACTGGCACAAACGCTGGAAATCTGACACAGACAGAGCTCAGGCCACCAGAAGGGGTGGGCCGGGGGCAGTCAGAGGCCCCAGTGGGCTGTGGTGGAGACTACAAGGGCTTTGGCGCTGGGCCTGGAAGCCTCCATCTGAGGTGTGAACCTGTACCCCTAAAACATACAGTGTTGTAAACCAGTGACCTCGGGGGAAAAAAGTTACATTCAAGAAAATTCTCTCTGGGTGCATTTCAGAGTTCACTGCAAAACCGCTGCCTTCACTTATTGTGAGTTTCCAGTAAGAATGAACAAATCAAAACCCAAGTGGCTATGACATCTTGGGGTGGGGGGACCGCCACAGAGAAGAGGGGCCTCACCCCAAAGGCCCCCCGCAGAGAGGCATAGCAGCAGGAGGAAGCCTGGGGGACACAGACCTTCTACACTGACAGCAGGTGTGGGGGTGGCGGGGATCCTGGAGCAAGAAATACATCACTTAAGTGAACAACACACACAACCTCGTGGGCCTTTATTAACGTGAGGACCGTGTGACTCGTCTATGAACGGCTACATTCTTGCCCTCCTTTCATTTCATCAATGGGTAGTTTTTGAGCACCTGCTAGGTGTCAAGAACTCTTCTAGACTGTGGGTATCCAGTGGCAAGTGAGATAAGCATAAAGTCCATTTTTCTGAAAAAGAGGAAATCATTTGTAGGAGGAACAAAAAACATTCTAAAATGTCTAAAAAAAGCTTAATGCACATTTAAAATACTACTGTGTCTGCAAAGCAAGATGAGGCTGCTATGAAAAAGCCGCCAGAAGAGCAAAAGTCTCAGTAAGAATAAAAGAGGGATATAAATTTTAAATGATTGCCGAAAAGATATGTCCATGGATTTAAGAAATAAAATGAGGGCCTCTCTGGTGGCGCAGTGGGTTAAGCAACGCACTATGAGGCAGACCGCAGCCACTGCAGCACGAGTTCGACCCCCAACCAGGGAGCTGACCCACATGGCGCAGCAGACCTCTCCTGTTCCTCCCACTGTTCCCCTCAGCAGCATATTTCAGTCGATCTGCCTGTTCTGCTCCCCACTCTGTCTCTGGTGAGTCCTCTCACAGCCCGCACCTCTGACCTGTACCCCAGTTCTTGTATGTATAAATAAAGAAATCTGAAAAAAAAAAAAAAAAAGAAAGAAAATGAACCTGCCACACACAGTGATCACAAGTGGAAAGATATTACTGGGAAACATCACAGAACAAAATAAAAAGTTGAGAGAGGGGTAATGTATCCAGAAGTCCAACTTCCATCCCAGATGAGTTCCAGGAGCATCTAACCAAGTCAGTGAGGGGGGCGGGGGGGGGGGAGTAGATCAGAGCAGGAAGGTCTCCCCAGCTGATTGATGACAAGTCCCAAGGAGCATGCAGGTGAATGCAGGTGAGGGAATGCACAGCAGCACAGTGAGATGCAAGCTGCACCCCCACACCCCTGTCCACACCTTGAACAGCTCTGCAGTGAAGTGCACCCTGGAGCTGGCAGGCGGCCGAGAGGCTCAGAGGAGAGAGAATGAAACCAGGAACAAAAGCACCTCTCTGCCTTCTGGTCTGGCTCCAAAAACAACTTGAAGGATTATGCAACACAAGCAACCACCTGTACCCCTGTACCCCACTTCTGTGGCAAACAGAGACCATCCAGGCCCACTGGCAGCAACTTTCCCTGCTGGCCCAGCTGCAGGCGGTTCTAGGCGAACAACCCAGCAAGCAGAGTGCAGGGCAGCAGAAACTCCGAGGGCAGCGTTAACGAGGCATTACAGCACATAAGCAGGGGTTGCTATGGACTGGATGGATCGCCCCAAAATCCCTCTGCTGAAACCCTAACCCCAATATGATGGTATAAGGCAGTGTGGCCCTTGAGGGGGGATTAGGTCCAGACCAGCTCAGGAAGGTGCACCGGGGCCCCCAGGGTGGGATTAATGCTTTAAGGAGCTTCCGCTCCCTCTCTGCCCCTGAGGTGCCTGGGACGGGCTGGGAAGCTCTAAATCCAAGTCTGCCAAGCCCTGGAAGGAACACGGGCAGGGCCGGCTCCAGAAACAGGGCCAGAGTCCACACCCTCGGGGAGGCCACAGGAAAAGGCTTTCCTCTCCCAAATGAACAAACTCTGAGATAAAAAGTCTCAGGAAAGCAGAATAAAGCCATAGCACTGGCTTTGGGCCAAGCTGCCAGGGCAAGGGAACAAATCGCTTTCAACTGAGCCCATTTGTTAATTTACTTGAAAGTAACTTGGGACCCACACTTCACTTATTTTTCTCCCATGCCAAAAATAAAAGTTTCCAAACTGACCTAATCGGCGCTAACATCACATGGGCACTGGGTACCTCTCTGATGAAGAGGGGGGTAGTATGGAGTCCATTTAAGATTTTATTATTTATGTATACAAGAACTGGCGCGTGGGCCAAAGGCACAGGAGGGTGAGAGGATTCACCAGAGACAGAGTGGGGAGCAGAACAGGCAGATTCACTGAAATATACTGCTGAGGGGAGCAGCAGGTGAGGCAGGAGAGGTCTGCTGTGCCATGTGGGTCCCCTCCCTGGCCAGGGATCGAACTGGTGCTGCTGTGCTCCAGATGCTTCACAGTGCGGCGCTCAACCCACTGCGCCACCAGGGAGGCCTGGAGTTCATTTTAAACAAGGTTTATTGTTCATAGTTTAACTTTAGTGTTTTAAGAATTTAGTCTAAAGGATGTTTATCTACCAAGTATATGCCAGCAATGACATTTATACATTTTCGCTTAGGCACTTGTTAGAAACGGTCATTACCAAGTCAAAGCTATGAAATGAACACGAAGGCTATTTTTTAGCTGGCACTGTTTCCTTCTCAAATTCTTTCTTCTTCCACTAATCACACTCAGGAACTCAGAACAATATAAAATTCTTCATTTTACTCATTCTCAATTTCACTTTTTCCACCACACCCTGTTTCTTTGGAGTACAATCAAATCAAAAATAATCTGGTTAAATTCAACCCTATGGAAATGAATGCAATGCTTTCAAAGACAGAACTTTAATTCCCTTTAATCTCATCTTTCAGAACCTAAAATAAGCAGAAGGGCCTACAATTCACCACAAACAAGTTTTATAAAGCACCCCCTGCCGCAGCCCATTCCTGGATTTTAAAAAAATGTAGACCTTATTTTTTCTGAATCATTTTCTATTATTCCATTGGCCAGAAAAAGTGCTACTTGACTGATAATGGGGTTTAATTGGTTTAGAGACCTTGTTTTTCACCTTTAGGATTCAAATAAATTCTGGCTTTCTCCAAGAGGTGCAAATGAAGTTGGCAAGTGGATCACAGCGCCCAATGGCATCTGAACAATGGGCAATCTGGTAGCCGAAATCTACAGCTAAAAATAAGGGATCTGGCTGAGTGGGGAAGTCTAAATGACAGCTGTCTGGCTGTGAGCATGCAAGCACCGGCTCGGCTCCCTGCACACTGTAGCTCCTGCCACAAAGAAAGGAGACTGCATTCTTTGACTTGCACCTTCACTTTTTCATGCTTTGAAATAAATACATATTATTTTATTTCTGAAGGTCCCATTTTTTCCGATCAGAAAATAACAGAAGAATTTATGCTACGACTGAAGTTTAACAACAAGATTTCACCAGGATTCCACAATTTCTCCGAGCGTTATGTTCTGCCTCATTAAATGTCTTCCCGCCTGACATTCTGGCAGGGGCTCCAAATGAGTCCATCTGGTCCCTAAGAGGTACTTTCAATGACAAAGGGTCCCTAACCGCTCCATTACTGGCCTGAATGACACTAAGGAATCCCCAGAGGTAATGAGATTATTCTAATCTCTGATTGATGAAGAAGCTAAGGAAATAGATATGAAGACTAATGTGATTTGGGGGAAGAAGAGAAAGTAACGTACCAGATAAAGCAGAGAAGATTATGCATGTTCTTTTGACACAAGAGTACCCTCAAGGTCATGATTATCATGGAAATTTCATGCCATTTCTCTGAAAATGACTCTCAAATTTTATTATTTTAAAGTTTTATAAGTTTCTAGGTGAGAACTTCAAAGTTAATTGACTTAGGTCAAAAGCCATGCTGTAATCTGAAATTACGGTACAAATTCTTGCCAAAACGAACTTTGGAAAAATGGTTAAACAAGGACTAACTTGATTGAGTTTAAATTGCATAAACTATTTTCCAACCCCAGGGGCTTCCCAGCAACTTTGTCTTCTGAAATTAACACACTTTCCCCAGTCTGTTTGCTGAAGAAGAAAGCTCAGAACAGGAGTAGCTGGTACAGTCTGTCTGCTGGATCCTGCCGCTGGCTTGGGAGCAGAAACAAGTTACATGAAACTAATGAAGCCTGAGCTTCAGGGCAATTCCGAGGCTCTGGAAAGGGTCCCGAAACATGTTCCCTGCTCTTATAGAAGAAAGGTCTTTTTGTATCCCTTTCCCAGATTGTTTAAACATGAGGTCCAACAAAAGCTGGTACCCCTTCCATCCATGCCCCACTTCTCCCAGCTCTGGCCTTATTAGTCAACAGCTTCTGGAAAAGTCAAGGGAGGCGAAATCCATCAGGATTTTCCTTCCAGCTACAGTCTACAGGAGACTTGAAGGCATCTCTTCCTTCTCAGATTGAGGACAGGACAGAGCAAAGCAGCGGGTGGAAGAGTCATTTATTGCCAAAGATGAGAACACAATTTTGGCAACTTTCTCATGGGACTGACCAAAATATTATTCTGAAATTCAAAACTCGGTAATGACAAATTGATCCCCCCCTAGGGTTACCCAGCATGCAGGGGGACATGGCTTTTTTTTTGAATGATTTTTATTCGGTTTTTTAACTTTTTTTAATGGTAGCGAGATAGGCATATCAAAATTTCCCATTTGCCATCATTTTTAAGTGCAATTCAGTTGCATTAAGCACATTCATACTACTATGTAACCATCCACATTATCCATCCCCAGAACTCATTTTCACTTTCAAAAAAAATCTGGATCGATTAAACAGTCATTCTCCACCCCAGCAGCCGCCCTTGTAATTGATCTGTGCCTAACAACTAGGAATCTAACAACTGCAGGTACCTCACATCATACAGAAGTGGAATCATACAGAATTGGCCTTTTGTGACTGGTTTATTTCACTCAGTAAAATGTCTTCAAGGTTCATCTGCTCTAGAGAGGAGCTGCCACAGAGAGAGCTCCATAAAAAGGGAGGTTCAGTCTCACACCACCCTGATTGAGGCAAGATGGTGGCCTCATGTTGACCAGCTGTCAAGGGATGAAAATAGGTTCTTGATTCACCATGGCACTAGGAGCAATAAAATGGGCCATATCAAACAGAACTATCTTGAAACATTTATTTCCAATTCAAAACGGAGCTTTATATTGTGTTTGTCATAAGTCTACATATTCTTCTCTTCCAGATGACTATAATTGAACTTGCTTTGACATCTGACAACAAGACTATAGTATGCTACCACCCATCTGTGGATATTCCGTATGAACACACAAAACATCTGGAACACATTGTCCTTGCCTGTCCCTCGACCAGACCCTGTACATAATCATGAAGAAACACATGATCAAGTGCTAAAAACCAGATTAGAAGAGAAAGGTGAACTCTTTGAGCAAGGACCCATGATAGAACAACTTAGCAAAATGTTCTTTACTACTAAGCACCGTTGGTATCCTCGTGGACAGTATCATAGACGTCGTAAGAAACTGGACCCTCCAAAAGACAGATGATATCAAAGTTCTCAAGAGTCAAAGAAATGTTATCCTGTGTCTCATTTTCCATTTAGAAAATGCAATCTGGCATATTAACTAATATATAGTGAAATAATAAAATGTCTTCATTTATTAGGATGTGTATTTCTCTATATACATTTATTCTGAATTTGATATTCTTAGAGAAACCGATTTCATTTTAATTTGCATTTGATGCATTAAAGTGTACTCTTTGTTTTTAAAAAAAAAAAAAAAAAGGGGAGGTTCAAGTTCTCTGTCCCACCAAATGAAGGGCAGGGCTGAGCAGGGAAGGGTAGCTAAAAGCAGATTTGGAAAAGGACTTCCAGGAGAGACATGTGAATTCCACGCAGTTGCTTCTCAAGGATTTGAAGGACCTGGAAGGAGACACACGGTATGGAGAAAAGATAGGGAGGAGAGCCCCATGTGGAGACTGATAATGGGCGCCTTTAACCAATTTAACTTGACTTGTACTGTATGATTGCACTTAGTATGAGGTACTTGGAGTCACCAGATCCCTAGGCACAGATCTTTAAAAGGGTGGGTGGGAGTGGGGATGACTGTTTAATGGATCCAGATTTTTTCTGGTGGTGGAGGGGAAAATGAAATGAGTTCTGGAGATGGGTAATAAGTTCTAGAGACTCACCTGACCCTTCTGTCCCTTTCCTATGGTTCCCTGCCAGAAGGTGCTTTAAACCTGTAGCAAGCTTTTGGTCCTCAGTGCCTGGCTTTGGGCCAACCCTGTCTGGCTGGGCATTTGCCCATGACGGGATGGGGAACTTGGGTATTTCATTAAGAAAATTATTACCCTTTCTTCTCTTCCCTCTCTGTGCACACTATCCTATAAAGCTCTTTCACACTAAGAGTATGCTTTGTTTTTATGCAGAGGATGGCAGAACCCCTTTAAAGCATCTAAGTTTAGAGGTGCCAGGCACCCCTCATTTTGCACAGTAACACATCTATATTATAGCATATGTCATTTCCTCCAGGACTGAATAATACTCTATTATTGAACAGTACAGACATTTTGTTTAATATTAGGCCATGGGTTGCCTCCACATTCTGACTTCTATGACTAAAACTGCTGTGAATATGGGTATACAAATATCTACTTGAATTCCTGCTTTCAATTTTTTGGGGCATATACCCAGAAATGAAATTGTTGGGTCACAGGGTAGTTCTTTTTCTTGAAGAACCACCATACTGTTTCCCACAGTGGTTGTAGCATTTTACATTCCCACCAAGAGTGACAAACATCTCAGTTCCTTTACATCTTTGCCAACACTGATCATTTTTCTGGTTTTGGAGTTTGAGGGAATTTTTTTTTTTTTTGCTAATAGCCATCCTGATATGTGCAACATAGCATCTCACGGTGGTTTTGATTTGCATTTCCCTAATAATTCATGATATTGAACATATTTTAAAGTGCTGATTACCTATTTGCACGTCTCCTTTGGAGAAACTGTAACAGGGTGGTCCCCAGGAAAGAGAAAAGTTCCAGAATCCCAGTTCCGCCCTAAGTAAAAAAAGCTAAACAACAACAACAAAAAATTCTGCAAAAACAAAAAACAAAACACACAGAAGGAAGGGAGGAAGAAGGAAGCAGGAAGGAAAGCAGCAAAAAAAAAAAAAAACGTGGAGGAGGCACGTGGAGCAGAAGGACACGTAAAAAAACTGCGCTTGCTTTTTAATCTTAAACTGGTTAAAACAAATATGGGTAAAAGAATTCGTGGGGAGGTTAACAATAACTTTCATCTTGATTTTAATTTTGCTCTTTTCCTCCAGGATTTGTCTCTTTCTGATCCTTTTCTATGGGTCTCTACTAAAAAGTCCTTTAGACATGTGGCAGGATTTGGGGCCTTGCTTTGGGCCAATCCTTTTTAACTAAACTTTTACCCTCAAAAAAATAAGTAACTTTGGATGCTTAACTTAGTAACTATGTTCTTTGTCTTTTCAATATTGCACCCTAATTGTATTAAAGTTCCTTCCCATTAAAAGTTTTATATGTTTGTCTTAATGTGGCGGATGCAGAACCCACTCAGGGAGGGCAGGTTTGGGAGTTCTGGGGTGCCCCTCTCCCTGCCCTATAGCAAAAAGACTAAGTCTTTTGTCCATGGAGCTGTCACAGGGCAGGGAGAAGGTACATCAGAACCCCCCGCCTGCTTGCTCTATAGGCTCTACCACCCACCGCATCAAGACAAACGCATAAGACTTTTAATGGAAGGGAATTTTAATATAATTAGCGTGCAGCACAGACAAGTCAATGAACATAGCTTCTAAACCAAGCACCCAAAGTTACCCATCCCCTCGTAGGTAAAAGTCCACCCAAACAGAATTGGCCCAAATCAAGGCTCGAATCTAAAGCACCTTCCAGCTGCGACCCAAAGACATGGGTTAGAACAGCCAGACAAGTCTGGGAAGAAAAGAGCAAAATCAAAACCAAGATAAAAGTGGCCACTGTCAACCTCCCCACAGGTTTCTCACTCACATCCTTCCAACCAGTCCAGGACCAAGAAGCAAGAGCAACTTCTTCACATGTCTCTCTGCTCCATGTGCCTCCTCCAGGACTCCTCACTCTCCATCCTGCTTCTTTCCTCCTCCAGCCTCCTCTGTAGCTTCTTCTCCAACCTGCTCAGCTCCACCCTCCCTTGGGTGGGGCAGGGAACCTGGAACTTCCCCTGTTCCTGGGCACTACCCCATCACAGGGACAGTTTCTAGCTAGATATCCTGGATGAGCCTTGATTGCTTGCCAACTCCAGTTCACTGAATCATCTCAAGGTAAATAAGCCACAAAATAGGAACACCCTCCAGGAGGAGAGAACAGCTGACCTGGGTTGTAAACAACTGGGCTGATTTCATTCTAAAGAAGAGTTCTTCAGGCTGTCACTGCAACCACAGCCAGTGTGTACTGGGGTTTTGTGATGTTCCAAGCACGAGACTCAAAGTTTCACATGCACTGTCTCACTTCTCACTGCTATGCAATGCACACAACTGGTAGTCCCTCTTCTGGGAGAATAAAAACTGACATTTGAAGGCGCTATACTAGTTTGCCACAAGTCACAGAGCAGGGAACTGATGAGCTGGAATCCAAACCCGCACTGCAGGATCTCAGGAGCCCAAATTGTAAGCCACTAGGGTCTGTGGTTCTAGGATCTACAAGAAGGGAATGCCACCAATGAATGTGATATACTGAGCACCTTAGGAACTTCATGATTGGGGGCATTCTGAGCCTATCCATATTACAAACAGTAACACTCAGGGTGTGGCCCAGGAACTCTTTGATGAGATTAGTAGGCACCAGCCCCTCGCCCAGCCAGAGGCAATGCTTCAGGCAGTAGCAGAGTGAAAAAAAAGCCATGAAGAGCTCATCGGGGCTGCACTCCTGGCTGGGTCCATGGAGCAGAGCTGGGCCTCCTCCTCCGCACCCCAAGGGAAGAGGCTGAATGGAGATGCAGAGTCATGATTTCGTCCCCCGAGAACTGACTACATGTTGTATAAAGATGACCCATGAGGGACCTCCCTGGTGGCACAGAGGTTAAAGTGTCAGCACTTTCAAGCTGTTGGCAGCCACTGCAGCTTGAGTTCAATCCCTGGCCAGGGAGGCAACCCACATGGCGCAGCAGACTTCTCCTGTCTCCCCTGCCCCCCTCAGCAGTGTGTTTCAGTGGATCTGCCTGGTCTGCTCCCCACTCTGTCTCTGGTGACTCCTCTCACCCCCCTGCACCTCTGGCCTGCACCCCAGTTCTTATATGCATAAACCTTTTTGAAAAAAAGATGACACATAATAGATCATGCATACATAGACCTCATGTACACAACAGACTTTATACATCTTCCCACATGAACCCATCAGTGTGCACTGGGTGGAGGTGAAACTGCCTTGTGGGCAGGGGCGTGCCCTCTGCACCTCCTTGCCAGCGAGCACAGCCCCAGACCCTGCTCTGGATCCCCAAAGTCGGTCCATTTTCTAAAATATTTAACAGGACAAACAGACAATGTTTAGCAGCCAGTGAGGACAAATCTGCAGTCGCTGCGGTTATGTCAGGCTGAGCAGGTAAGAACAGTTTTCCTTCCATTGGCTTTGAGGACACTGTTAGGGGAAATGTCGTCCTGAAGGGACTACACCACCAGCTTATGGACGCAACCCCCGCTCCAGACCAACATCCCAAAAACACAAATCCTGTAAGATCTCATCGAAGAGTGGATCCCTGGGACCTGAGGTGGAGTTAAGCAGCCAGGCTGGGTATATAACCAACGTGTGGGCCTCAAGGGTCTCTTTGTTCGGAGCCAGCTCTCAGCACGCTGTTGGGCTCCAGGCGACCCTAATACAAAATGGGTTTGCCTGACGGGTCCTCACCAGCGCGCTCGAACCAACTGCAGGCACACACGATAAAGGTTAATAAAGGGATTTATTTTACAAAAGAAGGGGAGATAAATAGTAATAACACAGGGAGAAGATAGGGATACAGTCCATCAATCTGACAAATCCTACCAGGTCCTCCGAGCTGGAACCCAAGGGCGCGCTGAACGCGGCCTCCAAACCAAGGGAGCTGGCCCTGAACGAAGAGCTGCCGAGCCCACCTCTCTGGCTTTATGAGCAGCCTGGCTGCTCAGGTCCCAGGGTCCACTCTTCAATGTTATCTTCTCAGATTGGTGGTTCTGGGATATTGGTGGTCTGGAGTGGGGGTTGGAGTCCAAGAACATATTTGTGTAATCCATTCAGGACGACCTTTCCCCCTAACAAGCTCGGAGGAACTGGTAGGACATTTACGGATTTGTCTTCCTCTGTTCTGCCTGTGTTATTCATTACTTTATTTCCCCTGCTTTTGTAAATAAAACACTTTATTAACCGTTGGCTTGTGTGCCTGCAGTTGGGGCTTTTTGTAAGCGCATTTCGAGCATGCGGGTGAGGACCCGGTCAGGCAAACCCATTTTATATTAGGGTTGCCCTGGAACAACACCACAATTGGTACCATCTTTTTTCTTTTTTTTTTTTAAACAGTGACCATGTCTGCCATCACAAAGTTGTTTTTTAAAACAGCACTTCCCCCCAAATAATATAAAGCATTCCCATGTTTGTGCAAATCCTAACACCAAATTCCAGATTTACATTACATTACAAACTATTACCCACTTTATGTCAGGATTTCTAAATACAGACAGATGTCCTTCATCATCTCAGATACCATTCTATTGACAGCAGCCAGGAGAGCCAGTATGCAAGTGTCTCCCCCCACCCAGAGGCCTGCAGGGTCCGGACCTCCAAAGAGTGAAACAAATGTGTGTTGCTTTAAACCTCTAAGTGTTGGGTAACTTGTTACACAGCAGCATATATCAATAGAGTTGCCCTCTTAACATTTATCTTAACAAGGACAAAGTTACAAAGCTTGTAAGTTGTTTGCAAATTTCCACTTTGTACTCTACACAGAAGAGGGGGCAAGAGGTGCCAGGGGAGCAGGGAGGCGAAAGTTTTGTACTGTAATAGGGTGATTCACAGGGAAAGGGATTAAGTTCCAGGATCCCTGCTCCACCCTAGGTATGGTGGAGCTGAGCAGGGAAGGGAAGAAGAGAGAGAAGCAAGGAGGAAAAAAGGAAGCAGGATGGAGAGCAGCAAGGAGACGTGGAGGAGGTGTGTGGAGCAGTGAGGCATGTGAAGAAACTGCGCTTGCTTTTTGGTCCTGGGCTGGTTAGAAAAGATGGGGGTGAGAGACCCGTGGGGAGCTTAACAATGGCAGCTTTTATCTTGATTTTGATTTTGCTCTTTTCCTCCCAGATTTGAGTGACCCTTTTCCATGTGTCTCCACCAAAAATTACTTTAGACTGTGTCAGGCTTTCAGGCCTTGCTTTGGGACAATTCTATTTGGCTGGACATTTACCCTCAAGGATATGAGTAACTGGATGCTTGATTTAATAACTATACTCTTTGTCTTTTCTGTATTGCTCCCGAATTGTATTAAAGTGCCTTTCCATTAAAGGTCTTGTATGTTTGTCTTGATGTGGTGGATGGCAGAACCCATTGAGAGAGGGCAGGTTTGGGGGTTCTGGAGTGCCTGTCTCCCTGCCCTGTAAGAGCCTCACTTCTCTGGGAAATTGCCATAACAGTAATATTCCTTAGGCATGGGGCCAGGTTCCTCATATAATGTAAGGCTCACAACTCTATTTAAAGTAGATATTTTAATGCCCCATTTAACAGATGAGAACATTGAGGGTCAGAAAATTTGCTACAGAGCATCCATACAATAAAGTTAATGGAGGGAAGATGTGAATTTAGATCTAATTCCAAAATCATGATCCTCCTGCTGCACTGAATTAGTAGGGCAGCTTAAGAGAAGTTCTTGAACAAAAAGATGGGAGAACGTAAGGTAACAATTAGGTACAAAGGAACAGAAAGGGTGATAGAGTGTCTGACTTAAGGGTGAAGGCAAATCTCTCAGAATAAAGGCCCGAAGTTAGCAAAAAGTTTCCAAACTTTCAAAACTTTAACAGTGGCCTTTAAGAGCAACTCACTTGTTAAGAAAACAAGAAGTGAACAACCTGATTCAACACAAGACATGTTCCTCTTCCTTTTTTTTTTTTTTTCACCCAACATTCTGTCAACAGGAGTTTGCTAAATACCTATAATTTAAAAAAATTTAATTATCTCTTTCCACCCAAAAGATGTAAATAATGCACACTCCACAGTTATTCAGTCTATCTTTGAACTGCACAGATTGCCAAGAAAGAAAAAAAAAGAATCAAAAATTCTTGGTGAAGCTAGCCCAAGCCTTAGGACAGTTCCAAATTCTAACTCTAGAGATGTTCATATTTCAAAAGACAGGCTAGCAGTCACGCTTACTTGCATTGCAAGGTTCATTTACATTAAGCAAGAGCTGTACACAGGAACGTGTCCCAGGGTTAATCCCATAACATAAACGACTGGTCATTTACATGAACAGGATCCATAATGTTTTGATTAAAATGATCCTGAGGAGGACAACAACTTTCAGGCTTTTCCAGAGGTCTTGTCTGGCACTGAACTAGGTTTAATTTTCCCAATTATAGAAAAAGAAGGTTAAATAAAATCTCAAATTGCCAAGACCTTGCAGTTCTTATGATGATGGCCAGGACAGGGGAATAACATAATAACTATAAAAGTCCACAATGTCTCTATTTAAATAACAGGAAGCTAGATTTGGTGCCAAGAATAAAAAGTTAGCAAAATTAGATTTACTTCACTTGTGAATTCATCCAAAAAATGAATTAGCACCCGCCATGATTAAACAAGATATGCTAGGCTCACTTCCTCCAAATCACATTTCTACCTTTTCCTCTTCAGCTGTGAAAGCTGCTTTAATCCTTGTCAGCCTCACTGAAATACAATTTTAAATTTCCCTCATTTGTTGTTTTTAGTAGGTATCGTCTAAACATTGAAAATATTAATCCCTAACTAGCTAATAAAAATATTGCTCAAGTGTTATTTTTAAAAGCATCAAGATAGAGAACACCTGCGAAAACATTTGCAGTTAAAATCCTACTTGATGGTCAAGACTGCATACCTCCTACCCACAGCAAAACAAGCTGCACAGTCTGAAGTGCTAGCCAGCGTGACAAGCAAGAAGGGCTGACCCAGGGCTCCCTGGTGCCACAAGGGGTTAAGCACTGCACTATGAAATATCCGCAGCCACTGCAGCATGAGTTCGATCCCCAGCCAGGGAGTTGACCCACATGGCGCAGCAGACCTCTCCTGCCTTGCCCGCTGCTCCCCTCAGCAGTGTATTTCAGTCAATCTGCCTGTTATACTCCCCGCTCTGTCTCTCATAAATCCTCTCACCCCCACACATCTGGCCTGCACCCCAGTTCTTGTATGAAGAAATAAATAAATCTTAAAAAAAAAAAAAAAAAAAGGGCTAACCCAGCCAGGATTCAAATCCGGTCCTCAGACTCTGATAGACTGCGGCAGCAATGAGATGAAAAACTTTGATTTCCAATGCAGAGCTGCAGGAGTATAGTAATCACCCATACGAAGACAACCAAGTGGCAGTGAACCATAAACTGGACCCAGAAGAGAGGTTTCAGCCAGAGGTGTATTATCTGAGCAGCCAGCGGCATGGGCACATCCACGAAAATACACATTCAGAAATGTAGAAATGGCAGCAAAAGCAGGGGCAGAAGTCTGAGTATCAACAGAGAGCAGGATGGCACCCCAGGTGGAACAGCATCATTTAGCAGCGGGAAGGGACAGAGAATCCAAAAGGAAGCAGAAAAGGAAGGTTAGCCAAAGCTGAGAGAGGCCGGAGAGCAGTGGAAGACGACCTTGAAGCAGGAGGAGACTGGTGTTTAAGGGGGAAAGGTCGTCCTTAAGGGACTACACCAACAGGTTTATGGACCCCCAACCCCCGCTCCAGACCAACAACATCCAAGAACCACAAATCCTGTAAGGTCTCATCGAAGAGCGGATCACTGGGACCTGAGGGTGGAGTTAAGCAGCCAGGCTGGGTATAAAACCAGACACGTGGCTTCGTTTGCAGACAGCTCTCAGTGCGCCGTTGGGTCCCAGCTCGGAGGAACTGGTAGCACATTTATGGATCTGTCTCCCTCTCTTCTCCTTGTGCTATTCATTACTTTATTTCCCCTGCCTTTGTAAATAAAACCCTTTATTAACCTTTGTGGTGTGTGCTTGCAGTTGGGGCATTATAAGTGCCTTTCAAACGTGTGGCTGAGGACCCGGTCAGGCAAACCCACTCTGTCCCAGGGTTGCCCTGTAACAGTGTGAAGAAGGAAGCACAGAACTGCCCCAAGAAAAACACACAGGAGCATGCTCTCACGGGCAATGTTCTTTTTTCTCAGAGTGGCTCACATGGGCACAGGTCACTGAAAGTATGAAGCTAGGTTTTTCTACACTTAAGCCACTCCGTTCTCTTATACTTCTGCTCTGGATTTCAGAACCAAAGGGCAGACTAATTACAGGATTAGAGAATCCCATAGAATAAAATGAGCATCTTAAAACAGAGTTTACAGACCACAAATCGTGTTGATCAAAAGTGTAAGATGACATTTTATAATTTGAACTGTTGCCTCAGGAGATAACCAGCCGCCCTTCGGGAAGTAAGGCAGCCAGGGCCCCGAAACCAGAGCTGGCCCAGCCGTAACAACAGATTTGGTCTCTCTGGGCTGCATTCAAACAGCTTGGGCAGCTTGGCAGAGGCCCGCCTTCAACCGTGACGACTCTATTTAAAACAGAACCTGCATTAGCCTATTCCCGCTCCCAGGAAGGAAAGCAGACCTGGGAACAAGGGAAATCAAGACCAGCTGGAGCAGATGCGTTGCACATCCAGCACAAGAGCCACACAGGTACGAGCACTGAGGTCCAAGACAGAGAGGAAATCTTGAGAGTTGTGGAAGTGGAATTCCAAACCATAATACGTAACACATAGCTGTTTTCAACCTAAAAGTCAGAAAATACTGAGAGAATGACTCCCCTATGTGCCAAAATCTCCATTAGCCTATAGACAACATAAATGTTTTTCCTTTTGAGTTATTTTGGCAGCTGCCTCCATGTTGCATTTAATTTTGCTCATGAGGACGGGGACCTAACGATTAATGCCACACACCACACACATGGCTATCAGCATCTAGATACTTTTTCTTATTTTTAAAATGCCAGCCCACTGAGTGGTCCGCTGCATGTGCATCATGAGTGCAGGGGGGAAGGAGTTGCAATGAGCCTTTCCAGCCTTTCCTCCCCCCCTCCCAAACAGTCCCCACAGGCTTAAGCAAGCGCCTGCACACGAGGAAACAGAAATCCCCAGGGAAACATCTGGGTAAATATCTAGATTCCTCAACCTGAACACAATTTCCTTTCTCACATTAGCGCAACCTCTCTCCCTGAGTCATGAGAATCCTCTATTCTATACATTTCATGGTATAGTCTACTTTTTGGGAGGCTCTTCTGTTAAAGTAACATATGACATATTCTATACTTGGGGGGAGAGGGACTCTCCAATCTTCAGTCTTTCAAAGAGGAGCAAATTTTCTACCTCAATTAATGGCCCTACCTTACAGATCTTTAAAACTAATCAAAATTACTTTCATCCCTCCCTGAAACTGAATACAGGATGGACATTTCTTCCCAGGAATTTTTCTCACTCGTGATTCCATCCGAACATTTAAAAAAAAAAAGAATGACAAGATTCAAATTCATCATGTCACATATGCCCATGACACAGAAAGTTGTCCTGATACATTCAGTTCCTTTTATTTAAATATGGGCTCTGCAGTTTGTTTAGTTTTAAAGAATGAAATATCGGACCTCCCTGGTGGCACAGCGGGTTGAGTGCCACGCTGTGAAGAATCTGGAGCACAGCAGCACCAGTTCGATCCCCAGCCAGGGAGGGGGCCCACATGGCGCAGCAGACCTCTCCTGCCTCCCCGCTGCTCCCCTCAGCAGTGTATTTCAGTCCATCTGCCTGTTCTGCTCCCTGCTCTGTCTCTGGTGAATCTCCTCACCACCTATGATCTGGCCTGTTCCCCAGCTCATATTGCATAAATAAATAAATCTTTTAAAAATATATGAGATATACACATTTTCAAAAACAAAACAAAAAACCCTTTTATAATTTGAGACAATTTTTTAAAAGTGGCCATAATACATAAGACAGAAAATATTATTTAAAATATCAGCCATAATGATTAATTTATAAAGACTCACTTGGCTTGAACTGGGCTAATTCTAATGCAGCCCTAACACACACAGGTGCACACATATGTATTCAGAAACAGACATTGGCAGAATAATTAACACCTTTAGTTAACTCAACAATGAGAAGTATTTATACATGTGCATTTTCACACAGAGATTTTCAGCTTACTGTCAAAGGGCTAAACATGTTAGAAGGTATCCCATGAATACCATTGACTCAAATGCCACAGAAACTTGTAACCAAATATGACAAAGAGAAATATTAAGTTGGGAAGGGCAAAGACCCACAGAAGAATTCACTTTACCAAAGCCATATATATTCCTCACTTTCTACGTCTCTGGCAGCCTGTGAGACAGCACTACTATGCAGACGCTCTCTTGTCTGCTGTCTCAGTCTTCAAGCCAGAGACAGCAAGGACCTCCGTCTAAACACAGTACAATCCCTGACATGAGAGACGACTTCATGATCTGAAACCACGGAGTCTCCCCGGCTGAGCCATAAGCTCTGGAACACCCTGACCCAAAACATTTACAGTGAGCAGAGGAATATAAAACTCTAATGTCCACTCCTACAGAAAAATAGCTTATTGCAAGATTTACAAGGTCGTATTCTTTCACGGGAGTGAAGGGAAATTAACTAATATGTCCTCCCACCATCATGAGGAATCCAGTAAAATCAGGGACCAGTGAGGACTCTGGAGCAAAGGATGTCTGCACAGATGCCCCTTAGCAGTGGGGTGAGCAGATCAGGGAGCTGTCATTCGAAGTAGGACAAAAGCAGAGATCTCCAGGGAATCCCGTCTTACACGACAGCCACAATGAAACCCTTAGCTCTTAGCTCGGGGCCTCCCTGGTGGTGCAGCAGGTTGAGCACCACACTGTGAAGCATCCACGGTCCAGCAGTGCGAGTTCGATCCCTGGCCAGGGAGGGGACCCACATGGCGCAGCAGACCTCTCCTGCCTCTCCCACTGCTGCACTCAGCAGTGTGTTTCAGTCCATCTGCCTGTTCTGCTCCCCACTCTGTCTCTGATGACTCCTCTCACCTCCCACAAAGCTGGCCTGTACCCCAACTCTTGTATGCATAAATAAATCTTTAAAAAAAGAAAAAGAAGCCCTTAGCTCTCCAATATGAATCCCTTCATGGGATCACAGCGACAAAAACAGGAGCTGCCACCACAAGACTTTTAAATCAAGTCCTTACCAACAAAAGGAACTCAGTTTCAACTTTAACATCCCAAGCTACTTCTTTTCTAAGAAAAAGTGGAGCCAAGATTCACTGTGACTTGGCTGTGAAGTAGATGAGGGACAGCACCCCTGGCACACAAAGGGGAGGCCTTGTGCCAGGGGAGGCAGAAGGGGATGTCACACTCCCTTTGTCCTGGGTCATCTCTTTACCCCTGAATTAAAACCAAACCTCCTGCAGTCTCTTCAGAAACAGTATCTTAGCAGTGGACCTTTTCCGACTTTCACCTGGTCCCTCCTGGTGACAATGGTCCCCTCCCCACCACGACCATCATCTGCCCCCAGCTGGCCCCATCACCCACCCTCCTTCTTCAGTCACCAAGCAATAGAGCAAGTATCAAGCCCACTTACGTCACAGGTCATAACAACAAAACTCTCAAAGAAGTGCAAATCCTTGCTGTCTAGAGTTTCTGAGCGGAGAAAAAGAAAGCTAAGCGATACTTTCCATGAACCCTAAAGTAAAAATGAAACGAAATGAAAAACAAACCTTGCTCCTTTCCTAGTGGATGATATCAACCCAGAAAACCAAAGTCAACTGAGATGTGTTAAGACTTAAGCAAGTTCAGCAAGAGGACCAAATGAAGAATATACAGCATGAGGTCTTTATATAGTAATAGCCAACACTGAGGGGGGAAATGTTTTACCCCCTCATTAGCAAACATTTCCAAACAACTAGAAATTAGCAATAATGTATATTAGCTATATCTTTAAAGTATAAAAATTTTACTAAGGAACATAAAGAAATACTCTGACACTTTCAACACTCCTTGGAAGATTTAAATTGATAATGTGTTGGCTTTAAAATCTCTACCAGGCAGTGGACATCCAAAGGGATTTTTAAAACAAAATGACACACTGATTCTAACACTAACTTGGTAGAGAACAGCCAAGAAAATTATTTTGAGAAAAAACAGAACACAACACGGGAGAGTTTACCCTCTCAGATTAGCAAAATAATCTATAAAATTAGAATATTAATTTTATTATTTGCTTCATAAGCATTTATTGGAATAGTTATTCTAATTGTATAATTCCCATTAAGGTAACACTGTTTCACGACACTGTATGTGGCTCAAAAACAGTATTCTACCTCTTCTTCCCCCTCCAGTCAGCTCAGCACAAGCCCCACCAAGGCACCTCAGTCTCTCCATCCCCTCCCCCACTTCCTTCTATCCTCCCAACTCTCTCTGGTGGCGTCACCTTTTTATTTTTTTCCCAATTGGGGAATCCCTGCCTTACCACACTGTGTATGATTTAGGGGAACAAGTTCCCACCTCCTCAGATACATGTCACCACACAACACCCACCACAGACTATGGTCTCCCTCCCCTCTATTCCTACCTCACCCTCCCCTCCCAGCCACCTCATATCTGCATACTTCTAGGGGTTGGTTTGCTTGAGTGTTTTCGTTTTGTTTTGCATGCTGTTCAACAGAAGCATTCCAGGTGCAGAAATAGAGACAATGAAGATTTACAGCATGAGAAAGGTGGCCCTCCGAGCAAGGGCAGACAAGACAGCGCTGTCACCACTGATGTTGGAACAACCAAGCTTTCTCCTCTGCGCAGCTTCCCTGGGTGTGCAGCCAGCAGCAGGCCACTCTCCAAGTCACATGTGCATCACAGGGGAAGGTGTGTGTGAGCTGAGGACAGAGTCCCTAACCTAGGGCGCGGCCACAGGGAAGCAGCCAGAATCACGGCCACCTATTTTAACGTTCAGGTTCTCATGGGAGCGCAGCTCAAGGCCGGCACCACGGCCCAGGCCACAGGCTCCCGCTGAGTCACAGCTGAGTCAGTGCCTCCAATCGATGGGTCATGGATCAGCCAGCCCTGCTCCAAGGCGTCCCCCACCATGGCCTCTAGGTACAGAAGCCATTTCTACCCTCCCTCCGGGCCTGGCCTGGCTCATCCTTCAGAATAGAACGGTTAACATGGTGACTGCTGCAAAGAAAAGTAATCGCTTAGGATTAAACATTCACCTGCCATAGTGAGATTTTCTAAAAGGTGACAGACTTCCAGTTCTCACCGCCAAGCATGATTGTACGCGGAAACCTGGGACAAACTGGGGAAAGCATCTCAAACTCATGCCTTGACCCTTTGTAGTTGCTGAGAAAGACTTCTGGCATTTGAAATCCATGTGCCTAAGGGACACTGCTTAGCATTTGATGGTGTGACAGCTCGCCCTGGTCTTCGATAGTCCTCTCCTTACAAGTTCCTTTGTGGGCCCTCTATGATGGCTCAAGGGGTTAAAGCGTATCATTATGAAGTGTCTGCAGCCACTGCGGCACAAGTTGATCACCGGCCAGGGAAGGGACCCACGTGGCGCAGCAGACCTCTCCTGCCTCGCGCCCACTGCTCCCTTCAGCAGAGTATTTCAGTCGATCTGCCTGTTCTGCTCCCTACTCTGTCTCTGGTGAGTCCTCTCACCCCCACAACTCTGGCCTGTACCCGGGTTCTTGTGTGCATAAATAAATCTTTTTGAAAAAAAAAAGTTCCTTTGTGACAAGGACTAAGTCAAAGCATGTGGCACTTTCCCAAAATACAGCAAAATGCTGGGTGTGAGCTGCTCCTGTCCCCACAGCAGGACCCAAGCTGTCTTTGTCAGCAGCCACTGCACAGCCAGGCACCCGGAGCACGGGCTGCGCACCAGCCGTCCAGAGTCACTGAGCACGTGCGGGCCGGGACACTGCACGTTCCCAGTTCTCGGTTCCAGCCACTCAGCAGCGCAAGGCCAAGCACTTACAGAGGCGCCATGTGGTTTCCTTCCTTGTTTGCTCCAGGGGTTGGGGTGGGAGGAGGGAAGAGACAAAGACTCGATTTTTAAAATGTGATTAGCGACTTGGCAGCAGCAGTCTAGCTCAGTGGTCCAGCCATGTGGGTTATGCTCAAGGAAATGAATGGATGGGAAGAGGTTACCATGTGCACCCTACACGGAGTACAGATAACCTCGCCTTTTATCAAGCCAACCAGGTTGAATGCATTGCTTTATATCTGAAAGGAGGGGCGACAGAAGATAAGCTGAGTGTGGGCACTTAGCCCCCCTGGCCAGTCTCACTCCACAGGACCGGCGGACAGAGAAGATCCACAAAGTTCAGCCACCTGCGTCCGCACATGAAGACCCAAATTGTAAAACAGTTGCATCCCCACAGCTACCACCCCACCCACCCCACCCCCACCCCCAACCCCACAGGACACAAAAAGGAAAAGCAAGTCAAGGCGTTTGCTTAGTAAATAAGACCCTATCCTGGCTCCTGTGATTTCACTCTCTTTTTATAGCTTGGCTTTCAAACGTAGTAATTGCTTTCTTTTTTTAAAGGCATGGATTTACACCACATTTCATTTGAGTGTCCTATATATAGGACTATACTAGCATAGCAAATTCACCAGCTCCCACCGCTGAAGACCTAAATATAACAGCAATTTAGAAACAGGATCTTTTCCTATAAAGCAAAAAGAGTAAAGAAATCAAAGAAAACTTTTGCCCCAAAAGACAATTCCTAGACACTCAGATATCAATGGACAATTTCCTCAAGGAAGGGTGCTGTCCGAAAAATTCTATGAGATTAAAATAAAATATCATGATGTTTGATTTCTGTTAGCGCACAGGTTCTCCGGCTCAGATACTAGTATTAAAGACTTACAGTTCGAAAGTTATTCCAGACGGCTTTCAATTCTCACAGAACAGACACACAATTCACTGTGACTCAATTACTTATCTGTCACCAGACAATGGCAGATGCCACTTTCCCAGAACTGTGAAGCCACAGGGACCAGCACACAGTCAAAGAAGTATTTGGGAATCAGCCCAGGTCAGACCCCAGTCCTACCGCTTAATTCCTTCTCTGAGCCCAGGTCCTTCTCTGCAGACGGGAGGTACTCTGAGAGCTGAGCGTGAAATGAGGGTCCTCCAGTGGCCACACAGCCCCAGCAGTGACAGGCGCCCACAAAGTCACCGAGACCATCGCGCGGCTCAAGACGACGCAGCACCTAGGAACGCTTCCTCCCTCTCTTCTTGTCCCAGGAAAGTGCAGAGCAGAGATGTGCACACAGCCACAATCAGTGGCCCAGTGAGCGAGGTGCCCAGCAGGGCACGCTGGGGTTTCCCGCAGGCCTCTAAGTGTGAGGAGTAAGAGCAGCAGAATATTCGTGGTCACAGTCACCGGTCACCACCAAGGCAGGCAGGCTGGACCTCACGTCACTGTCGGCAGAAATAAGAACTTGCCCCACACACACGGCCTCCCAGAGGATGAGGGGCGACATCTGCCTCTATCCACTTTCAAATAGCGCTTCTCCTTTGCTTGGCCCATGAAACCACTCATTTGCAGCTGGTTTCAGGCCCGGGTGCCACCCACCCCACGGCACAGATGCTGACCACAACCCGGACCAGGCCCCACGCACAGAGCACGGTGTCTTGGACCCAAGCCGCCGAACAGGACAGAGAAGGAACGACAACATCTCACGTGCCAAAGTGCAGCTTTCCCCAAGAGCCCCTTAGTCTCCGTTACAGAGCCGTCTCCATCCAACGGGGAGGTACCAGGTTCTCCACCCACTTAGTAAGGGGCGCAACAAAGGGGCCAGGTGAAGGCACAAAACACAGCAGGCAGGTGGGCTCTGGGGAGACACCTGGAGAAGGAGAGCACCTGCTTCTCGGCTTTGCACTTGCACCACGGACTTGGAAGAGACACACGGGGGAGAGACCTGTAGACACTTGGAAGAGACACACGGGAGAGAGACACAGGAAGAGGCCGGTAAAGGCAGCCATTACTTTGACTTGTGTTTTGATTTTGCCCTTTTGTCCCAGATGGGCCTGACCCCTTTGGCCAACTTCCTCTGGTTCCCCGCCAGGAGGTGCCTGAGACTGGTGGCAAGCTTCTGGGCCTGTGCTGCCCCACTTCCAGCCGACCCTGGGGATTCACCCACAAGGGGAGTGGTAACCGCGGATGTTTTACTGGGGATATCTGTTCTGTGCGCTCTCTGCACCAGTTCTATCGCAGACCTTTCACACTAAGTGTCTCTGTCCGCGGGGATGGCTGGGCCCCTTTGCCAGCAATCAGGCTTGGGTAGCGCAGGGCACCCTCAGTTCTGCTCTGCCATTCAGACTCCTCCCATGGACCCTCCACACAGCGCCTCGGCCACCTGGCATCCCGCTTCCCTGCAGCTGGGCCTTGGCTCAGAGACCTGCAGGAGGTGGGACCGAGCTGGTTCTGAGAGCCTCGGGCACCGCCTGCCGCCAATTCCCCTCCAGAGTCCGTCCCCTGAGGTGGCTGTGAGACAGTCCAAGTCACGTTAGGCACCTTGAGCAAAGAGGAGAGGACTGTAGATCTCAAAATGAAGTCAATTCACTTGTCAGGAAAAACTAGAACAAAAACTGTGTTACCAAAGACTCAAACTGTTAGGATTAACAGTAGAGTTTTACGGGGCTGCTATAAACACATCCAAGTATTAATAGTTATGACTGATGTTAAGAGCAGGAGTAAAATTTTCAAAGCATCAAAAATATGAAGTATCAGGGCCTCCCTGGTGGCGCAGTGGGTTAAGCAATGCACTATGAAGCAAACCGCAGCCACTGCAGCACGAGTTTGATCCCTGCTGCCAGCCAGGGAGGGGACACACATGGAGCAGCAGACCTCTCCTGCCTCCCCGCTGCTCCCCTCAGCAGTGTACTTCTGTTGATCTACCTGTTCTGCTCCCTGCTCTGTCTGGTGAATCCTCTCACCCCCCACACCTCTGGCCTGTACCCCAGTGCTTGTATGCATAAATAAATAAATCTTTAAAAAATATATGAAGTATCCAGGAATCAATCCAACTTTTAGATGCATGGGAATGCATCTAAAAGGACAGTTATAAAATGTTAATGGAGGACAGTGAAGAAGTCCTAAATAAAAATAAGAATTAGGTGCATAGACCAAAAAAAAAAAAAATGGGTTACTCTTTCTCTCTCAAAACCTAGTTTGAAAAGCCACTTCTTCAAAACAGAAGCCAGAGAGGAGGAAACCTATGCTGGACGTGCAACGGAATTCACTTTTGATGCGACCACGCGGCCGGGTGAAGTCGAGCAGCCCCGGCATAAGCCACGGTGAACGCTAAAAGCCATCAGCCCTCCCCGCACGCGCCGCAAATGGTGGCCACACACTGACCGCTCGCGAGGCCAGGGGTGACCGCGGACACCCAGTGTCTGCAGCACGCCCAGGGCTACTTCCCTCCAAGGTGAGCCCTGCTCACAACTCTGGTCCTGATGCTGAGGAGCCCTGGACACGAAACACACCAGCAGCGGCAAAGAGCTCCTCGGCGCAGGACATCCGCACGGGCACCCAGCATGCCCAGCGCTGCTGCTTAATCACGTTACGAGAAAGCTCCAAAGAAGTTTAGTAATAACTTGTGTGCTTCCTGTGTACGTGCGAGAAACCTGGCACGACTGAGCGGCTCGCCACCTGGCTTCCAAAGTCCCCTCACATAGCTTAGCTAAGACAAGGGAGGTTGCGTTAATCACCTTCCCACCTGGCAGGCTGTCCACACCTCCAGGAGAAGGGCCGGGCACACCTGTACCTCTCCCCTTTTTTTCTGTCACCAAGACATCTGCATGAAAGGGAGGGGACGCCTGTTCCTCAGACGAGCTGCTGGGAGCAAGGCAGGGCTCAGGGGCCAGGTGAAGCTGCAGAACACAGCCGGCGGGTGGGCTGCAGGGAGACACCTTAGAAGGGCACCTGCTTCTTGACAGTGGACTTGCACAGGGCACTTGGGCAACTTGGAGGAGGCACAAGGAGGAGAGACCTGACAATCACAGGGTATTGCATCTGGATTTATACTTTGATTTTGCTCCTTTCCTCCAAGAATTGCCTGGCCTTTGCAGCCCAGGTCTAGGTGCTCCCTTGCCACAAGACTTGTGGCAGGCTTTTGGGCCTCAGCAGTCCTGCTCTGGGCCAACCCTGTTTGGATGGGCACTGACCCACAGAGGGGACGGGCAACTTTCGATGTTTCACTGGGAAACTCTTCTCTAAGCAAACTATTCTATTAAAGTTCTTTTTCAAACAGTATGCTTTATCTCTGTGCACACAGAAGGCCAGGCCCCTTCAGCATGCCCAAGTGTGGGGACTTAGGGGTGCTCTTCAGTCATGTGCTAAAATCTTCTCAATGATTTTGTGTAAAATGATCAGGTTTTGAGAACTACATCACGACCAGCGAGGTTATTTTCATAAGCTCTGTTGGATCAATGATATAATAAAGGGGCCTACCTGGTGGCACAGGGGTCAAAGTCTCAGCACTCTTGAGCTATCACCAGCCACTGCAGCATAAGTTCAATCCCCGGCCAGGGAACTGACCCACAGGGCGCAGCAGACCTCTCCTGTCTCCCCGCTGCTCCTCTCAGCAGTGTATTTCAGTAGATCCACATGTTCTGCTCCCCACTCTGTCTCTGGTGAATCCTCTCACCTCCCACACCTCTGGCCTGTACCCCAGTTCTTGTATGCATAAAGTAAATCTTTCAAAAATGATACCATAATGGAGGGAAGAGTTATCAAGGTGATTCTGCAATAAACTGGCAGCTGAGTAGCACTGGGCAGGCAGCTTTGGGCAAAACAGCAGCTGGGACAGGCGGTCAGGGCAGGTCCCTGAACCACCTTCGTCAACTCCTGCACCTCGCACAGGGCTGACAATGTTGTATGGTGTGCAGAATGGGATGACGGCCGGCAGACTGCTCTCCAGGCCACAGCAGGGGTGGAAGAGCTGGAGTGCAGGCCTGTCTTCACTGTGACAAGTTACATGGCAAGTCACTCTATGAAGAATTAAATTTCCTTATCTATTTAAATGACACAATTGGGTGGATAATTTCAAAGGTTGTTACTAGTTCTTAGATTCTGTACATTTTTATTTAAAACTACAACTGACTCATAGCTACTATTAAAAAAAAAATAACAAATGTTGGCCCTCCCTGTTGGCACAGTGGGTTAAGCAATGCACTATGAACCAAACCGCAGCCACTGCAGCACAAGTTCAATCCCTGCTGCCGGCAGGGAGGTGACCCACATGGCGCAGCAGACCTCTCCTGCCTTGCCCAATGCTCCCCTCTGCAGTGTGTTTCAGTTAATCTGTCTGTTCTGTTCCCCACTCTGTCTCTGGTGAATCCTCTTGCCCCCGCCCCAACACCTCTGGCCTGTACCCAAGTTCTTGTGCGCATAAATAAATAAATCCTGAAAAAAAAATAAATGTTGATGAGGTTGTAAAGAACTTAGAATCTTTAAGATTTATTTACTTATGCATACAAGAGCTGGGGTACAGCCAGAGGTGTGGGGGTGAGAGGATTCACCAGAGACAGAGCAGGGAGCAGAACAGGCAGATGAACTGAAACACTGCTGAGGGGAGCAGCAGGCGAGGCAGGAGAGTTCTGCTGCACCCTGTGGGTTAGCTCCTTGGCTTGGCGGTAGGGATCGAACTCGTGCTGCAGTGGCTGCTGTTTGTTTCACAGTGCTGTGCTTAACCAAATGCACCACCAGGCAGGCCCAATAACTTAGAATCTTTGTCCACTGTTGCTAGATTCATAAGATGGGGCAGTGAATATGGAATACAGTATGGTGGACCCCCAAAAATTAAAAATAAATTTCTCTATGACCTAGCAATCCCACTCCTGGGATCAAAGCAAAGGACCTGAAAGCGGAGATTTAAAAGATATGTATACCCACAACCACAGCAGCACTAGTCACATGTGGCCAATGGACAGATGGTGGATGGACACACTGGCACAGATGCATATCAGACTATTATTCAGTTTGTAAAAGAAAGAAATTCTGACACATGCTAGTGTAGGGGAGCAAAAACCTTCACCCCAAAATGTCCTTGGCAAAAGGTTTACTTCACGGCAGGGGCTCTGAAAGCTGGATGGAAGTTGCTTTTGATATTTATCATCTACAAGGGCCTCTTCCAAAAGAACTAATCTCTGCATCTCTCTGCATGGGAGAAGGCAGACCTGAAATCTGTATTCTTGCTTTCTGATAAGCTCCCTCGCTGAATGTTGCCTTTCTTCCCCCAACCTCCCCTGTCTTGGCTAAGCTACTGAGATGTTGTTTCAAGCCAAGTGAGCTTCTCAGCCTGCTGGGTCTCTCCCAAGTGTACAGGAGGTATACATGTTACTATTAAACTCGGTCCTGATTATTTTCCTCATCCATCTGCCTGACGTTGTTTGATAACTTGCCAGCCCAGAAGAAGCCAGAGGGTAGGGATGATTTCCTCCGCGCCCCCACACTACAGAGCCATGGAAGGCATTCACTGAGGGAAGAGAGCCAGTCACGGAGGACAAACGCTAAGATCCCACGTCCACGAAGTGTCTGAAGAAGTCGAATTCACAGAGTCAGGAAGTTCAAGGGGGTGCCCGGGGCTGGGTAGGAACGGGAAGGAAATGAGCGTGTCATGATCAGAGCTCCAGTTTTTTAAGGTGAGGCGCGTCCTGGAGGTGGCTGGAGGGGGCGGTTGCACCACAGTGTGAATGTGTTTTAGATGACTGAACGACACACTTAAAAATGGCCCAAATGGCAAACTTCATGGCATATGCATTTCTCTACAATTAATTTTTAAAGTTAAGGCTTAAGGGTAGTATTTATGGCATGTAAATTATAAATCAATATGCCTGATTTTGAAAAAAAAATTTTTTTTTCCAAAAATTCACCTCACATTTAAACTTTCATTTTTCAAGTCAACAAATAGTTACCAACAAATAGTACACCTGACTCCCACGGGCTTCTGCAAGGGCTCCTCCTGCAGCAGCAGGGAACACCCGCCCACTCCCGCTCTTCGAAGGGTGTGAAAGTGGTGAACGTGGACCGGGCTCACAGCCTAAAGGGAAGCGTGTGGAGCCGCCATCTGGCTCCCGCCCAAGTCCTGCCTCCTCACTCTCTCTTCTGGGGAGCCCTTGTGCCCCACAAATAAGAAGCAGAGGCTAAGCACGAAGAAGGGGCTTGAGAATACACACCTGGGGGGAGGCTCAGGAAGAGGTCGGGTCAGCTGTAAGGGGAACGGGGAGGAGCGGCCTCCGAGACAGTAGGGGGCGCTCGTGCCCAACATGCTCGCTGAAGACGGAGTTTTCCAGACTCTAGCGGGGAGGAGACGACTGGGAACTAGGGACAGAGCGGAGCCACTACATGGCCTTAAAAAGACTGAACACCGGGTGGAATGCATTCTCTCTATTTCGTTTGGCTTCCATTTGCTCCCTGGCTCTGCTGAGCTGACACTAGCTGCTGGTAGGACAAACAGCATCCTGCCACATGCTGGCCCCCAAATTTCCTTTTCCTCCTCTCAGCTCTCCCTTTTCTCACCCCCATTGGGAAGCTACCTTTGGGGATAGGGTCCCCCATACTCCTAAACATGCAGGTGAGGACTGCTAGACCACATCATCCCCTGGGTCTGTCCCACCGGTTAACCACCTACTGGCTAGTGTTCTTTTCAACACACCACAGACACCCATGTTGGGGCAGGGAAGCCCCACTGAAATTCCTAAGAAAATCCACCCCCACCATTTTCAACCTTGCCCCTCCCCATGAGCAGCTCTCATTTTATTAGCCACTTCTTCCTTTAATTTGATTTACTTAAATTTAATTTTATTTTTCATTTAATCACTCATTCATCAATCATTTGTAACTGTTACAGGGCAACCCTAATATAAATTGGGTTTGCCTGACCAGGTCCTCACCCACACACTCGAAAGGCACTTATAACACCCCAACTGCAGGCACACACGAGGAAGGTTGATAAAGGGTTTTATTTACAAGAGAAGGGAAATAGCGTGGTGATAATACAAGGGGGAGAGGGAGACAGACCTGTAAATGTCCTACCAGTTCCTCGGAGCTGGAACCCAACGGCCGCTGAGAGCTGGCTCCCAAGGGAAAGAGAGAGCCCCAAGGCCCACATGTTTGCTTTTATACCCAGCATGGCTGCTCAACTCCACCCTCAGTTCCCAGTGATTTGCTTTTTGATAATGACCTTATGGGATTTGTAGTTTTTGGATTTTGTAGGTTTGGAAGGGGGGGGGGGTTGAAGTCCATAACCTATTTGTGTAATTCATTTAGGAGGGTTTTCCCCCTAACATAAGAACTTAAATTTTCTCTAAAAGTCATTTTCTGGACACACTTTCTGCCTTGCAGCCACCTAGTCATTACTCGGCCAGCAGGAATGCATTAATCGCCCACCAATGTAGCTGTTCTTAACTTGTGCTTCTCCAGGGGCCATTTGAACACAGACCTCACAGCATCCTCAAGACTACAGTATTTGGAACAACTGCCAAGTAATCACACAGAAATGCCATTCGGATACAACCAAGAACCAAAATGCAAGGTACCAACACTAAGTTTCCCAGCTGTCCAGAAGAGACAGGGTCCCACGGGAACTCACTTGGCCTTGACTCAGGCTGGACATTCCAAACAGCCTTTCCAGATCTAGAGGGACCGAGCATTTACAAGCATCTACTGAGCACTTCTGAGCACAGCACCAGGGCCTTTCTCAATGACCTGGTAAAGTAATGATCAGTATCTCAGTGACAGACAAGATGCAAAGGTGTAACGAAAGAGAGGCCTCCCTGGTGGTGCAACAGGTTAAGCACCGCACTATGAAGCAAACCAATGCCACTGCAGCACGAGTTCGATCCCTGCTACCAGCCAGGGAGGGGACCCACATGGCACAGCAGACCTCTCCTGCCTCGCCTGCTGCTCCCCTCAGCAGTGCATTTCAGTCATCGCCTGTTCTGTTCCCCACTCTGTCTCTGGTGGATGCTCTCACACCCCACACCTCTGGCCTGTACCCCAAGTGCTTGTATGCATAAATAAATAAATCTTTAAAAAAATGTAAAGAAAGATGTTTACCATAGAGAAAAACAGGTCCAAGACAGAGTCCTTCATGTCGAGATCAGACATTTCGTCTGGTGCAGTTTCAACCTCTCCCCAAACCAATCAACAGGCTTCCTGCTCTGCGCCAATGGGCCGCCTCTGTGACAAGCCCCCACCTTCACCTCAGAGACGGTGGCTGCTTAGCTCCTCCACCACCCTGGGCTCGGCCCTCGTGAGGGGGACTGTCAGCGCCCGTCACCCACGCCAACGGTGGCAGGGGTGTCACCATAACGTACACAACTGTCAGAGAGGAGCGGCTCCTCCAAGCTACATATGACTTGACTGATTAGATCTCCGCATTTATAAATTTTGTTTTCCAACAGATCATTATAGATCCAATCTCAGGTCTGCTCAATTTCAAATTCAATGCTCAACCTAATAATCAGCAATGCATAGGAAACAGAAGACACATCGGCAGCAACACATTAATTTGGATTACTAAACGCATTTAGTTTGGGCTAGTGTAAATGCAAGCGAGTCATCTGTTTAGGCATTCAGAAAATAACTGAGCTCCTCTCGGGCACAGAACCCAGCATTAGAGACCTCTCTTGGAGGTGTGGTTATCGGTTTTGCTCTCCTGGGGATTACAATCTAATAACGGCATGCCAACCTTAAAGTGAGGGGGATAGTGCTGCAAACAGATTTCGGACAAAGATACAAGACAGAGAACCCATGAAGTCTCTTTAGGTGACTGGCTTTTCAAGCCTGGGAACATTTGACAAAGTGAGCAGCACTCAACGCCCTGAGGGAGGAGCAGTTCAGAGCAAATCAAGGAGAGTTGCCGCATGACAGTAAACGTGACAGACAGGACGAGAGCACGCTGTCTTTGAAACACTGACAAGGTGTGGCTGAGTAGACAAGCTGCAAAGGCATCAGCATGGGCCAGCGCCGTGCTTCCCAAGAGAAATAAGATGCAAGCTGCGCAGGTAAATAGATTTTCAGCAACAATGCTGAGAAGATGAAAAAAGGCAGGTGAGGTTCATTTTTATATTTTAACCAAATGTATCCAAATATCATTCTAATATTCTAGCAACAAGAAAAAAAACTATTAATGAGGAATTTTACATTTTTTTTCCACACTAGAGCATCCAGAGCCAGTGTGCATTTTGCATTTACTGCAGATTTTAGTTTGGTGGCCACATTTCAAGCGCTCGGCAGCCACGTGGGGCCACGCAGATGTAGCGGCAAAGCGGCCAAAGTGGTCTTTTGTTTTCACTTTTTTGAGGGGGCGATATTAGACCAAAGCTGAGACTCTGTGAAACCCTAAAGAGAACGCTGGAACAGCCAAAGCGTTTGGGGTTTATCCCTGCGGGACAAAGGCAGTTGATGGTTCTACGCTAGACAACAGGAAGGCCTCGCGCCAAGCACTGAAGTAGCCGCTCCATCCTGCAGCTCTCAGACTCTCAGGAACTGAAGTGCCCCATTCCCTCCAGCCCCTAAGCTCCAGCACCCCTTCCCAGGCCTCTTGTGACCTTGCCTCCCTCTGTCAGTTGGACACCATGGACCCACCATAAGTCCCTCGGCCCCTTAATTTCAGCATAGGCTGGAAGTAAATCCCAAAGTCCACCCCTCCTGGACGGTCCAGTCTGCCTGGAGGTTGCATTTAGGTGTTACTGAGCTGGGGACGAGGAATCCCAGTTCTGGAGCCTCCCCAGTGCCCTCTCTGTACTTCCCACTGCCACCTGTTGGTTCTCTGCCCCTCTGCGCAGACTTCCAAGCCTTCTGCACTCAAGTAGCCACAGTCAGTCCGAACAGAGCCCAGTGCTCGGCCGATGACCTGCCTCCCACGTCATTTTATAGAACCTTTCCCTTCGCCTTCCTTCTCCAAACCTCAAGACTTCTCTCCCCCACCTGGCCTTCCTGCTGCCGGCCACAGGTGATGCACTGCCCAGGCCACGCCCGTGCACCGCAGAAGCAGCTGCTTCCCAGCACCCCCTCTGCTGCAAAGAGCCTGTCCTCAGCCCCTCACTGTGGCAGGCAATGTTCTGCTGGTTTTTTTCAGTCACCAAAGATTTTCCCTCAAAACTGTTTTCTTTGAATGCCTTCACTTATCACGTCCATTTTATCTCCATTCGTGACAGCGAGAAGCGGAACTCCACTCCCTGTTGATTCCGCTGGCTCCCAAGCTCTAGATACCATGGGCTCTGCTCCCCACTGACAACCCACACCGGAAGTCACGAGGGAAAGTAAAACTCAGCAGCTCCTGCACACCAGAGATGGCCCCATGACACGCTAGTGATCTCCTTCCCCCATCTGTGCACACGCACTTCAGATGCACACATATGCACGCATCCATGCATGTGCACACCACACCCACACGTACCACACACATGTGCACACCACACCCACACGTACCACACACATGTGCACACCACACCTACATGTACCACACACATACGCACACATCCATACACACGTGCACAACCACACACATACACACTGCATGCACACCCCACATGCACCCATATGAACGCGGGCACACACCACACACCCACACATGCACACATAGCCACACAGACACCCATCCACATACACCACATATGCACACACACCATATACATGCACACACCACACCACACCTGCACACACACACAGCTAGTTTTCCGTGGCATCATGTGCTAGACATTTTGTAAGCAATCTTGCTTTTATTTCCCTCCTGCCATTTCCTCTAGTGCCAACCTCTCTCCTCCCAGCAGTATTAACAAAGAACTGTTTTTATCAACTTACGGTCTACAGAAACAGCTCCCATTACACATGGCCCTTGCCTCTTTTCTCATGGGAACCCTTCCAAGTCAAGAGGCACGAACCACCTTCACCCGCCGTCCTGGGCAGGCTCCACTTAGCCTCCATTTCTCTGCCTCAACAAACAATGCTCGATCCATATTGGACAAACAAGTTACACACGGCTGCTTTTACTTCTCCGTGCTAGTCCCCTGGGAGGAATCGCTGGGTCGAAGGTGATGTACATTTGAAATTTTAATAGACTCTGCCAGAACTCTTTTCGCAGTGGCCATTCCCACCAGCGAGCAGGGAGGCTGCCTTCTCACGGCAGGCCTGCAGGAGGAGGGAGGGCACTCCGATTCTGCCAGGCTGACGACCTGATCTACACTTTTAAAACCCTCCCTCACCTGCCACCCTGCTCCAACACATTCAGGAAGTTACTCTGCCCTCTGAAGGTCCTTTCTGAGCTAGCGCTCTGCCTCTTGGGGTGTTTACTCCAACATTTAAGGGGTCGAGGCTTTGTCCTGTCCTTCTCCCTCTCAGCATGCTCTTCTTTAACAAAATAGTGCTTTATGGACTAACTCATCTCCCCCAGGGGTGAATTCAAATCTACCATCCAGCTGAGGCCTCTTACTGGGGGCTCCAGATGTCTAAGTGTTCAGGGGACGTTTCTCATTGGCGGGACCCAGGACCAAACCGGAACTCTGCTCTGATCTGCCTTGATCTGCTCTGAACTGCTCCTCCCTCAGGGCATTGAGTGCTGCCCGCTTTGTCAAAGGTCCCCAGACTTAAAAAGCCAGCACCCTTGTCTCTTCCCACGTCCAGTCAGATGCCCCTCTCCAGGCCGGCCTCTGTCCTCTTGCCCCCTCAATGTGACCTTCCCCACAGACCGCCAGGTTCCCCACCCCAGCTGGCTGCACCCCCTGCCCCAGTTCACACCCAGGCCCTGCAGTCAACAACACGACAACTCCCTTGCTGCAACTGAAACACCTTAATCACACCTTCACAATGCTTCCAATCTGGACCTCCCTGCTGGTGCAAGGAATTAAGCCGCAGCACTATGAAGCTGTCCACAGCCACTGCAGCACAAGTTCGATCCCCAGCCAGGGAGCGACCCTCATGGTGCCGCAGACCTCTCCTGTCTCCGCTGCTCCCCTCAGCAGTAGATTTCTGTCGATCCGCTGTTCTGCTCCCCACTCTGTCTCTGGTGAATCCTCTCACACACACCCCCGGGATTCTGGCCTGTACCCCAGTTCTTGTATGCATAAATAAACTTGAAGGGACAAAACTCAAATGATTTGGTGTAACAAGTCATCTCTATAGCATCCAAAAAGGGAACAAGGGAAATGACTAGGTAGCAAGCACCGAGTCGAGGCATGTAAGTTAAAGTTTGTCCTGAACAACTGAGGAACAATAATAAGGAAATAAAAGAGAAACTCAATGACTTCCAAGAGTAGAACTCAAGAGACGAAACCTCTACCAATGAAGGATGAAGAAACGCTTTCAGGGCAAAGTCAGTCCAGGTGGAACGTGAACATGAATGAAGGTGCAAGGCTTCTGAACTCTGATACCTGGAAAAGGTGCCACATTCTTTGTGTGAGAGCAAACAGAGTAATAACTGCTCCACCTAGGATGTAAAAAAGAGAGAGAAGGACGTGGAGGAGGAGAGACAGGAGGAAGGAGAAGCCTGGCTCGGTAAAGCTCCCTGCGTTTCCAGCCCGGCCTTAGCGGTGAGAATCCAAAAGGCAGGCGCACCGAGCATGCTCCTCCACCACCCTGGGCTGGTCCCTCGTGAGGGGAACTGTCAGCGCCCGTCACCCACGCCAACAGTGGCAGGGGTGTCACCATAATGTACACAACTGTCAGAGAGGAGCGGCTCCTCGGAGCTCCATATGGCTTGTAAAAGGCACATGTGCTCACACCCTGCCCCCTCTCCGGAAAGAGGCGGGGGAAGGCCAGGAAGGGAAACAAACTGGGATCCAACCCCAGCTTGCGCTGCAGCGCCCTCCCCTCCATACGGCCGCCAAAACCCTTTGCGTGCAGCAGGTGGCGTGCACAACAGAACCAGTGACGGGCGCACCGAGAGAGCATAGGAACCATGCACGCACACCCCGCTCTCCTCTGGGCCGCCCGCCGCTCACTGCGAGACGTTGCCAAAACGCAGAGTTCTCCAGAGCAACAACTGTAAAGCCAAAGAGAAAAGCCCATGCCAGATTCCGAAGACGGCGGATGCACAGACCCTCTCGTACATCAGCAAGCGGAGAGGCATTTTATTGCGGGCTTGCTGCGTGATTGCACGCACCGTCAGCGGCACGCGAAGCCCACAGAGGCGCCTCGCAGCGGGCAGAGCAGCGCCAGTGTGGGAGACCAGACGCCCACACGATGTCCACCCTGAGCGGGTGGGAGAAACCGGGCAAGTCAGCCGGTCGTCTCGGTGAGTCGGGGCTCACTGTACAGCCTCTCCTGGGCTCTCGGGACTCGGGCGCCTCGAGGACTCAGCGGTGTAGGTGCAAGCACGCTGCCTGCTGCGTGCTTCCGCAAGAGCGTCACCACTGCCTTATGGTCAAGGCTGGAATCTGCACAGCACACATCATCACTTAGGTTTGATTGGTGGGTTTGCTCTTTCCACACCACCCACACAGCAGCAGTAGAAAGTGTCTTTCAGACTACATTCAATCAGAAGCCCAAGGGGGAGAGGGCTAAAAGGTATAAGGACTATTTCCTGCTCTGTCAACTTCCCTTTTCTCAGTGAGCTCTCAGGCTAAAGAACAGATGAGCCCCAGGGCAAAGGGCAGCACGATGTAAAATGGACTAGGACGTGAGCAGAGGGGAGGACGCAGAGGATCCTGTGCACGAAACATCTGTAGTGAACTGGCCAGAAGGAAAGAGGATCGCTTTGAATTGTGGGCTCTACTCAAACACCCTGTTATGTATTAACCACTCCTTCCCCCCTTCTATGAAGTATCAGCTTTGATGCATTCACAGTACTTGGCTTGGAGAAGGCCCAGCGCTTCCATTTGGCTTTAAAGGCAGGCTCCTCTGGGACCGCCCCAGCTCCAAGAGCCCAAGCACACGCTGGGAAGCTGAGCCCCTTGCTAATATTTTCCAAGCAGACAGTAGCTGTGCACCATGTGGCACCCGCCAGCGCCCCTCAAAAAGCCCCCCAAGGCTGCCAACCTCTCCAAGCACTTACAAGAATAATCCTGGAGTAGCATCTGTTTGCGCAAGAATTCCATTTTGCGGGCATGCCCATCAAAAGCTTGCCGTCTCCCCGGGGGAGCTTGCCGGTTTAGTGATTTGGCCAAACATCAAAATAGCTGTAATGAAGTAGATTTCTGAGAGTCAGATAAGGCCTAAAAACAGAGGGTGATCCCAACGTGGCTGAAGGGATGCTTAGCACACGTTTAAACTGCATCCGAGTCATCCGCAAACCATCAGCAGACACGCCCCACGGAGGAGGAGGGCCGCACCCCCGAAGGAAGTGGGCGTGCAGAAGCCACGCCCAGCCCAGGATGGACCCAAGCCATCATCTAATTGTTCACGATAAACATCTCCCAGCCGGTTATCTTCATGCGAAGGGGAAAGTCTGAGAAGCCACAATCTCAGTGCAGCTGGCCTGAATGTCAAGGTCAGATCCACGAGAGCGAGCTGCTGACTCAGCTCAGTGATGCCTGCGCAAGGGATTTCCTGATCAACATCAAGTCCAGAACAGCAGGACCACCCACTAATGACAATGGTGTCTATAAAGTGAGTGGCTCCCTGAAATACCTAGGGGATCCTTTTTTATGTCCCTCCTGATCACGGGGTGCTCCCTCACTGACAAGCTGGGAAAGAACAACCCCTGTTTAGTCTGTTCACCTCCTTCCCAGGCTGAAGGAACCACTTGCTAACTTGCATATAAAGCAGCATGTCAGAGACCTCCCGGGCCCTCCTCTCCAGGGAAACCTCCCCCCAAACGAGCTGGTGACCAGGGATTCCAAGGGTAGGTTGAAGATTATCGCTATAATAGTGCAGTTGCCAGAACCGAAAGGTGGTCATGGGCCTGAGAATACAGCACGGGCTCATGCACACCGCAGGACCACAGCCCACACCTCCCCGGGTGCTAACCAGACACAAACACCTGGCGCAAGTGTGGTGCATGAGCAGCTCTGGCTTCCGTGCTGACAAGCAGGGCGCCTCGGTGTTGGTGACCATGAGGAGCAGCGGGCACCCGGCGGGCACTCAGCAGGGCCCGCTGCCCCGAGAGCCCAAACTCCCACGCCCAGAGCTGCAGTCCTTGCCTTGCTTTGGTCCATCAAGCGTCTTCCAACAATAATTTGCTGCTTTCTCTCTCCTCCCTCGCCCCAATTTAAAATCCATTTTAAAGGAGAGCAGGAAAGAGGAACTAAACACCTCTCTCCAGACTGGGAACCCCTGCTTGAGCAAAGACCCTGACCTGGTGGTGCATCCTTTGGAGATGCGCAGGATACGTCGCTGGCTGGTATAGGTACCCCCTACATCTGGAGCTCCCAGGATGCCGCGCCACCTGTTCCAGAGGTGTGCACACACACAGCCGTAGAGATCTCCCTGGATGTAACCTACATGCAGATCTAGATACCCCTATGTGCCCACGTGCACTCAGGCTTGAGGGCACACTGAATGATGAGGACACTCTGAGGACACTTTCCTAGGTGACCAGTCACCATGGGAATGACAGGGCGTCATCACACAGACTTGATGGCCCCGCCATCTACACACCCAGATCCCACACAGGGACAGGCACCGCTCATGGGGTCGCCAGCTGAAGTGCTGCAAGGCGGCCATAACCATGCAAAATGCATGTGAGACGTGCTAACACAGGATGCCGTGTGGGCTAGTCTGGCCACCGTGGATGATGTTTGGGGGCAACATTAACACGTCCATCAAGGACACTCAGGAGAACGGAAGGGGCTTATAATGCAGCCAGGCCTCCTCCAGTCAGCTGAAGGCCGAATAACTAAGCAGGCCCGTCAAGCACAGGCAACTCTCACACAGTGCAGCAAGACTTTTGCACCAGGGCCCTAGGGGGCTGCAGCCTGCCCCCCACAAGGCAGCCCCTGCGAGCATGTGAGCCAAGTGAGTCCCCCAAAGTAAAACTCTTCTGCACATATGCACACCTCACTGATTGTTTCTCTGGAGAACCCTGACTGTGCCATCTTACACAAACACTGGCTTATAGCACATGTATATATTGATCATATAGAGTAAAACCAGTTTCAAGAAGCAGTAGCTAGACACGCAACATATTTAGTTTCTAGTCCATGTTGAATTTGTTATTCCACCTCCTGTTTGCCTGGGGATGGGTCTTAGCAAACAAAAATCAGAAAGACATTGGAATAGAAAAAGATTCTACCTGTAGAATACACACATGTGCGTGCACACACATGTTCACACACATACACACACTCCTCACACCATATACTAACGTTGCTATCCATGACTCATAGTTGGAAAACCACTTTTATTTAGAAGGCTGCAGACGGACCATCTCCAGAGCTATGCTCTGGGTTTCCTCCCTTGATAGCCCACAAAGATAGCTCCAGATTGATGATACTTATCTCTGCTCAGGTCTCTTCTTACAAGGAGAGTGAGCTAAGGAAGAGGAGAGAAAGTCTGGCTCTGCAAACACCCAGCACAGACTCACCAAGTACCAGAGACCAGTTTCTAGGAAAGCATCATCTTCCTGCGGGAGCAGCAGCTGCAGCCTTCTCTGCTGTGTGCAACCGAGTGATCAAGTTTACCGGGAAGCAGGAAGGTGCACTTTGTTACCCCAATTGTACCCCTCTTCTTGTTTCATTAAAAATCCCTCCTTCCACCTGAAATGAGCTAGAAATTTTTTATGTAACCATGAAAATATTTGACATATTTACTTCTTATCTATGCGAAGATTCTAAACACAGTTTTTCGTCTTAAAAGTCTTAACCTTAAAGACTTTGGGGCAGATTCTTTCAACTCTTTTAATAACTAGAGTTTTAAGAGTACACCCAATCAGAGAGAGAGCTACAGACCTAGGCGCCTGAGAAATTATCTCCTCTACTTAGAGGGGTCCCAAGTACCTCCCCCATTTCCCTACCTGAGGACCCCAAGAAACACAAATTGACCCAGGAACCCCTGCCCTCCATTCCTGCTGTAATTACCCTCATTCCTGCTCATCTTTTCCATCGTTTGGAGTTTCACACATGATGCAGCATCATGGAACTGGAGTCTTCTGATTTCAAAGGTTGGGAAACCAGTAAAATTTTCCCATTTCCCAGGGAAAATGGGAAACAGCCAGACATGCAGGAGGTGGCAACTCACGGTCTGTATCCCAGGGAGCACAGACCACGTCTGACATCTGGGGCAGAAGAGCCTTAAAAGTAGCTCCAGACCAACAGCAACAGCAAACCCTGTAAAGTATGTTGGGAATGAAAACACCCAGGCTGAGCCCAGACCCACTGAGGCAGATACTAGTAAGGGTGTGAAGGACCTACCCTCCTGGGTTGGACGAGCCCCACCCAACTCGGACGCCCTCACAGCAGCCTCTGCTGCAGAACGTCCCCATGCCCCTTCTGTTCTCTTTGGCTCCCTGTTTCTGCCCCACATGTGCACAACAGTGTCCCAGAGCTACTTTAGCTATAGAGGTTCACTGGCTGCAGAGTAAAGAAGCCATGATAAGATACACACATGGGGCCTCCCTAGCGGCACGCGGGTTGAGCGCTGCACTGTGAAGCATCTGTGCACAGCAGTGCAAGTTCGATCCCTGGCTGCGGGGGGTAGGGAGGATCTCACAGGGCGCAGCAGACCTCTCCTGCCTCACCCGCTGCTCCCCTCGGCAGTCTGTTTCAGTCGATCTGCCTGTTCTGCTCCCTGCTCTGTCTCTGCTGTATTCTCTTAGCCCCGACACCTCTGGCCTGTACCCTGGTTCTTGCATGCATAAATAAATCAATCTTTAAAAAAAAAAAGACACACAGATGCTGCTGCCATGGGGCTGACGCATTTTTTTCTTTCTGCACAGTAAGATCACTCATATCCAAAGGGTCAAATCAAAGTTGCAAAGACCTCAAAGAATAATTCAGGAGGGCAGAATGTACTCCTCCTTCAGAGACTCAAAATCAAAAAGGTGGAGCAATCCTTTAAACTTATTTCCAGCAACTCCAGGTCACAGTTCCCTAGATGGTCACTGACCAACAATCAGGCCCTGAAAAGAGCACAGAGACAGACCACGGGAAGACGATTCAAGCTTCCTCCAGGAAAACCTGGTTCGGACACCTGGAAATAGGTAGGGACGCAACCATTTCTCGTACCCAAGTGTCAGTGACTAGTTGCACCAGCCCTCAGGGTTCGCGAGGTTTGAGGTACACATCAGCCCTCATCACAGGTACATCTGCTGACCTCCTACAGAAGAAGAGGCATTCTGCAGTGGTAAGTCACATGACCTCATGCCACCTGCACAGATTTCAAGAACGCCAGTGAGAAATTACAGCATGAAGCTTCAACATCTAAAACCACAAGACATCACTGTGATCCTCAACCTAGCTGCACCTGCTACTCTCTCACTGCCTTTATGGAAAACCTTTTGAAGTAGTCCCCTGGCCTCCCCGGTGGCGCAACGGGTTGAGCACCACATTGTGGAGCTTCTGCAGCCATTGCAGTGCGAGTTTAATCCCCAGCCAGGGAGGGGACCCACATGGCACAGCAGACCTCTCCTGCTTGTCCACTGCTCCCCTCAGCGGTGTATTTCAGTCAATCTGCCTGCTCTGCTCCCCACTCTGTCTCTTGGGAATCCTCTCACCCTCTGGCCTGTACCCAGGCTCTTCTATGCATAAATAAATCTTTAAAAAACAATAAATAAAAGTAGTTCCCTGTTAGAAACTCACTATAGGAGTCCCCTGGTGACACAAGGGATTAAGCACTTATCCGCAGTCACTGCAGCACAAGTTCGATCCCCAGCCAAGGAAGAGACCCACATGGCACAGCAGACCTCCCCTGCCTCATCCACTGCTCCCTTCAGCAGTGTGTTTCAGTCAGTCTGCCTGTTCTGCTCCCCATTCTGTCTCTGGTGATTCCTTTCACCCCCACACCTCCGCCCTGAACATGCATAAATAAATAAACCTTAAAAAAACTCACTAGGTGAACTTCCAGCTTAAAAAGCCAATCTCTACAAACATGAAGAGGTGTGTGTGCTCTGGGGCGGGGGAGGCAGCGTCAGGAAGAACCTCCTTCAGCTAGGTGGTTCCAACCAGGGTGGAATCAAGTGAACAGTGTGGGGCTTGCAAAGAACACTGACATCACGGTAGTCTCTGCACACCGTTTTTGATGACGATTGAACAGCCTAAAGGGCTGAGAGTAAAGCTGCCTCCTCTCCCAGCCACATCCTCCTCGCCTCAGTCTCACAATCGCCTCCTCTTTGCATCTCCCTGCCAATGTCTCCATAATGACTCATTACTGAAGACTGAAGACCAAGCTTGAGGCCACAACTTCCAGGTGACTCCTCTCTGGCTGGACGTGAGCCTGTCCTGGAGTCTGCCCTGTCTCTGGAGCTGTCCCGACCACGGGCACGCCACTTGCCTCGCAGGAGAAAGCGCTGTGGCCCCAGCGACCATCTTTCCAGACACATTGCTAACGGCTTCCGCCTGTGTGTTTGGATAGTTTGTAACACAAAACATCTTTTGAATTTCAGACAGCTGTTTTAGAATTACTTTGTTGATAATGAATATGCTGGTTGGACTTTGAAGATGTCATGTGTTTCTTTTAACAGTTATTAATAAAAAACATCATAGTTATTCACAACAGAAAGGCAGGACGGGACTGTTTCTTCTTGCACAAAGTAAAGCGGTGACTAGATCACATCTAAGACTCCTTCCCACTCAAATAATTGTGTGGTAGCCTCAGCCCCTGCTCATGCGGGACTAGGAGAGAGAGGCCTGTCTGCTCAATGTGGGGAACACCATCTGCTTCAGCCAGTGGGGTGCACTCTGCAGGCTCCGTGCAAAGCTGCATGTCCTTTTGGGGAGGCATCATCACAACGCAGATTCTGAAAGTTCACAGATCTAACTAAAGTCAAGAATCCAGGACTAGGAGCCTCCCTGGTGGCGCAGTGGGTTAAGCAACGCACTATGAAGCAAACCACAGTCACTGCAGCAGGAGTTCGATCCCTGCTGTTGGCCAGGGAGGGGACCCACATGGCGCGGCAGACCTCTCCTGCCTCGCCTGCTGCTCCCCCCAGCAGTGTCGATCAGCCTGTTCTGCTTCCCGCTCTGTCTGGTGAATCCTCTCACCCCCTGCACCTCTGGCCTGTACCCCAGCTCTTGTATGCACAAATAAATAAATCTTAAAAAATTATATTAAAAAAAAAGAATCCAGGACTAGGCCTATCTCTGCAACTAGGCCTATCTCTGCATCTTCCTCTGGGGACAGAGGGGTGAAAGCGCCCCCCCAAAACATCAAGTTTCCCCTCGAAAAAAATGGGTTGACATAGACAATTCAAAAGTCGAGGCATGTGGGTGGTGACTGGGGAGCACAGCATTTTGAACGTGCACCTGAGCATGGATGCCCTCGCTTCCGTTTTCAAAGGTTTGTCATATTTGCTAACGCACTCAGAATACAATGTCCTTCCACGCACTGAAATTATTCAAGAAGTTTTAATACACATTATAAATGTCTCAAGCTCTTTGATACAAGAGGAAATTCCACGACGTGTTAGTTAACGTGGACACTGAGTATGTAAGCACCAATACCACCTGCTGATTTGCTGAAAATTCCAAGTGCTGACTGCCTACTATTTTTTTTTCTTCAAGATTTATTTATGCACATAAGAACTGGGGTGCAGGTCAGAGGCGTGGGGGCAGGGGGGAGCAAGAGGGCTCACCAGAGACAGAGTAGGGAACAGAATAGGCAGACTGACTGAAACACACCGCTGAGAGGCACAGCAGGCAAGACAGGAGAGGCCCACGCGCCATGTGATCAGCTCCCTGGTCGGGGATCAGCGTATCTGCAGTGGCTGTGCATGGATTCATAGTGCTGCATCCTAACCCCTTGCGCCACCAGGGAGACCCCGCCCACTGGTTATACACCTCAAGTTTTTGTAAGTGTCCTAAGGAGACTCACCACGCCATCAAAACTCAGCATTGAGGACAGGCAGCTTTTCAGAGAACACCACACCGTAGTGACTTTCTCTTCTCGACACTCTCCAGCTCTGTCAGTCTCCCCAAGGCCTCGATTTTCCAACAATTTGAACACAAGGTGGAATGTCAGATTTACTGACATCTCTAAATTGTTAGAGACAGATCACTTGAAAAGTCTAATGACATGGAAGGTTGAAATGGAAGTAAATAAATTGCTACCTGGGCCTCTCTGGCGGCGGAAAGGGTGCATTAAGTTGCAGCACTATAAAGCATCCACAGCCACTGCAGTGCAAGTTCAATCCCCGGCCAGGGAGCTGACCCACAGGGCGCAGCAGACCTCTCCTGTCTCCCCGCTACTGAGGTCTGCTCAGCAGCGGATTTCAGTGGATCTGCCTGTTCTGCTCCCCGCTCTATCTCTGGTGAATCCTCTCATCCCCCAGCACCTCTGACCTGTACCCCAGCTCTTGTACGCATAAATAAATCTTAATAAATTGCTACATGTTGGTAATTCTTACAAAATGACCTTTACTGAAGCTACAAATGCTTCTCGTGAATATTACAAAATAGGTGTCTCTAAGTTAAAATTTTCCCTACTCATTCTGTCAACTAATATGCTTCTAATTAATTAACTTTATTATAAATACTACTAAATCTTTCATTTACAGACCAGCTGCTTCTTTTTAAAAATAGTGCCTGTCGAGGATGCGAAAGTGGGGGTGGCCTGCAGGCCTCTCACCCACCCCTGCCTAGCTCACCAGCACACCTAGGTCTTCATAATCCTGCAGGGGTCATTTCAGATGGGCAGCTCCAAGGGGAAAGACTCAGAGAGCAGGGCTTGACTCTGCACGCTCCCTCGCCAAGCTCCCAAAAGGCACTCGCCTCCCTCAGGGCAGCCTTTCTCAAGAGAGAAACCGCCCCGACCTCCACACCCAAACCTGAGTGGGCTCCAGGAGCATGCGTTGTAAGATTCCTAATGTGGTTTTTTGAAAGATTTACTTATGCACACAAGAACTGGGGTACAGGCCAGAGGGGCAGCGGGGTGAGAGGATTCACAGACCCAGAGTAAGGAGCAGAACAGGCAGACTGAAACACCCTGCTGAGGGGAGCAGAGGCCAAGGCAGGAGAGGTCTGCTGCACCAGGTGGGTCAGCCCCCTGGCTGGGGAAGGACTCCTGCTGCAGTGGCTGGTGAGAGCTAAGACTTTAACCCCTGCACCACCAGGGAGACCCAGATTCCTAAAGTGCTGTGGTTTACGCAATCCCAGTTTTGAGGACTTCAGTTTCTCCACCAGTAAGTGACAGGAGACTTGACCTTTAGGGTTTTCTTCCAGCTCATCTTTACAACCTGTCAGTTTAAGACTTAACAGCTCCAGCCACACTTGCCAACATTCTCCAAGTAGCTTTACCTTGAGTTCAATGAGCTACTTTGTTCTAACACAGCCTTCATGCTGCTTGCTCTACATGCAATTCCAGACCTGCCTGCTTGCCATGCCTCCACCTTCACCGCCTCCATTAAAGCTCTGATGTTTTCAGTGTCCTTCCTCAACGGTTACAACTCAACCCCAAGTTCCCCTTCACCTAGTTCCAGAGGCCTTGAAATTCCTATTCCCCACAGCCCCCACGATCCAGAGACTAACCTTCTGGCAATGTCTAATGACCCCGTCTGGCCTCAGCAAGACCCAGCTTGCCCATGCGCCCCGCCCCTCACAGGGGTAGGGGAGCAGCCAGCGGTCATGTAGCCAGGCTCAGAGACTGCAGAGCGCATGAGCATGTGGCAGACACAGCACTGCCGACCTTCTGTAGGTCTTGTTCTGCTTTCTTATGACTCTCTTACCGGACAGAATAACTGAGTTTGAGCTGCAAGCATCCCAAAACAGCATTTAGTCCGCACTGGCCCTTCAAGGTGGGCGAGGTGTGAAGAGGTGTGAACCTGTACTACCAAGTCAATGTTAACTCGAATTTAGAAATCCTCTTGTCCAGCGGGGCTCCTCTGTCCACCAAACTTGCAAATAGGCACAGATCTCAGGAGAAGCCACATTCACTCAAGATCACACAGCTACTGTGGCAGAACTACCAAAAACCCAGGTTTTTACATCTAGCCACAGCCCAGAGTTCATCTTTTTTCATAGATCGTGCAGATTCCTGAATTATTACCTCTGATTGGACAAATAACAAGAATAATTTAAACACCTAAAAGTATCTCTCAAATAGCTCATCTTTTGCTGCCTATCAGAAAAGAGAAAGTGAAGAGACAGAAAAGTCACCGGTTTCCTAGAACGTCACAAGTAGCAACCCCTGTGGAGTCACCAGTTCCACAGAGCCAAAAGAAGCCCCGCCGAGCGAGGGGAGGGCACAGACAGAGACCTCACAGAGCAGGCAGCATAGCCGAAGGGGAAACGGACCCTGAGGTTGTGGAGACAGCATAACTTTTCAAGAGAGAACCAGGGGTAAAAAACATCAAAAGGGAACATTTGAATGAGCCTAGGGTGTTGAGAAAAGCACTGTTACGAAGCTGTCCACAGCCACTGCAGCACAAGTTTGATTCCCAGCCAAGGAGGGGACCCACATGGCGCAGCAGACCTCTCTTGCCTCACCTGATGCTCCCCTCAGCAGTGTGTTTCAGTAGATCTGCCTGTTTTGCTCCCTACTCTGTCTCTGGTGACTCTTCTTACCCCCCCCCCCACCTCGCACCTCTGGCCTGTACCCCAGTTCTTGTATGCATGAATAAATCTTTTAAAAAAAAAGGGGGGGAAGCATGCTCCAATTATCACAAAATCCTGTGATAGAAGAAGCTGAGAAGGGCATCATCGGTGGTGCAGTGGGTTAAGCAATGCACTATGAAGCAAATCAAAGCCATTGTATCACAAGTTCAATCCCTGCCGCTGGCCAGGGAGAGGACCCACATGGCGCAGCAGACCTCTCCTGCCTCGCCCGCTGCTCCCCTCAGCAGTGTGTTTCAGTCAGTCTGCCTGTTTTGCAACCTTCTCTGTCTCTGGTGACTCCTCTCACCTCCCTGGACTCTAGCCTGTATCCCAGCTCTTGTACATATGTATGAATAAATATTAAAAAAAAAAAAAAGAAGCCGAGAAAAGGTAGCTTGTTTGTAGGGTTTGGGTATATACAGGATGAGTGGGTTTCTGATTTCTTTTAAATCTTAGGTAAATGAAGCATTTGCCCTCATGATAGGCAGTGAACTTCCTAGCAAGAAGTTCAACAGTCATCGCGGAGAATTATTACCGATAACTAGGTTTCACAGAATGTTTAGGATTTTCCAGAGGCAAAGTTCAAACAGACAAGTTAAAAGGGAAAACATTTTGGTTTCTGATTTGGCAAACTTTCACCAAGACTTCATGTCTTCACACAGGAGGTATGGATGCCAGAAGTTTCGAATGTCACCAGCACAAATGATAACTTAATTCTGTTTAATGTATTCCAGATGTGATCTTCCTCAGTTTCTGTTCATATGTAGAAATGCTCTCCTTTGAAAATGCAGTAAAATCTATTTTAAGCCAGCTTCATGGTCTTCAGAATGGCAAGGTTAAATATGACTATTATTCCATCAGCCACTGCCCTAGCACAAAGCTCAAAAGGAAGGTTAAGGAGAAGGAGCTGATAGAGGAGCCACTGGAAATCATCACAGGACAATTCTCTCCCTGAGGAATCTAAGGTCCTCAAATATTTAGGAGACTAAAAGCGAATTCCAGAGCGGAATCTAGATCTAGTAGTATCCAGCATGACTGTGCTGCTATTCCACACTTCAGAAAGATGGAGACACCTCAATTGACTTTCTTATTTAGAGTCTGAAAAGTCCAAATAAGTAATCAAATGTTTGATAGAGTCCCTCAAGTTCATAATCATGACAATGCCTTTCAAACAATGTTAATGAGGACATGACACATTCATTTAAGCGTCCCCTAGAGCACCTGCTGGGCCTGGCAGGCATCTCTGGGTGATGTGGCGCGCAGCACCCATCCACGATGGACACAGGCACAGCCACATCTGAACAGAGCTCCAGAACCACAAGAAAGGGCGCACGCCCAGAGAGAGGCATTCCTGAGAACCAGCGAATGAAGAGGAGCTGTTCAGAGGAAAGGACTGAGCAGAGTGGACACAGGAGAGCTGTGCCCTGGGCTCCGCTCCATGCCCCGGACACGCCTACTCGACCTAATTTCAGAAAATTAAATCCCATCTATAGGGAAGGAGGGAGGAATTGTCGCTCTTCCTTGAACTCTTTCATTGTGGCTGATAAGGGGCTACGTGTATTAATTTATTAACTCCTCAACTCTCAAAACAACCTTCTACGGGAAAGCTCTGTGGTCATCCTCCTTTTAGAGATGAACATCCCAAGACACAGAATACCCATTTGTAGATGAAAAAAAACACTGAATTTTAAAACAACAAAACACTGCCCTAAAACACATCACTGTATTTTAAAGGCAATGGCAACCCTCAACTTTTACAAGCTTGAGAGAAGATTTGCAAGCTTATTTACTTACTATGCCATTTCCCAAATTATTAATGAGAAGAAAGTCTTCAAAATCCTCATGCACACCCTGTTCCCAGTGCAGAAGAATTATGCAGTGATGGGAACTCTGAAGAACCACGTCCACGGGACACAGCAGAAATCCAAGTGCACTGAAGAGCGAGCGGCTTTGTAATACAACACCAGGAAAACACAATGAAAGCTGCAGTCCAGATCCTGTTACTCCATCTACAAACCTCTCAAATGGAAACAAAGCAGCCAATTTCCAGCTGGATTCGAAGCCGAAGCCGAGCTGGCTCCAGGAGGACCCAGGAGGATGGAGTCCAAGAGAGGAAACCCATGACACGCTCCTGGCAGGGGACCGCCTCAGGGCACCAGCCCTGTCTATGGCCAGCGCAAGAGTCTGGGGGGGGGCTGCTTCAGATGAGGCCTTCTTTGTTCTTTCTAAAAGCATAAACTAACTCATAAAAATAAAAGCTTTCAAATTCTAGACTGCTTTTATTAAAATCCTTGACTCACTCACAATTACAGGCATGCTAACAGTTGATACCAGTTGGAAGAGTGGAAGGAACATGTAATCAGACAGACCTGGGTCAAATCTCAGTTGTGCAACTTCATAATTGTGTGAACCGAGGTCTGGGGCCCGAGGTCCCCACCCTTCTCCCTCTGTGTTGCTGAGATCAGTGACATCCGTAGCCAAACAATCCTGTCTGTCCCCCACATTCTGTGGCCAAGCCCATTCCACCACCCCACTACCCAATTAGCACTGCCTTTGATCATCTGCACTGTTACAATTAATCATCTTCCTGCCAGACCTGCTTTCCAAAATCCATCATCACAATCTAAAGGGGGATTGTATGAAATGCAAATCGCTCCCCTGCCAAAAATGAAAGTGATTTGCTTCTCTGCCACTTATAGTCACTCGCCCTTCTTCCATACCACGTTCTCTAAGATTCAGAGATTAAAGGTACTTAATATATTATAAGGGTTCCCTAAATACTTGTTCAGTGTTGAGGGGTAGTTGTTCAGGCTTGAGTTTCATCATTCCCAAAAGCTGCCTCTAGAGGAATGAGTGGAATTATCCTATGCGCTAATACACAGAAGCCTAGCTCAGTGCCTGGCAGGCACTTCCTGCAGACTCATACTGTTGCTATTTAGTCTCCAATGTTTGCCAAGTGCTCCATGCATGTGAGCTTATTCCATTCTTCTATCAGCTGAGATTTATGAGGTCATAAGAAGAGACCAAGGCTGGTGATGGATGTCTTATGCTTGCAGAATCAAGGCTCGTGTTTGGACAGACGTACCAATTGCAAATTGCAGGTTTTGAGAAAGGTTTGAGAAAGACACCTTTCTATCAGGGATTCTGATTCTTTATAAAGAACACAATTTCTGGGCCTCCCTGGTGAGACAAGGGGTTAAGCTTCAGTACTATCAGGCTCTCGCCAGACACTGCAGCACCAGTTCCATCCCCAGTCAAGGTGCTGACCCACAGGGTGCAGCAGACCTCTCATCTCCCTGCTGCTCCCCTCAGCAGTGTGTTTCAGTCAATCTGCCTGTTCTGCTCCCCACTCTGTCTCTGGTGAATCCGCTCACTGCCCAGTGACTCTGGCCTGTACCCCAGCTCTTGTGTGCATAAATAAAAAATCTTAAAAAACAACACACAATTTCTACCATCTCTTCCACAAGGTGTATCCAATATAGTTCATTTAAGAAATGCGACACATAAGCCAGATGCCACCATCATGGGTCTCAAAAGGGCCGCATGAATCATGTTAAGCATCAACTGGTCATTCCTTCAGCAAAAATTTTTCACCTGCCTATGTCACAGGAGACATTCTGTTTGGTGCTGGGAAGCTTCCCTTTCTCTGATATGATTAGATGTCCCAGCTGGTTGGTAAGGTCAGTGACAGAGGCTGTTTGCATAGGAACTTGGCTAAAGAGAGCAATGACCTGAGAGCCTGGGAATCTGAGATTCATCCTGGCTCTGTCCCTGCATAATCCCTGTGACCCTGGACACACCCCTCTATTTCCTTGGAAAAATCTGGTCATCCTCTAGAATCATTCTATGCTAGAAATTCTTGAGTGCTCGGATTTTCTATAACTAGCAAGTTCTTTTGACATTTACAAGTACACGCTCTTATGTCTCCATGTTATAGGTTTGTGTGGTCTACATATCGACCACAGATTGAAAACCATCTCCAGATTACCCCCAAAGTTTTAATGGTTTCAACTACAAATTTCATACAAATCGGGAGCACTTTAACACTCCTGTAACCCACTGAGCTTGCACAGTACCCTAACATGAAAACTGTTTTCATGTAGAAATTAGGGTCTTAAGTGCTGACCTCATTGGACAACCTAAGGGACTCAGACTCAAGGCCTACTTTTCTCACTTTCAGGGTTTAATCCTGTGATGGATCTTAGGATGACTTCTATTCCTGCATCTGAAGTGGCACTTCAAATTATTAGCATGTGTGAACATTGGCAAATTCTTCAAGGTCTCACTTTCAGGAATTTTACACCTTATCTGTCAGTTCATTCAGAGGCATGAACCTTACTGCCTTGAAGATGGTCAGCCGAGGTGGCCTACACATACCGGCAACAGCCCTGATGCCCACCATAAATCCACACTCAGAGTCTTCCCCATAATTGAGAAGACATGCCCCTGAGACTCGCATGGGCAGCCAGACAGGCAGAGCAAACTGAAACACGATTATATCTGTCCCCCAAATCTTGCTTCCTTCTAGAATTCTGTAAAGACTAAGTTCTCACTCATTCGAGGAACCCTAATAGAGCGCCTGCTCTTTCGTCACTGTGATGGCTGCCAAGCCTGAGGGGGCTGAGCAGGGTCACCACGAACCCGCACTGTGCCTTCGGGTGAGCCAGGCAAAGGGAGTAAAATGGACCCGGGGCTGCACTTGCCCACAGCACAGGATGGCCTCGTGCAGGGGACAGCGTGCTAACTGCACACAGGCAGCATGGACGACGTTTAAAAGCAATCAGGCTCTAGAAGCACTAGAGAGAGCTTGACTGACTGCAATCAGTGGGGAAGGAGAGTCTTCCAGAGAAGGCATTTGACTGACACGTGGCAGACGCACTGGTGAGTAATCAACAGATGGGCAAGTGGCATAAGAAGAGTGCAAGCAGAATGCTCTTTCAGTCCTGAGAGCGGTCGGAGAATGACAGCTTGGAAGTAGTTTGATACGCCTGGCAGTGCGTGTGTATAGGCAGGTGTGTGAGCTGGAAAGGGAGGGGAGATCTGGGGAATAGACAAGCCCAGAAAGGTAGGCGGAGCCAGATTACTGAGCACTTCATTTACCTGTTAGGTGTTTAAACCCACCTCTGAGTTGACTGGGGGCTGGTTTTGTGACTGCAAATAATAAAATGAACTCTTCTTCAAATGACATCTTGCCATAGTTTTTACACTTTCCAGTCACAAAACTCTCCCAAAGGCCTAAAGCAACAAGTCAGATCCTACAGGCTGAGCAGGAAAAAACCTGATGGCAAAGACACCTGCTTCTAGGGCTGCACCAAGTCTCCATCCACATTTTTTGAACAAAAAAACTTTGAATAACGGGAGCTATTTTAAGTGCGCACATACACACGTTCTAGTGGTTATGCTCAAATTACAAACACGGTAATTAACACACCTTTTATTCAGAGCCTAGGCCGAAACGTCCATAGCACATGGCCTGCACCTGGAAGAAACCCGGACGGCGTTTTTAACTACCTGGAGAAGATGCCCCCCTTCCCCCCCCCCCCCCATCAGAAAGGGCAAGGAGAGGGCCAGGTGCCCGGGGAACAGAATTCTTTTCCTTCCCCACCCCCACCGCAAAGAAAGTTACCCGATTTTCTGCTTTTAAAAAGTGAAGCCGGCAAGGAAGCTCGCCCACACTCAGCTTCACGGTTTCTTCCAGATCAGCCGGCGGGCGCTCGGCCCGCAGGGTGGGAAGAAAGAACTTTTCTTTCCGAACTGCTTTTGGTAAACGTGATCCATTCGGGACACAGCGTGTCGGCTTTCCAGAAACGTGGCACCTGGGCCGGCTGAGGCGCGGGCGGGACGGCCGGGCGGCGGGGTCTCCCTGCGCCCGGACTCGGCGTGCGGCTCCCGCCCGCGCCGGCCCCGCCCGGCCTGGCCAGTCGAGCGCCGTCCCCGCGCGCTCCCTCAGGGCCCGCCCCGGCTGGCTCGGGGCCGGGGGCCCACTTACCCGGGGTGGGGACCGGGCAGGCTGGGGTGAGCCCCTCCGCCCCGCTAGGACCAGACGCTTCTGGAAAGTGTTTGCTCGGCCGAGCCAGACGGCGCCGGAGGAAATGGCAGCGCCCGGGCGCCGCCGCCCTCGGCTGGGGGGTGCAGGGTCTGTGCCCCGCAATCGCGACCCCGGCGCTCCCACCCCGGACCGGAACGAAAGGGGCCGGGGTGGTCGGCGGGCCCGCCCGGAGGCCGCGCCCGGGGCCGGGGAGCAGCAGCCGGGCCCGCCCCGCGCCGCCCGCCCGCCTGCCCGCGTCCCTCACCTCGGTGCGGCGCGGGCAACGCACCCCCGCGGCGGTCGGGAAAGCCGGGGCCGCCCGCGGCGCCCGGCCCGGTCGAAGTTTCTGGGGTCGCCGCGCCCGCAGCCGCCCGGCGCGAGCCTCCCGCGAGACCGCCGCCCCGCGCGCACCTTCCCCCGCGGCCGCCGCCCGGCCCGCCCGGCCCCGACCGCCCCAGCCCGGCCGCCCCCACCGCCCGCCACCCGACGGGGCTCGGGCGCGCACTTCGGGGCCCTCCCCGGCACCGAGACGCGGAACTCCCGCGGCCCAGGGCGCCTACCGTGAGCCGGGCGCTCGGCCTGCCATGGGCGCGCGGGGCGCGAGGAGCCAGCTCGGAGGAGACGGCGCTTTCGCGGGTGCACCCGGGACGCGAGCGGGAGTCAGCAGGCTGGGCGGGCTGGAGCGACGGCCGACCTCCTGCCCGAGGAGGGAGGGACGCGGACTCCGGAGCGGAGGCCGAGAGACCCCGGGAACGCGGCTTCCCGGGAGCGGCTGCGGGGCTGATTGGAGACACCTGAGCGAGCCGCGGCCCGGATGGAGGCGAGGGGAGGACTCCGAGCAGGCGTTCCTCGCATCGCAGTTCTCGCCCTTTCGGAGGCTCTCCCGGGAGAGGAGAGGGACGGGAACAGAGTCAGAGAGAGGTGGGTCTTCCAAGGAGCAGGCGCCGAGCCCGTCTAGATGTGGGAGGATTTGTTTGGGGGAAGTGACTGTGGCATTAAGTGGGAAGGGGCAAGTAGCGCCTGGGAGAGAGAGAGCCAGACTGTGCAAAGCAGACCCGAGTGGAGGAGAGAGGAAAGATCATCCCAACCTCCCTACAGGCTAGGGAAGGCTCGGCGAGGTCATGGGGGAGGTCTGCTCCAAAGTTACCATAGTGGCCGCAGTGCTCCCTGGAATCCCGTCTCAGCCTCTGCCTCTCCGCCAGTACTTGCTGGAAGCAGCCCTGTGGGACGAGTGGCCTCACCAGCAGCGGGAAGTGAATTTCACAGCACAATAGCCAGGACCCAGTTTAGCCCCAAGGCAGCTGGAGAAGATGGCAGCTCTGCTGGGAGCCTCCTCGCATTCCCACACACACCCAGGGCTTTTTAATGAAGCCCCGGGAGTTTCTGTGCTCAGACAGACCCGGCACCACCACAGGGTCTGTCCATACTGAGCTGGCGATCACCCCTTCCCACTGCACACCTGCATCTGCCTGGGAAAAAAACCCGCCCCATTGCACTCACCTTTTACACGCAACTCAAGCATCACCTCCTCCAAGGCATTTTTCCCTGAGCATATGACTTATTTCTGCCACAAATCTACCAACCACTGGGGTCCTTCTGTATGTCTCCCCACCCTGCTTCTTGTAATGCATTTTTCACATTTAGAATCCCCCCCACTCTGATTACACAAATGTTCATTGCACACACTTAGAAAAATGCCCAGGTGCCCCCAATTCCCTCAGACTTCTAGAGACACCTTCCCGTGATAGCCAACTAATCAGTGCCTGAACCCCCATCCACGTGTACTGGGCTGCATCCCATCAGGAGAGAGAACCCATGCAGCAGTCGCCAGGGAGCGTTTAATATACAGAATTCTTAACTGCAACAGGAATGCACATGGAGGGACTGACTAATGAAAAGAGAAAAAACTCAAAAGAAAATAGTCATAACAGATGTGAAGGATTTAAGGAGCAGCCACTGTCACCACACCCAAGGATAAGCCCCGCACCCTGCTGGGGACAGTGGTGGCTTGGCACTAAATGGCAGTGAGACTGGTGTGATGAACCCTGGAAACCCAGCTGAAAGCTGATAATAATCTGCCCTCAGGGGTATGGGGAAAGCTGTTCTCCAGGGAGGTGCCTTGTGGACACATTTCACTACAAAACCACAGGGGGACTGGGGTGCCCTGGAGAAGCCCATGCTTCTGGGGGCTGTGGGTTTCCTGTACCTCCAGACACTGGAGCTAAGAAAAAGAAAGACCCAAACTGTAGGAGCCTGGTCCCTGCAGAGTCTCCCCAAGGCCTGCCACTGGTAAAGTTTAATAAGAACCACCCCTGGGGAAGGAAATTATTTAAAGGGCCCAGATCCATTTTTACAGTGAAGGCGAAAATGATGACTCTACAGCTGGAGCGCTGTCAGCAGACCGTAGGCATACCAGGCCCAAGAGTTGTCCAGTTTCCCCTCCCAGAACACTCCTGCACATTCCGATGAACACTCATTTACACAGAGCTCACCCTCCTGGTACTTGTCCCATTTGTTGGTCATTTTATTGCTAATTGTGATCCTCTGTATTAGGCAGTAGGAATCGAACCTGTGTTCATAGGGACATAATCTGTATCTATAGTGATATAATCTGTGTATCAGAAATATGACTTGTATCTATAGTGATATACTTCTAAGGATATAACCTGTATCTGTTAGTGATCTGCGTATGTGGGGATATAACTTGTAAATAGAGGGATAAACTGTGCAGTTTACAGTTACAACCTGAGGGAGATGATAGCGAACAAACGCTGTTGCAAGGTCTCTGCTAAAGGTGCAGAGCCTATTAACCCAGCTCTGAGCAGCCAGAAGGGCCTCCTGGAGAAAGCAATGTGTTAGCTCTAGTTCTGAAGGATGCTGGGCTGCATCACTCCTGGTAAAGGGAATAGCAAAACATACTGAGTTGGCAAATGCCAGCCCCTCAGTTCTGCTCTTCATCCCCAGTTGTAGGGTAAATGGAAGTTATGATGTTTTTCACCCTCTCGCCATTAGCATTAATGATAGGCCCCTGTGATCTTACCGCAAGCCTGATGGCGGCACCTGGAGTAGGGTGTGGCCTGCCTAGGTGGATACACCTGTGCCAAGAGACTGGGCCTATAAGGGCGGCATCACTGGGACGCCAGCAGCAGCGGTAACAGAGGAGCAGAGATACGAGAGCGTGAAGATTGGCCAGGGGTTGGGAGGCCAGCCAGCCTCCTGCATCCGCCCGCCCTCCAGCCCCCCTGCCTGCTGTGTACCTGGTCTCCTCACTACAAATGATGTAGAAAGATCAATAAAAGGGGCCTCCCTGGTGGCGCAGTGGGTTAAGCAACGCACTATGAAGCAAACCGCAGCCACTGCAGCACAAGTTCAATCCCTACTGCTGCCGGCCAGGGAGAGGACCCACATGGCACAGCAGACCTCTCCTGCCTCGCCCGCTGCTCCCCTCAGCAGTGTGTTTCAGTCTGCCTGTTCTGCTCCCTGCCCTGTGTCTGGTGAATCCTCTCACCGCCCTGGACTCTGGCCTGTACCCCAGCTCTTGTATGCATAAATAAATCTTAAAAAAAAAAATCAATAAAAGCCTGAAACAGCCACCGAGGGCTATAGGCCTCCTCCTTCACCCGTCTGCCTGGATCATAGAGAACCTGCCCTGTGCCCTCCTGCCCCCACACTCGTACCTTAGTGTGTTTCCTGGCACCTAATGGTGCTTGTAGTATTTGCAGAGCTGAATTGTTTCCCGAATCCTCCAGCACTGTGTAATATTTCAGTGGACTTACAGGCAGCAGGACACAGAACCAATGGCTTCAACCAACGAGCCAGCCTCTCCCTGCTCCCAAAGGGTCCCCTCAAGACGCCTCTCTCACCTTTGAAAGAGTCCTCGGCTTTAAGCTGTGGCCTCTGCCCTCTTACTTCACGGGACCAGAGGAAAGCGCCTTCCTGCTCCTCGAACTCTGTGGCTGGCCTCAGCCAGTCAGCTACAAAGATGTTAAACGCACGCCCCAACCTCGGGGCAATACCAGGAAATAATGACAGCCGGAACACCGGAGTCCAGGAGCACAAGGGCAGTTTCATGGACCGTTTCCAGGAGAAAATGAGGATTCCAGAATGGCTCCTTCCACCTCCTCCAGTCTCCCGCCCCACGTCCGGAATCTGTGAGGCGCACACAGCACAAGGACCCGGACCGGACCCGGCACAGGCAGGGGGCCCTGCCAGGGCCAGGCTGTGCTGGCCTCACGGACTCCAGAGCATCTTCTTAAAGGAGCTTTCCAAGGAAGACGCTCCCCCCTTTCTGAGGATGACCCGCCAAGTTCAATGAGCCTTTCGGCAGACAGCTGAGGGGCTGGCCCATCAGCCCACGGCGCGTGTCAGACCCCTGAATCCGGTGCGGTGGGCTCCACCACAGCGTCAAGAGGAGGTGTTCACCCCACAGTCCCGTTTCCTGCTCCACTGTCTTTGACACCTGCACGCGTGTGGTGTGTAGCTGAGCAGTGAGTCATGGGGGGGGGGTGTAACTACAACACGGGATCTTTTTCCTCTGATTCACTTGACCAGTTTTTCCTTCCCACTGCTGCATCGCTAGGGTCTCCTTTCTCTATCTTTGAAGGAATCCTGAAGACTGCCTGATCGATGACAAGCCCATCGGCCATGATTCAAATTCCAGATTTGAAATCAAACTTTGGTTACTCCTTGGTCAAGGTCAATCCTCCATCCCGAGCCAGAAAGCCTTTCGCTATCCCCAAAGGGGAAACTGAGGCCTCAGTGCTCCCTGGGGACCTGGCCACTCTCAAGTTCATGAGTTTTCCATGGTGTAGCCAAGTTGGCTCTTGGGCAACCCCCAAGAAGACACCTTCCAGACAGTTCCTTTCACGTGTTTCAGGAAGCTAGGTCAGGAGGAACAAGACTTCTCTTGACCAGAAACTTGCCCTTTGCTTGTGTGTTTACAGCAGTGCCGATGGCGGTCATGGTAACGTGGGCAGCCTCCCTTGAACAGAGCCATCCCCTTGGTGTCCACCGAGTCACCTTTCTTTTTTTAAAGAATTATTTATGCATACAAGCATGGGGGTACAGGCCAGAGGTGTGGGGGTGAGAGGATCCACCAGAGGCAAAGTGGGGAACAGAACAGGCAGACTGACTGAGGTACACTGCTGAGGGGAGCAGCTGGCGGGAGAGGCAGGAGAGGTCTGCCCAACCATGTGGGCCACCTCCTTGGCGGGCGGCTGGGATGAACTCGTGCTGCAGTGGCTGCAGTTTGCTTCCTAGTGCGGTGCTTAACCCGCTGCGCCACCAGGGAGGCCCCAAGTCACCTTTCTTGTAGAGTTGCTTGTGTGTGGCCTCAGCCCAGAGCACACACCAGCAGGGGCCTGTCTCCCTTCCTGCCGGTCATTCTGGAGACCCACCTGGAGTTACCTGCCAAAAGGGAAAGCAACTTTGGAAATTAACCACCTAGAGAATGGGCTTCACGGGGATGTCAGAACTAGCGCCTCCCCGGGTTCTCTTAACAGTTCCATATTGTGGCATTTTTTTCTTGAGGGAATTTAAAAACTTTAGTGACAGAGTGGAAAGATGAAGTCATGCAGAAAGATAATTTGCTTTGCTAGTTTTGTGTCCAACACATAATATAGATATTTACTAAATTAAAAAACATGAGTTAGTACATTTTTATTGTCTCCAACTAGAGGAATAGTATCTTGAACTGGTGGGTTTTGTTTGTTTCTTACCCAGACTTTCTAATTACAAGCGTTAAATCAGCCATAAGCTTCAAAGTCTAAACGTCAGGATTTTACATTTGATATGATTTCCTTTCTACATATATATCATTTCCACTTTAGGCTGCATCTACCTCATTACACTGTACAAAACAGGTTTACACACAAACAGTTTAAAATCATTTTGACGTTACATTGTCTTCTAAATAACTGTTCTTCACGTGACAGAGACTCCCCAAAGTGATGAGATTCATGAAACCGCTCTGTCCACAATTTTTCTCTGATACTGTGACAAGTTTTACAAACTCTAAATTTTACCATTATTCTAAAGGGTAAGAAAGAAAACAATTATTGGCCACTCTTTATGCCTCTGGAATAACGGGTTCCTCTCCAAACCCCCAGTTTCCATCCCTCTCCCAAAAAGGGGGTGGGGAACTGTGTTTGCATGTTTCATTATTTTATGCCCTTGGAGTGAAAGTCTCAGCAAACTCACTTTCTCTTGTGGAAGGCCCTGATAAAAACAGATACGGGGTTTTAGACGAGCAGCTCTGAGAACAGGAGACTACACGGAAGCTCAGTGCAGGGAGCTGTCCTGCTCCACCCTCTGCCCCACTACCTTTACCTGCCATCTGCAACGCATACCCCTCGCCAACAGGGCCACGATACAGGTTACAGAGCAATTAGATTTTTCGAAATAGGCTCATTCAGTGTGTCACACAGTTTAGAAGGTCTTTTTGTGAAAGCACAATTTTCTCTAACAAGGGGATATTCTTCATTTGCGAGAAGTCCCACCTAAATTTGAAACCTGAGAAAAGCGCCCACCCCTGACTAGTGTTATTATTCATCAGCAGAGCTCCTGTTCCTACCTGTTCCCATCAGCCACGCGAAGGGCACTCCAAGTTTACCTGCTGGAGAAGGAAGTGGGTGGTTGGGAAATCCACCTTCTTTCCACTGTGATGAAGTCATGAGAAAGAACTAGGGGTACTTCTGTGTCTCCCCAAACACTGCCCCAAGGGCCGAGGGAACAGAGGGGTGATGACAGCTGGTGGGTTCCTGCAGTTAGCCAGACTCCGCCGCCGGCTCCTGCTGAGCATAAGGGAATGAACATGCAATCAGGCTAAGGGCCACCCGAGTGACCCACAGCCTCACCCGTTCCTCCTCCACCCTGTCCATGACCCTCCACAGAAAGTTCCATGTTGGGCCTCCCTGGTGGCGCACTGTGTTAAGCAGCGCACTATGAAGCAGACCGCAGCCACTGCAGCACGAGTTCGATCCCTGCCGCCGGCCAGGGAGGGGACCCACATGGTGCAGCAGACCTCTCCTGCCTTGCCCGCTGCTCCCCTCAGCAGCGGGTTTCAGTCGGTCTGCCTGTTCTGCTCCCCACTCTGTCTCTGCTGAATCCTCTCACTTCCTGCACCTCTGGCATGTACCCCAGCTCTTGTATGCACAAATAAATCTTTAAAAAAAAAAAAGTTCCATGTTGCTCCAGTTTCATGTCCAAACCAACACAATTTCATCAGAACAAAAACATGTACTAGTGGGAGAAAACCAAAAACAATATTCCAAGAGAGTGTGACCCCCGTCCCCAGCTCCACCCAGGGCAGCCTGGTCTTTATCCACAGTCTCCTTGAGTCTCTCCATCTTGGTTCTCTTTCCCGCCTCAGAGAGGAGCATCCCTGCGTCCCAAGCGCTCGGAGCCACAGGTGACCTCCCAGATATTCACCCCTGTGGCTCGCTGGTCTCCAGGCTCCTTGTTCTCTCCTAAGAATTCCCAGAGCGCTTCCTCCCCACCACCTTCCACCGCTCCACCCGAACACCTGCAGTGGACTCCGTCTCACGCCTCACCTTCCACGAACACCTTCCTGTCCAGAGGGCCCAGCTCTGGGCCTCCAGGGGCCATAAGCCACCGCTCCCTCGCCATGGCCCTCCCTAGCCAGATGTGGGCCACAGGGTGTGGCTGCCCTGGGGGCATCCCAGGTGAGTCAGAGCCGTCCTGGCCCGCCCCAGCGCTCCCCAGTGCTCCCGCAGAGCAGGAGCCTTGTGGGGGACACCTGTCCCCCAAAAGGAATCTCCTGTTTTTGTCTAATGTCCTCTGTCACTTTAGATTCTTCTCTTACCATGTTGAGTACAACAGGGTTCTGAAAATCACCTTTTTCCTTTATCTGGGACTGGCCATGGATGGTTCCTTCTCCCTGTCTCGTTGGTCAGCGTCTTCCCTTGAGGGTGGAGACGGGGGGCGATGTCAGAACTCTGTAGAGATGCCAGTTCCTCCCTGACCCACCTGCCTCCCAGAAAGTGGTACCCAGTTAGCCAAGGTGCCTCTTTATTCAGATCACACTCCCTGTCCTTCTCGACCACGTCACTCTCACTCTCCACCATCCCAGAGGTTACACTAAGTGTCTCCAGAGCTCTGACCAACATAAATTGTTTAGGGAAGTTGAATATAAACACAAAAGGAGCAGTGTGTGTGTGTGTATGTGTGTGTGTGTGGCTATGTATGGGGGGGTATGGTATGTCTTGTGTGTGTGTGGTGTGTCTGTGTGTGGAGTGCGTGTGGCTATGTACGTGGGGGGGTATGGTATGTCTGTGGTGTGTGTGTGTGTGGTGTGTGAGAGTGTGTGGTGTGTGAGATGCTTGCGGCACAGCGTAATCCTTAGCAGCCTTCCTTTGGAGTCAGAATGTCTGGCTTAAATCCTGGCTCCACTTCCCACACTGGCTTTGTGATGTCAGGAAATGACTTCACCCTCTGTGCCTCAGTTTCCTCATGCACAGATGGGGATAATAATAGAAATGACCCGATGGCATCGTGTGGGGGCTGCAAAGTGCGTCATGCGTACGCGTTGGCATGGAAACTCAAGACCACCGCAGGGTGGCTCTCACCCTGATGCTTCGTGTGGCCGCGTGTTTGCAGCCGTGAGGAACACGTGCAAGGCAGCATGGAGCCCCTGTCGCCTTGGGGTCTTCACTGCTCTGGACCCACCAGACCCTGTGGGGGTCTTCACAGCTCTTGGACCGACCCCTGAACCTGCTTTCACAACACGGCCCAGACTGCGCAGTGAAATAACACACGGCTTTACCAGCAGGCTGGCACGGAGCAAGAGACTCCACTAACTCGCCTGCCAGCCAGGACAAAAGTCACAGGCTGATGGACTCTGCAGGGCTGCGCTGAAGACACGGGCTCAGCGCTTGTGACGACTTACTTGTTGCAGCCTATAATGAGGTCGGCGGCATGACCCCATTTCACAGATGATGGACTGGCAGAGGTCTGGAAGACACCCTCGGGGTCACGGGGCCAGTGGTCCCACGTGCAGGCCCCAACCACCAACCCTAAGGGGAGGCCTGTGTGTCATTCACTGACAGGGTTCAGGTTTGAAAACACAGTGCGAAGGGGCCTCCCTGGTGGTGCAAGGGGTTCAGCACCGCACTAGGAAGCATCCGCAGCCGCTGCAGCACCAGTTCGATCCCCGGCCAGGAGGGGACCACGTGGGGCAGCGGACCTCACCTGCTGCTCCCCACTCTGTCTCTGGGGAATCTTCTCACCTCTCACACCTCTAGCCTGTACCCCAGGTCTTGTGTGCATAAATAAATAAATCTTTTTTTTAAAAAAGAGGAAAAACTGATGACGCCTTTGCAGAGCCAGCAAGAGATGCTGCACGATGGACTCTCAGGCATGCTTACAAGCCACGAGGGTGATTTGCTGGAGGATGCCTCCCGGGGTCCCACAGGCACAGGGCAGGCGGACCCCAGGGGACACACGGGTGGGAGGGCTGTTGTTGGAACTGGCTGAGTAGTTGCAGAATTTACCTTCCCGGGGCGACCTTGGCCCCACACACTGTTCACTGCAAAGGGCACTAGGTTAGAAACCGTATGTTTCCTCATTTGGGGTAAATCCTGACTCGCCAGTTTAGGGTGCTTCGGGAGTCAAGCCCCAGGAAAGCCAGGGCCCCCTGGCAGTGTCTGCACCCACGTTCCACAGGCGACTGCTATTCAGGGGATCCCGGCAGAGAAGAGGCAGTCCAGCACGCGGGGGACGGAGGGTGCAGGGACCCGACGCTGATAGAGAAGCTGGCAGCCTAAGGGAAATAGCGGTTCAAAGCCGAGTTTAGCACGAGAGGGACCCGTGCGCACACATCTGCCTTTCCTTTCCCAGGAGCTGACTTTGCTCCTCCCCCCAATTCCAGTTCATACTTGCGTAGGTTTCCTGGGGTGTGTAGCAAATAATCACACAGTGGGTGGCTTTAAACAGAGGATTTTATGGCCTCATATCCTGGAGGCCAGCAGTCTGGGGCATGACCTCTGGGGGGAGAACTGGCTCCTTTCACCTCCCCTCGGCTGCCTGTGACCTCTGCCCTGCGGTCTCCTTGAGGTCCCGCCTCCACGCCTCTTCTCTCATCCTAGGAGCCCCCCTCAGACTGCACCACGACACACCCCCTCACCCCGTCTTAACTCAGGTACATCTCCAAAGACCCCACTTCCAAATAAGACCACAGTCACAGCTGCCAGAAGGAAGGGCTCCAGCACAGGGGACACCGTTTGGCTCCTCACAGGAAGCAGCCACCACCCCCACAGGTCACTTGGCCCCTTCCAGTTTACAGTTTTGGCCTCTGGCTGATTCTTGTGTGGATTCAGAACTCTTCCCCTCACCTGCGGCTTTTCTTCTCTCTGGATGCAAACTAATTCTGGGGAGGGAGGGTTGAGTTCTCCAGAAGTGGACAAAGCTGGCCTGGAGTGAGGTGTTGTGCTCCATGGGCACAGCTGCCCGGTGCCTGAGTCCACCCTGTGGCCAACGGGCGTCCCCAGCGGTCCTGAGGGCAATGCTGCCGGCTGGAGTCCCGGGCTGGCCCCAAAGGAGGGCTCCCCACGCTGTGTCCTCCTGCCCTGGGCCTGGGCCAGCTGAGCTCTGTGCCTTGCATTGGAGAGCAGAGTGGCTCCAGAGGGCCTCTCCCAAGCCTGGGGCACGGGGCACAAGGACTTGAGTGTGGTCTCTAGTGCTCGGTCTACTTCTGGCTTCTTCTCCCTTCACCCCCTGGAATGGGCTTCTCAAAGAGGCCCAAAATCTCTGGGGACCAAGCCTAGGGATCACGGCTTTGGGGTCCCCATGCTGGAGTCACCAAGCCAGCATTCAAACCTCAGTCTCCTGACCTGCCCAACAAGGGTTAAAGGAAATGTGTACAGAGAGAATGAGAAAGGGCCTGAGGTAAGATGGATGTTTTACAGCCACCTCACCAAACAGACCGTGACAGGTGCGGGGAGAGAACTGTGGACCATCCCACCGGGGGCACTAAGATAAGAGGGACTCTGCTCTCTGTGCTTCCAGGTGATGAAAGTCACTTGAATTTTCATGCCGCTGACCAGTCTGTAGTGACCAGACTGGAGTAGTGACGGAGGGTGGGTGCTTGCAGGATTCTTCCTCCTCAGAGAAGAAAGATCTTGGGTCTAGTCAATGAAACATCGTCCAGGAGTTAGGGCCAGCTCTAGGAAGGTCCTCCGCAGGCCACAGCTCTGCCAGGCCTCTCCAGACATCACATGTCAGATGCCAGAACAGACCTGTGAAGCCTCTGGGAGGGACAGCGCTTGGAGACTTTTAAAATGCCTCATGGCCCATGGTGTTTCCACGAACTTTTATTGTGATGTTTGCAATGTCCAAAGTGCAAATCAGGGGCCTCCCTGGTGGCACAGGGGTTGAAGACACAGCACTATCAAGCTATCGCCAGCCACTGCAGCATGAATCAATCCCCAGTCAGGGAGCTGATGCACAGGGTGCAGCAGACCTCTCCTGTCTTGCCTGCTGCTCCCCTCAGCAGTGTATTTTGGTCTGTCTGCCTGTTCTGCTCCCCACTCTGTCTCTGGTGACTCCTCTCACCACCTCACCTCTGGCCTGTGCCCCAGTTCTTGTGTGCATAAATAAATAAAATCTTAAAAAAAAAAGTGCAAATCACTCCACTGACCTATTTGAAAGAAAAGCAAAATAGGAAAGTCCACCATGGCAAATGATTCTGGGGTACATTGTTATCTGCGAGAAAAGGCTCCATCTCATTGCTGTTTTCTGCCCTGCACTACTTGTTGAAGTTGTTACAATTGCCCCCCAAACTTCAATATTAATATTCAAGCACTACTGTTCACTTTTTTGAATATTTATTTTTATTTATTTATGCATACAAGAGCTGGGGTGTAGGCCAGAGGTGCAGGGGGTGAGAGGATTCCTCAGACTCAGAGTGGGGAGCAGAACAGGCAGATGGACTGAAACACACTGCTGAGGGGAGCAGTGGGGAGACAGAAGAGGTCTGCTGCACCATGTGGGTTGCCTCCCTGGCTAGGGATTGAACTTGTGCTGCAGATAGCTGGAGATAGCTTCATAGTGCTGAGACTTTAACCCCGCTGCCACCAGGGAGGCCCCACTACTGTTTGTATCTAGGTTCTGTGGTTTCTGTAATTTGGACAAACCCAGGCACATGGCTCTTGTTTGGGACTCTAAATTTTATTTAATTTTTTTTAAAGACTTTTTATTTTTTTAAAAGATTGACTTATTTATGCATACAAGAACTGGGGTACAGGCCAGGGGTGTGGGGGAGGGGTGAGAGGATCCACTAGAGACAGAGTGGGGAGCAGACCAGGCGGACCTACTGAAATACATTGCTGAGGGGAGCAGTGGGTGAGACAGGAGAGGTCTGCCATGCCATGTGGGTCAGCCCCCTGGCCGGGATCGAACTCGTGCTGCAGTGACTGCGGATGCTTCATAGAGTTGTGAACTAACCCCTTGCGCCACCAGGGAGGCCCAACTAGACTTTAGAGCAAGGGCTACCCAATTTAGCAACATATTAAAGGATAGGGAATTTGGCAATAAGGGAAACATGAAAAATACTTTTATTCAAGCAACATTTTCAGTTTCTTTGTGAAGAGTGATCTTTCTTTCAAAACTTCCAAGTTTCCAGTTCTTTCATTGAGGCCTCATTTGCAAAGTCTGGCCCTTGGATCCTAACTTCAGGTTTGAAATGTTTCTGTGCTGCAACATCTCCCGTTTGGCTGGAAGCGTCACGTTTGGTTTCTCCTTCATTCATCAGCTAACAGGTGTGTGAGCTCTGTGCCCGGCAAACACAAGCCCTGGCACAGAGACCTGGTCGCCGCCTTAGAGCAAGTACCAGGACACAGGAAGATAAGGCTGAGCGAGGTTGACCACACTCCAGGCCATTTGGGGGGCTGGGTAGAGGATGCTGATGCTAACACTCAGCATCTTACTATCCCAAAGGTGGGCCCCTGGTTTGGCAGCCTCTTCTCCAGCAGCCTCGGAGCGTTACAGCCCGTGGTGCTTATCTCTCTCCACAAGTCTGCTGAGTGGATGTTAGGGGGACGTTGTGGCAAAGGATCACCTTCACCACAGCTTCATCAAAGCGAAGGCAGGAAATTAGGTTGCATTTCAAAGTTTAATTCTGTAATACCAACTTCACCTGGCTTTGTTTTCTAGAGACATTATTTAAATGAGAGGGACAAGTGTGGCAGTTGACTCAGTGGTTGTGTAAAGATAGTGACAAGGAATGAAATGTGAGAAGTAGAGATTATTCCAGATAACGAGAGAACAGGAAGCTTGCCTTTGCTCCCTGCTCACGAACATGCTGAGCTCCTGCAGGGTCATTGGATTAGGGGACCATAAAAGTGCTTATCAAAATAAACACATGGACTCTGATGTGAAAGCTGTCCTTACTTGCACGGTTGATCATTAACTGAAGTCATGTGTCCATACCATAAGAGCGTGAGCTTTGGAGGCAAATGTGGCTGAATAGCATCTACTTCCACTACATTCTCTTTTTTTGCTTTTAAAGATTTATTTATTTAGGCACACAAGACCTGGGGTACAGGCCAGAGGTGCGGGGGATGAGAGGATTCACCAGAGACAGAGTGGGGAGCAGAACAGGCAGATCTACTGAAATACACTGCTGAGGGGAGCAGCGGAGGCAGGAGAGGTCTGCTGCACCCTGTGGGTCCCCTCCCTGGCTGGGGATTGAACTCAGGCCATGGGGGGTAGGTTCTATAAAAAAAATAAAATTAAAAAAAGAATTGCACTTGGACAATATGAAAAAATGTTCATCGCCACTTACCATCAGGGAAATGCAAATCAAAACCACAATGAGATGCCACCTCACACCTGTGGGAATGGCTCATCAGAAAAACCAAAACAACAAGTGCTGGCGAGAACACAGAGGAGAAAGCTTTGCACACCGGTGGTGAGAATGTAGGCTGGCCCAACCCCCTATGGAAAACAGTATGGAGATGTAGCAAAATATTTGAAATAGATCTACTGTTTGAGCCAGCAATTGCACTCCTAGGTATCTACCCAAAGAATGCAAAACCACAAACTTACTTGCATGCCTGCTCACTGCAGCACTATTTACAAAGGCTGAACTGTGCAAACCACCTACATGCATGCCCACGACGCATGAGTGAATTAGGAGGAGGTGGAACATATACACCGTGGAGCACCACTCCGCTATGGCCAAAGGTGGAATCTTGCATTTGCATCAACAGTGACGGAATAAGGAGGGATTATAGTAAGCAAAATAAGCCAGAAGGATCAAGACAGACACGGGTGACTGGACACGTATTTGGGATATAAAGAAACAACGCAAAGGAACAGAGAGCACTGAACTAAAACAAGCCCTTGAAATCTGACCGTAGAACTGAGGTTATGAGAAGGGAGGTGGGAGGGAAGAAAGCAGATGGATGACACACACCTGAACAGGTGTGACCTTCTACTCCTAAATCATCTCTAGTGTTACAAGCCAAGTTTACCTTGATAAAAAAAATAATTTTAAAAAACCAAACAGCTAAAAACCGCCTGCGCAGTGCATGTGCCTGCATGCCTGAACTCCTCTAAGGAAGCGTGACGCTCCTCAAGCCAGTCCCAGCCTCTCTCCCACACAGCCAGAGCAGAGCCTGTGATGTCTCTTCTGAGGGGAAAGTTTGTGTGTTTTTGTGCTGATGTACCTGTGAGCCTTAATTAAAAATCCATTCAAATTGTGTGAAATGAGCAATAGTTGATAAAGCGACCTCATGAGAGGGTTTGCTCCTGAATATGACACTGATCCTCAGGATAACAGATGCCTCAAATGCAAGAGACGAGGGGTGCGGGGAGGGAGGCACAAAAGGTATGGGCGTGGTGGTTTCTGAAAAATATTGGTGGTGGGTGGTGAATTATGTGAGAAAACATGGTGGAGGGTAAAAAAATATAGAGAAATTAAATAAACAGATAGATAGATGGACAGACAGACTCTGGGGGAAAAAAAATCTATGCTATAGGTGGAAACTCAAAACCTTTTAGTTTAACATCATTAAGATATAGCGGTAGAGCAAGGAGAAACAATTCTTGAAATACAAATAATCCTTTCATGAATTTTGTTGCTAAAAACCTCCCAGAAAAATTAGTTTGAACTTCTCTTTTGCAAAGAAGGGGCTTCACCTGTTTTCCTCTGAAGACTTACTGCCGTCCTGAAAGTTAATTATAAAAATAGAAAATGGAGCCGTATTCATTTGTCCAGGACACAGAAGGTGTTCTAGAATGAGCCTAAGCATTCCCTCAGCTGTTGGGGACCTGAAACCATCACCCCGGGATATGAGGATGGACGAGGGGAGAGGCTGACGTACAACTCCACCTTGGGATTTGTTCGCTTATTCTCATGGGTAAAACGACACGCAGCTGTGAAGGGTGGGGTCTTCCTAAAATTCAGGTCTGAAAATGTAAGTGCTCACATATGGCTCAAGGAAACCCTCATCTCTTTTTGGTCTTTCTGTTTTAAAATGTTTTCCAGGGGCCTCCCTGGTGGCTCAGTGGATTGAGTGCCACACTGTGAAGAGCCCACAGCACAGCAGCATGAGTTCGATCCCCAGTCAGGGAGTGACTCACAGGGTGGTACAGCAGACCTCTCCTGCCCCGCCCGCTGCTCCCCTCAGCAGTGTGTTTCAGTCCATCTGCCTGTTCTGCTCCCCACTCTGTCTCTGGTGACTCCTCTCACCCCCTGTACTTCTGGACTGTACCCCAGCTCTTGTATGCACAAATCAATAAATCTTTAAAAAGAAATGTTTTCCACATCATCTCGGGAGCCCAGAGGTGCAAGAGTGTTGACAGAAGCTCTGAGGTAAAAGGTACTGGTATCAGCGGAAGGAGAACCACTCAGGGCCAAGTGTTCATGCCCCTCCACACCCACCACCCGCAGCTTTGGGTCATGCTGGATGCGCCTGTTCAGTGGATGAATGAATAAACAAATGTCCTCAAGAGGATGAACTCCGTTCCCATGTATCAGAGAACCAAGCAGGAGGAGGAAGACAAGAGGAAAGAAGGTGCTGTAGAGTCTGAGGCGTAATTCACTTGAGACGTGATTCTGTTGTCCTGGCCCACATCTTCTTCCTCTGGCCTGGTGGTCCATGTGAGGGAGGGGAAAGGGACAGTCCTGTCTACATTTCTGTCTGTCAACAAAAAAGGTGCTTATAGGTCACTCCAGCCAAGCCCACACTCCGCAGATGAGGGAAGTGAGCCATCAAATGCCTTGACTCCGGCCCTGGGCACAGTCCACTGAACAGAGGTGGCGGCCTTGATTACTGATTGCTTTTGGAGGGAGGAGCCGTGAGGGCAAATACGCCTTGTCAGGGAGCTGCCTGTCACCAACCCCCACACCCAGATAGAGGTGTGGCTTGTTTGCTTTGACCAATTGTTGGAGTGATTGTGCAATAATTTTGGCAAGAATGTCCCCCAAATAATGATCTTAAATTTTATTTTGCACAAAATTGCCTGGGAGTGCCTGTTCGAAGAGTATTTTCTTCAACAATGCAGTAACACCTCATTCCCGTGAGAATGGCTATTTTCCAAAAGACAAGAAACAATTGTTGAGGAGGGTGTGAGGAGAGGAGGGAATGTAGACAGCTCCCCTATGGAGAGCAGTGTGGCGACCCCTCAAGAATTAAAAATATAGGGCCTCCCTGGTGGTGCAGCGGGTTGAGTGCTGCACCATGAAGGATCTGCAGCACAGCAGCGTGAGTTCGCTCCCCAGCGAGGGAGATCACATGGCGCAGCAGACCTCTCCTGCCTTATCCACTGCTCCCCTCAGCAATGTATTTCAATTGATCTGCCTGTTCTGCTCCCCACTCTGTCTCTGGTGACTCCTCTCGCCTCCCACGACTCTGGCCTGTACCCCAGCTCTTGTATGCATAAATAAATAACTCTTTAAAAAAAGAATTAAAAATACAAATTCCATACAATTCAGTTATCCCGCTTCTGGGAACTTAATCCCAAAATACTAATACAAAATACTAATTCAAAGATTGATGCACCCTCGTATTTTATTTCAGTGCTATTTACGATAGTCACGAGTGGGAAACAACTTTGGTGCCCCAAAACCGACAAGTGGATCAAGAAGACGTGGCAAGTACACAGTGATACTTCTCAGTCCATGAAAGACGAAGTCCTGCCATTTGCAGTAACATGCATGGATTAGAGGGAATCATAGTTCATGAAGTAAGTCAGGTGGAGAACAATGATGACTTCAACCACATGAATTCACTCACAGGTAAAAAGAATTCAGACAAATGGATGAGCTAAATAAACAAAAATAGACTTCCACTGTATTTAAAAGAGAGAGAAATGCCCATTTCTGATGCTAATTCCTGAGACTCTACTTCTGGGATCTGGAGTGAGGGTGACAGAGCAGAGTTTTGACAAACACAGCCAGGTGACTCCGAGTAGAAACTAGGCTGGTGTGAAGTGCCCTAAGTTGAGGAACTCGAACAGGAGGGACCATTGTGGGGCTTACAGAGTTGGGGATGGAGTCTGGCTGTGGGGGTCAGCGTGTCCATCGGCTCAAAGACCACAGTGTATCAGCAGCGAGAGAAGTGGACACACAGCTGTGCGTCCTTGTGTGCTGGCGACAAGAGCTGAATCCAAAATCATGTTCTTTCTAGTTCACACTTTGTAAAAGTCAAGTTCAAGTCTCAAATCAGTTAAATCAGGTCTGGCACGATGCACAGACCAAGGGGTGCTGCAAAGATTTCAGAGGCTCGGTGAGGGGCTTCTGATGTCCCTGGAATTTGCACCCCAGTCTGCACTGCTTCCTAACAGCCAATGCACAATGAGTTCTGGTTATCGATGTGTCCACTATGAGGAATATGAAATACTGTGAACGAGCGGACAACGTCTCTGTAGAGGTAAACGCCAACTTCTTGTCGTTATAAAATCGATGAATCTTTTACTAGAAAAATGATAATTCCTGTTTAGGAATGAGCGAACTACAGGAAATGAAAGGCAAGAAATCCAAGCTTTAGAGGAAATTGGACCTTCCCGAGGATCGGTCTCCACTGCTGGTTCCCTACATTTTCCATTACTCTAGACCACACAGTTCTGCAAGGCCTGTGGGTTTTAATTAAACTCTGATGATGAACACAGACTTTCCGAACTTCCTGCTGGTTTGTGCCATTCTGCTTCAAAGCAGGGCTTAAACAAAACAGTGATGGGCGCGGGGGGTGATATTCAGCAACTCATGGGGAGGCTGCGCTGCCCTCCCACAAGCCAGAACCTCTAATGGCGCATCGAGAACTACTCCGAGCGCGTCTGTGGCACTGAATAGCGATCGCTCCCTGACCTTCTGACTCTGGCATTTTGTTCTTAAGTTGCCTGTTTTGGTGCCTAAAGAAAAGCTCTGTCTATGTGACTCAGGCTATGAAAATGCTTCACTTGGCAACCAGCATGGGTCTACCCCGCACGGCCCTCAGCAGAAGTCCAGGAGAAGCGAGACGCCCATCTCCCTCCCGGGGCCATCTGCGAGGGCCCCAGCCCAGTGCCAGTGGTCACCTCAGGACGGGGCTCGAGGGAAGGACTGTCCCGAGCTAAACTCTGCTCCAAGAGGCAGCCTTAAGCCCTGGGCAGGGGCTGGGAGGCTTTCTCCTTCCCCTTCCTTCCCTCCCTTCCTTCTTTCTTTCCATCCATCCTTCCTCCTTTCTGCCTTCCCTTCCTTTGCATTCTTTCTTCCTTTACTCCTCCTCTCCCCTCTCCTCCCTTCCTCCCTCTCTTTCCCTTCTTCTCCCCCTCCTTCCTTCCTGTTCCCTCTGTGAGTCTTGTGAAAATAAAAGGATCAAAAATGTCCAGGAAAGTCACCGAGCAGAGATTTCTGTGGCCAGCACTGGCCTTGCCCAAGTCGGTCGCTCCCTGTGACTCAGCCCTACACTCTCGACAAGACGGACCTAAGCGGCTGTTAGGAAAACACAGGTGGGACAGAGAAAGTCCGTGACGCGCCCTCACAGTGTAGCTGCACCTGTAGTGGAGGCTGCAAAACACCACCTGGCATGACCTGCATGATCCGCGCAAGCAGGCGGTGGTCCCACCCTGCTGGGGTGTCCGCGGAAACCAGCACAACACCTGGCGAGGCTGGCGAGAGAGCCTTGGCCGGGCACACGGAGCCGCACGGCACTGCAGAGCGAGTTTCGGACTCTGGACACAAGTATGACATTGGTGGAAGTTGACCGTGTAAATAAGGAAAAATCCAGGTAGCTCAAACATTAAGCAACTCGATGTCTCGGACAATCCCTCTTTATGTAGACCAAGAAACTAAGGTGCAGGCTGCACACCTGGGCTTCCAAGGAAGAATGGTTTCGGCGAAGGTCTCCCAGGCCATGACCCGCTGATGCCGCGTCCCCCGGATGCCAACGGAAAGGTGACTTCTGCGTCCCAGACACAGGCCCACAGAAAGGGAGGAAGGGGGACCCCAGAGAGGCATGGGGTGCAGAGCTGTTCACGCAGTGGTGCAGAGGCAGGGCTGGCGCCGGGTAGGGAGGAAGGAAGCCTGGCAGCAGCTGGAGCCCCGAGGACACTGCCCACAACGAGGACAGTGCCCACAACGAGGACACTGCCCACAGCGGTCTCCATCCGCGGCTTCCAGGGACCTGTGTCGCCCTGTGTGCGCGCCCGGTGGCCACAGGGATAAGGGAGAGCTCAGCGTTCTTAGAGTTCTTATTTGTCTTTTCACCTTTATAGCTTCTGTGCTTTATTTTTTTAAAGATTTGTTTACCTATGCATATAAGGACTGGGGTGAGGGCCAGAGGAATGAGGGATGAGAGGATTCACCAGAGACTGCGCAGGGAGCAGCACTGGCGGATCTACTGAGAAAGGAAGGGCAAGAGCTGGTTCCTTAAGGAGAGTCCGCAGAACCCAGACACCACAGGATGACGGCTCCTGAGGAACTTCTTCCAAGTGAGAGAAGAAATTGCCAGCGAGGAGAAAGTGAGAAGGGCTCTCAGGGTCACTGAGGTCAAAGGAAGCGAGACGGGAGGAGAGGGGGTCACAAAGTCAAGGAGGTCGGGTGGCATGACCTTGAGAAAAGACCTTGAGAATGACCTTGGGGATCTAGGAGGACTTCACTGAAGACCTTGGAGAATGACACATCAGTGGAGGAGACAGGGTGGAAGCTGGACAGTAGGGGCTTACAAAGGGCAAATGGAAAGGAAGCGAAGGCAGCCAGTGATATTCAGATTTCAACTATTAAGGTGTTAATGCCAAAGCCAGAGCTGTGGGGTGGACACAGTGGCACTGGAGAACTTCCCAGCCGGCCGGTGGTGTGACCGGAGCGTAACTGGGGCTGGGGACTGGGACACGGGTGGGGCCGTGGAGACTGCAACAGGCTGGTGGACTCTGTCTCAGAAGCTACAAACTGCACAAGTTCGTGTGTGACCAACTACAACAGACTTTTTTGTAGAACTAGAAAGGATGCATAATTTTCAATTCCATGAGATTAAAAGTCTGGAAATTTCTCCCAAATTTTGCATCTTATTTGATAACTTAACATCTGACTTAATGTCAGATGATCTGAACGGAGCCAGATGGTAGGAAGAGGCAGGATTCCCCTGGGCTCCAGTGTTAGGGTCTCATCCCCCGCTGTTGGCCGCTGGCCTCTCCCAGATGGGTAATGAGGTCCTGACTCCTCCACCAGATCTCCGAACGCCAGGAAGCAGCATCTCACTGTTTGGGTTTTGCCTGGGTGTAAAAGTTTTACTACCCCCATTTCACAAGTGTGCAAATAAATTTACAGCCACATGTGAGAACTAATTAATGCTTATAAAATTCTTTGATATCCACAGATGAAAGGGCTATTTAAGTGCAGAGTGCTTTCCTCTAATGATGGAGCACCCCGAACAAATCAGATTCTCCCAGAGAACAAACCATGTCCTGGAAATAAGTTCAGTCATTTTAGAGGCTGCAGTCAAGCTTTTAGGTGGAAAGAATTGCCCACCGATAACTCTTCCAGCCAACTTATGTTTCTAGAATCATCTCAGTGGCTCCCTTCCTGGCACATCTGTGGACCTGGCACAGAATCTTCCACTCTGCAAACCCCCTCCCACACCCCAGGTCATGCAGTTCCCTCTGTGGTGTCCAGGCCATCAGCCAGCCCGCGCCCTGTTCCTCTGCAGGAAGCGTGCTGCCCCCCCGCTTCTTCCATGTAAAGGACACATCCGGGTATCCTTGTGACACTTTGCCTCGCTTCCTGCTTTTGCTATCTATCCTCTGTCTCTTCCCACATTCGTCCTTGGTTACACTCTTTTCTTTCTGTATTTTTGCATATCCTTTAAAAAAAAAAAAACAACCTGATCCCGTGGAGGGCTCCAGATTTTGTGTGGTCATGACTTAAAACTCCTGTCAAATGTGGAGACTCACCCCATGGTTTTGGGGTACAAGGACTTGCCTACATAAGAAACTAAAGCCTGGGGTGCCACCCCTGAGGATCACACCACTGCCATGCCTGCTCAGAGAGGACGGCTGCCCACCAGGTGGGTCCCGTTCCAGCCACGGCATCTGCGGGCTCAGCCCTGGCTCCTGGGCCCTGCTGAGCTCCCAGCGCCGGGAGCACGGCTGCTTAGGGCACAGTGATGGTCGGGGTCAGGGCTGGCCACCCACCCAGGCCACGGCGCCCTCCTGCCAAGATGCTCCCATGAACTTGCCGGGACCACTGGTTTGTGAGCCAAGGAAGCAGTGGATGTGGATGGCTCAGAATGGCCACACCACGGTCTCTGCAGGAGAGACTCCTCGGGCAAGAACTCTGCCAGGGAGAAAGGACAGGGACAGGAGCCAGGAGAAATCGCCCCCTGGGCATCTGCCTCAGGGGGAGGAGGGGACACCAAGTACAAAGGTAAAGGGGGAACTTACTCAAGGGGGTGGGCCTTTGGGTGGTCCCTACCCACATGTGGACGTTCCATGTGGACAGTCAGTATGTGTCTCACGAGAGCCTTGCACAAGCCTTACGTGCGCGGCTGCGCTGGAGCAGGGGTTTGCAGGCAGGTGTGTACGCGTGTGCGTGTCTGCGCGTGCGTGTGGGTTTGCTAGCCGACGTTGCTCTGGGTCAGCATGGGGTGGCGCTTGCTTGCTTGCGCTCTCATGGTGCAGATGTGCAGGTAAGGGGAGAAAGCACAGGTGGGCTGGAGCAGGGTGGGTGCCCGCTTCCGAGCTGGGGCTCTTCCTGGAGGGGTCCACGCCTGACATCACATCCAGAGTGCTGAGGTCACAAAGGTGAGTGTGCCACAGTGTGAGTCTGACACACACGGAAGCATATGCCCAGATGTTCCCCTCTAGTGCCAGCTAGGAGGTAGCGCCTCGCAACGGGCAGTAAAGCATCGAATGCTGGGGATGCAGTCCTGGTGCAGACATGGGAAAATGGCGGGTCTCGGACCCACGGGCTGCAGAAGCACAGGACGCAACAGCAGGAGAAGGACCGCCCGGAGCAAGAGGCTCCAGGTCTCGGGGTTTTTCTTCTCATCGAACGCAGCAGAGTCTCAGGCAAGCCAGACCGCAGCGCAGGCTGTGAGAATCCGCAGAAATGGCGTTCTCCGGACTTGAGCTCTTTGTGTGGGAGGTCACAAGGGGGCTCCCGCATTCATCTGTGGAGGGTCCTGGAGGAAGCAGCAAGGGCGCTCTTAAGCTGAGAGACTGAGGCCAGCACACCCTGAGCACTTTGCTGAGAAGACGGGGAGCCGGCCAAGGAATGCAGGTGCCGACAGCTAAGCTGGAGGGGCGTGGATTCTCGGCCTCCTTCCCGGCACATCCTTCACACTCTGGAGAGAGCTGCTGCTCCCGCCACAGCTCTGTGTGGCGTGGACGCTAGAGCCGGGTGGGGAGGGGAGGAGCTGTGCTCTGCTGTGCACGTGCCCTGTTCACGGGCTGAATCCTGACCTCCCAGGGGATGTTAGGAGCTGGGCTCTTGGAGGTGACTGGGCTCAGAGGGCCAGTCCCTCCTGATTGGGATTGTTACTTTATAAAGAGACCGCGGGAGAATCCCCTCCATCCTCCCCACCACGAGGGTGCAGCTAGAAGGCAGCGTCTAGGGGAAGGAGTCTTGCCAAACGCTGAATCTGCTGACCTTGGACTTCTCAGCCTCTGAAATGGCGAGAAATAAATGCTGCTTACAAGCCACCAATCCCCAGTGGGATTTTGTCAGAGCAGTCTGAACGGAATAAAGACAGGCCATACAGGAACTTCTAAGGTAGCTGGCTCTTTAGAAGCCTCTGAAAGAGCTATCTGCTTAGAAGCATCTGGAATCAAAGCAGTGGGATGCTTGGAGATGCTACTGTTGAATCAAGAATAACCGAAGAACCCCTAAGAGTAGGAGAAGTATCAGAATTGCACTTAATGGTTTTTAGCAAAACAGCCTATAATTTCTAGAGAAGACTCACCACCACACGTCAGTGCTGCAGCTCGCGTGACTGACTGGCAAGGGGGAAAGCGCAGCTTTGTTGAATTTGGTCTCTAGTGGGAAGGCACTGACCACAGACAGCACTTACACAGTGCCCACCGGCACCCACCCTGCCCGGCCTTCCTGCACGCCACCCCCTCACATGAACAAACGCCACAAAGTCCCTCATGTCCTAGGCCTGGTTTTGTTTTTTTAAAAATTTTAAAGGTTTGTTTTAATTTATGCATACAAGAGTTGGGGTACAGGCCAGAGACATAGGGGGTGAGTGGATTCATCAAAGACAGAGCAGGGAGCAGAACAGGTAGATTGGCTGAAATACAACTGCTGAGGAGAGCAGTGGGTGAGGCAGGAGAGATCTGCTGTGCCATGTGGGTCCTCTCCCTGGCCAGGGACAGAACTTGTGCTGCTGTGGCTGCGGAAGGTACACAGTGCAGCGCTCAACCCCTTGCACCACCACGGAGGCCCCCTAGGCCTGTTCTGCAGAGGAGGGAGGAGAGCTAAGAAGAGGTGGCATGCACGGGACACAGGGACTAAGTGACCCACCAGGACTGGAACTGGCTTGCTACCGCAGCATCTCTGCCCCTGCACTACACATCCTTAGGTCCAGAAGGGAACCCAGCCAGCAGGAGAAGGCAAAAAGGCAACTGTAACATGAACCTGACAGCGGGGTGTAGGGGCGGAGACGAGTGCAGGGGTCTGGACGCCAGGGGAGGAATGGGCATCCCATCGGGGCCAGACAGGCTGCCTGAGGGACTCTGCCACAAGGGGAGGAAAGGCCTGGGGGCAAGGCCAAAGCGTGGCAAGAGTAAAGACTAAGGAGCCAGAAGGGGCATTAAGAGATGGGGCCTGGGCCTCCCTGGTGGCGCAGCGCATTAAGCACCACGCTGTGAAGCACCTGCATCACAGCAACAAGAGTTCAATCCCGGGCCAGGGAGGGGACCCACATGGCGCAGCAGACCTCTCCTGGCTCCCCGCTGCTCCCATCAGCAGTGGATTTCAGTCCATCTGCCTGTTCTGCTCCCCACTCTGTCTGGTGAGTCCTCTCACCCCCCGCACCTCTGACCTGTACCCCCAGCTCCTGTGTGCATAAACAAATAAATCTTAAAAAAAAAAGAGATGGTGGCAGGTCGTGGGGACCCAGCCCCAGAATCCCTGAAAGTCAAGCTGGGAGGCGGGAGCCGATCCCGCAGGAGACGCCGCTCGGGACCTCCCCAGGACATGGCACGCTCTCATTGCAGAGCCAGGTGGGGAAGTAGTGTGGGACGTGGAGACTGAGCAGAGCTGAACCACACGCAGAAGAGGGCCGCGGAGAAGGGCATCAGGCACCCGTCCTCACGGGCGGGTTTGCCGCTCTTGTGCCAGCACAGGCGCAGGGCCCTTATGGGCCAGAAGCTGAACGTGTGCTCATTTTTCTTTTAAGGATTCATTTTTTTAATTTATGCACACAAGAGCTGGGGTGGGGGCGGTGAGAGGAGCCACCAGACACAGAGCGGGGAGCAGAACAGGCAGATGGACTGAAGCACACTGCTGAGGGGAGCAGCAGGCGAGGCAGGAGGGGTCTGCTGCGCCACGTGGGTCAGCAGTCTGGCCTGGGATCGAACTCGTGCTGCAGTGGCTGCAGATGCTTCACAGTGCTGCCATGTAACCCCTTGTGCCAGTAGGGCGGCCCCATATGTGTGTTCATTTTGAAAACGGCACAACTTTGGGAAGTGGTTGGAGCTGCACCACTTACTGTCTGGGGTTCCTCTCCTCGCCTTCAGAATCTCCACGGGGGAGAAGCTGGGCAGACCCAGAGCTGTCATCTTGGTTCTGTTTTAAGGAGCTGGTGCAGATCTCTGCATGGATAACCGCGCCACACCGGCATTTTGCTTTTCCCAGACATCTGAACAAATCCAGAATCTAAAGCCCAGGTAATTACGGGGTCCCAGGCAGGTGAGCCGAGCCTAATCACCCTGCTAACTCAGGACAGCTGTTCATTAGGAGCTTGTGAAGGCCTGCAGGGACCCGCCGGGGCAAACGGAACGCGCCGCTGACCTTGTGTTCACACCAGACGGCCAGAGAGGAAGCCTCCGTGTTCTGTGGGACTGAGCAGCGCCGTGGTCTGAGTCATCCCGTCCTGGAAGAAAACAGTAGTAGACTCGTTATCTACTCATCTGGGAATTAGTAGTTCACACCGCATTCAACGCAAAACCTCACTCTTTGTGGACAAGAGGAAGCGCAGCTCGGAACAAACTACTGTCCTGAGTCCTGCAAAGACCACGGCACATGAACAAAACAAAACAGCAACAACAACTTGGTTTTTAAGGCTTCAGCCACGCAGAAGCTGATGACCTGATTTTCTACTTTTATGAGCATCACGACACCATCACGGTCCTCGAGAGAAAAGGAGTTGGACTCTGCATTTGATTCGGACTCTGAAGCTAAGACCTGTTTTGTTTTGTTTTAAAGATTTATTTATTTATGCATAAAAGCACTGGGGGACAGGCCAGAGGTGCGGGGGGTGAGAGGACTCACCAGAGACAGAGTGGGGAGCAGAACAGGTATATGGACTGAAACACGCTGCTGAGGGGAGCAGTGGGTCGTGAAGACAGGAGACGTCTGCTACACATGTGGATCAGCTCCCTGGCCTGTGGCAGGCATGGAACTCGTGCTGCAGTGGCTGCGGTTTGCTTCATAGTGCATTGCTTAACCCGCTGCGCCCCCAGGGAGGCCCCTGAGGCCTGTTTTTATAGGAAAGTTGTCTCGTGATTGTTAATATGTTCTGGGGTATATGTAATGAAGGACTCCAAAGTTCTGGGATCACAGAATTTGGGGTGAAGAATGGGATTCTCTTTTCAGAGATGAAGAAATGAGGTCCCCCTGGACAGGCTGCCCCCTCAGTCCAGCGGCCGGTGACTGGTTGAGTCCCAGGCTCCCGACTGGGGCTCTCTCTACTCCATCAGAATTAATTTAAGTGTCACGGTTCTGAAATAACTGCTCTTACAAAGACTTTCGAATCACAAAACCCTCTAAATATCACATCGATCTTAAAGTTATCTTCTCTCTTTTTTCTCTTACAGTCTTTTCAAATAAGGAAGTAATTTCACTTTTGCAGAAAAATTCCAGTATGAAACTCATCTAAAATGATTCCCACCAGGGTGTGGCAAAAGGCTCTTCCCAATGTCCGGCCCATATTTTCAGCCAGCGCCTGATCTTGCTACACTCCAGAAATAAACTGCTGCCCCCAAAGGGCATTGGCCCCTGGTCACTGCAGTCTTAGAAAGTCTCAGAGCGCTTGAGCTGGTTAAGGTCCCAGCCAAGGGAGTTCAAACCTCTCATGACAACTTAAAGAAACTTCCGTGCAGTGAGGTGGTCAATGAAAGGGAGAGCCAGGTCCAGAAAACCAAGAGAACCGTCGGTGAACTGAGCATCTGTTGGCGCAACATCCTCATTCAGTTCTCACGATCTGCGGGGGCATACCCCAGCTTATCACGGAGGCCACAAGACTCAGAGAGGCCCAGTTCTTCTACTCCACTGCCATCTCCCCATGCCTCTGCTGCACACCAGGCCCCGTGGCGCAACAGCCGAGCGAACCTCCTGCCCACAGCGAGAGCAGCAGGGAGGGGTGGTTAACACAATGATCAGAACTGGCACATGGAGCCACCGCGAGGAGGACCCCAAATCCAGCCCTGGTGGCCAGAACTGTGGGAGGTGCTCGAGGGCCCAGAGCACCAGCTAAGTCTGGAACGAGTTCCCGGTGTCCCCTTGGAGAGAGAGAGCAGAGCACCCCCGGAGCCCCAGAGCCTGGGAGACATTGAGCCAGCCCCGTGTCCCATCAGTGATTTTTTTTTTTTAAGATTTATTTATTTGTGCATACAAGAGCTGGGTAGAGGCCAGAGTCACGGGAGGTGACAGGAGTCACCAGAGACAGAGCGGGGAGCAGAACAGGCAGATGGACTGAAACACATTGCTGAGGGGAGCGGTGGTCGAGGCAGGAGAGGTCTGCTGCGCCCTGTGGGTCCCCTCCCTGGCCAGGGGTCGAACTCAGATTGCTGTGCCCTGGATGCTTCACAGAGCAGCGTTCAACCCGCTGCGCCGCCAGGGAGGCCCCTTTCAGTGATCTTATCCTGAGAGAGCAAAGGGCAGCGTCCCCGGTGAGGGTGGGCATGTTGTGCTGGACCTTACTCAGATAGAGCAGTTAGTGGATTTTCTGTCCTTTTAATTAAACTTCCTTCGGGAGTATTCTCCATGCCGCGCTTACAGCGGGAGGGTTTATGACAGTCCCCTGGACACTGGACTGGACTGCCGCGTAGAGAAAGCTGCTGCCTCGGGCTTCCGGGTGTGGATCCCGGGCAAGAGGACAAAGGTCTCCCTAAGGAGTCCCTTGGCCGTTCAGGTAAGAGCCTCTCTGATGTGGGTTTCAGTGACTGTAAGAAGCAGGTCGGTGTGCACTCACATTCATTATGTTATTTTGGTGCCTCTGCTATTGTGTATTTATCTTTTTAATAAGCAATGATGTGAGACAATATCAAAATTACCTGTTATTTCATCCACTCTTTTTTTTTTCCTTGCGTAGACTTAGGAATTGAGTCCTGTAACAATCCCAGATTAAACAGTCCCCAAAATGCATGTCAAACTAATGAATAGAGGTTTCTGCTTTGTGTTTCTTCACCCATCACATGTGACAGAAATGTACATATAACAAAATCTTGGGCCTCCCTGGTGGTGCAAGGGGTTAAGCACCGCACTATGAAGCATCAGCAGCCACTGCAGTGCAAGTTCAATCCTCGGCCAGGGAAGGGACCCACACGGCACAGCAGACCTCTCCTGTCTTGCCCGCTGCTCCTCTCAGCAGTGTGTTTCAGTACATCCACCTGTTCTGTTCCCCACTCTGTCTCTGGTGAATCCTCTCACCACCCTCCACACCTCTGGCCTGTATTTCAGTTCTTATATGCATAAATAAATACATCTTAAAACAACAACAACAAAATCTTAGCAGATTCCCTTGACAACAGGTTATAGTGAGGACAGGGTAGAAGAGGTAATTAGGGTAAGAGTTTTTTATTCTATTAAGAAACAAATGAGCTAGATCATTTGAATTCTCAGACCCTCTTCAAGCACTCACCATTTTAATTATTATTATGAAGCTAATGAGTGATCAAGTAAGAAATAAAAAGTGTTAGTGGCCACTTGATGCGTTTGTCTGTTTTCACACGTCATTATGTTTAAAGCAAGGACCGAGGTTTAACTCACATTTTCAAGGATCGATGCTCATTAGAGAGGGAGTTTAATGAATAGTTGTTCTTTGTAACAGGAGAGCATTGGTTGGTTTTAAATGGGTCCTATTATCTCTGTGGCTTGGGCGAAGAAGCCAGAGTGGAGAAGCTGAAGAACTTTCAAAGGCTCAAGTGGTGGCACAACCAGAATAGAAAATCAGGGCCCTGTGGCCCCTTGAGCCCTGGCACTTTAATGCCTAGCCTCACGCTGATGTTTGGTTGTTGGCTGGCTTTTCCTTGAAGTCCTAAGCTGTTTTGTCTAGAACATACATGAGCACATGTAAAATACTGATCATCTGTATTACAATCACGCCTTTCACAAATTCAGTGGACTGGGAGAATGAAAGGCTCTCCTGAACACTGGCAAAACCACCCATCGTTTCTATTGCTAACTACATTCCAATGATGTTATTTTGCTTTCTAAGCTTTCAAATTATATTTATTTTTAGGTCCCAGCATGTTTTGGTTGTTGGCTTTAAGCAAAAACAATAGATTAGTCCGGCAACAGAATAGGATTTCCTGGGAAAGCAACAACAGAAGAGCTGGCAGGCTGAAGAAGGGGTTCATGGTAGACCCAGTGTCTATCCCTGAGTCCAAGGCTGGTGACCCCAAAAATGATCCCTGGAGACCTCACCCTCAGACCCATCAGAGCCAAGGCAGCGTCCCCCATTGGCGAACGTACGGTCTTGCAGTTTACTGGTTTACAAGCACGCAGGTCTCTTTCTAGCCCCCATCATATATGAGTAGAGTTCTGCATCATGTATGAGTAGAGTTTGTGCACACACAGTTAAAATTAAGTGTTCCATTTTGTCTTGAGAGGAAAAAAATGCCTCAAGATTAGAGGCAATACAATGTAACTAATGTGAGTACACTTGCTGGTAGAATTTAACTTAAATACTTTAAGTTCTACTTAAAGGTTCAGTGGGTAAATCATAAGAGGATGAGAAAGTAGCTACAGTTTGAAAAGAATTAAAGATATATTCACTATTTTTAGATGGGCAAGATTAAACTTTTAAATCCAGGGATGCATATTTGGGTGCATTAGCATAGAAACCAGTGATTAGCATAGGAGTTCAGTGATTAGCATAAGCGCTCAGAGCTTAGCACAGGAGTTCAGTGATTAGTTACGAGTTCAGCTCCAAGTTCCTTCAGTGATAAACATACGACTTAGCAGAGTGGTACTTGGGCTGGTGAGGGGCCTGATGTTGGATGGGTATAGAGAAGGGGCCCTGGGGTAGTAAGTTCTCTTTCTTGGCTTGACTTGGGTGGCCCCTCAAGCCACACACTTGATTTTGGGGGCCCTCTGTATCTGGAGTTGTTTTCCTCTTAAATGAAAGGGATTTCCATTAAGAAATGGGTGTGTTTACAACAGGGAACTGAAATAGGATGATCAGTTCCTTGTTCTTTCCAGATCTAGGTAGACAAAGACAATGAAAATGAAAGTCCATGTTCCTGGCAAGCCAGAGGGCCCGACTTTCCAGAGGCTGGGGCAGGGTCTCAGTCACTGCAGATGATGTAAACCCACTTGCTGGGGACAGATTCAAGAGCCTTTGATGGAGATTAAGTCTATTGTGCCAGCACCTGGAGAGTTTACTACACATAGAACTAAGTTATAAAAGGTAGGATATCCAAAATGCACATTCTTCACTTTTAGTCTTTTCTTTTTTTTTTTTTTAAAGATTCACTTGTATGCATATAAGACCTGGAGTGTCAGCCAGAGTTGGGTGGGGGAGAGGATTCACCAGAGACAGAGTGGGGAGCAGAACAGGGAGAGCAAATAAAACACACTGCTGAGGGGAGCAGCAGGGAGATAGCAGAGGTCTGCTGCGCCCTGTGGGTCCGCTCCCTGGCCAGGGATCGAACTCATACTGCAAGTAGCTGCCCAAAGCTTCATAGTGCTGTGTCCTAACCCCTCACACCAACAGGGAGGCCTCCTTTTCTTTTAGGTTTTAAACAAGTTCAGAGCAGCTCAAAATCTCCTCTCCTGACAGGAAGGGTCAAGATCGACCCCAGATGAATATCTCCAAACAGCACACTGGGGCCCCCGCCAGCCCTGGCAGTGCCCCCACCGCACCCCGGCTCTGTTCTACTGGAGCGAAAACAGCCACGGAGGACACGAACTGGGGGTCGTGGGCCCCGCTCTCCAGCGCCTGCCTCTGCTCCTTTCCCTGGGGTGAAATAAAACACTTCGCCCTTGCAGTTTATTTTCACAGAGGCCTGTTTGACACGGGAGCACAAAGCGTGGGGGAAGCCACAAGCATGTGGACCAGGATGATTTCCAATCCCAATAAACACGCCCAAGAGGGAGGAAGACCGTAAGCGACCTATTTCCTCTCGAACGTTCTTTAAAATAAACGCCCGGCCCTGGAGGAGGCAGCCTCACAGCATCCCTTGGTGAGTAAGACATCAGGTGTGGCGACACGCACGTCTCTGGATGCCACCTGCGTGCTGCCAGGCCCTGCTCCTAACCACAGTTAGGGACCTGGTATTGGAGATGGTCTGCACCAGGACCTTGTCTGGGCTGCCTGGATATCAGCAAAGCTCCTCTCCCTTCCCTTTAATGGTTGTCATGGCTCAAGAGGCCAAGTCCAAACAAATGATCAGATGACCAGGGGTGTGTGTGTGTATCAGCTATAGTTTGATCTGAGCTCGACTGGACTGAAATGACATCCAATACCAAGCAATGCATCTAGTCAATGAAAATCTGGATGCCCTTAAAACAGCGGGATGGGCCTCCCTGGTGGTGCAGCGTGTTGAGCGCCGCACTGTGAAGCATCCAGGGCACAGCAGAGCAAGTTCGATCCCTGGCCAGGGAGGGCACCCACATGGTGCAGCAGACCTCTCCTGCCTCACCCGCGGCTCCCCTCAGCAGTGTGTTTCTGTCGATCTGCCTGTTCTGCTCCCCGCTCTGTCTCTGGTGAGTCCTCTCGACTCCTGGGACCCCAGCTCTTGTATGCATGAATAAATAAGTCTTAAAAAAAAAAAAACAAAAACAAGAAAAATTTTTAAAAACACAGGAAGTGTTTCCTGAGATGCAGGAAGACTGATGAAAGTCAATAAAATCCAGCCAGCAGTTTGGTATCCAGAGGACACTCCTCTCTGACACATTCTGTACAGCCTCGCGCCTCCCCCGAGCTGAGTGTTGAGCCACTGAGAATTACCAAGATGGTTAAGATGCTTCAGCCGTGGAGAGCCAGCCAGACCTCTCTTCTGGGCCAGAACACTCTACAGCTGTTTCTACTGTGGCTCTGAGCAGAGTTAGGGACCTGGTATTGGAGATGGTCTGCACCAGGACCTTGTCTGGGCTGCCTGGACATCCCAACGTTAAAGTCCTGAGCAGAGTCCATCCCAACGTTAAAGTAACATGCTGGTTGCGAATCTGTAGAAGGAGTTGTGTTTTCTCCACCCGTTTCTACGACTCCATCTTTTCTGCTGGCTGAATCCACAGCTCATTCCGCCTCACAAGCAGCAGAAACCGCGGTTCCACAGCCCAGGACATGCTACACATGAGAAAGCCAGAAAACACAACCAACGAGAACCAAGTGCCACCAGCAGGGGCATCTTCTCTCAGGGACACACACATCTAGTGACATGGCTGCTCATCAGTCTAGCCAGTCCCTGTCCTAGATACCTTCTTTGTTGAGGAAAGCATCCCTCTGTGACTATGTTGAGCTGAAGGATAAGGGCAACATATGGTGGCATCTTACAGGATGACCTGCTGCTGATCCCGAGAGTTGTGCAGTTTACAACTTGGGAGGCCACACAGGGCAGCCCTGACGACACCAGCAACGCCGCATCTACTCTTTACCTGTGTATTTGCACATGATGTATCTTATAAAAAACAACATATATGACCATATAGTCTAGATTTATCAGTTCTTTCTATCACATACCCATGTAAATCCTGTTGGTTAGTTTAGTCTTTACTCATCAGAGTTCAATATTCTAAACCAACACCTATAAGCTAGTGCTCAGTGCCCAAAGTTTAAGTCCTGGTTCCCTTTCAGTTTTGTATTTTTTTTAAGATTTATTTATTTATGCATACAAGAACTGGGGTGCAGGCCGGAGGTGTGGGGGGTGAAAGGATTACCAGAGACAGAGTGGAGAACAGATCAGGCAGACTGATTGAAATACACTGCTGAGGGGAGCAGTGGGCGAGGCAGGAGAGGTCTGCTGCACCATGTGGGTCCCCTCCTTGGCCAGGGATTGAACTCATGTTGCAGTGGTTGCATATGCCTCATAATGTGGTGCTTAACCCCTTGTGCCACCATGGAAGCTCTTCTTCTCAATCTATGAGTATAAATCTACTTGCAAGTTAGATTTAATTTCACTTGACCCAACAGTGGCCTTGGATATTCCTTCTTCCCCATTCCATTAGTCACCCAAGATTAGGACTGATTCAAATTCCACCTTATAAATATCTCCCCAGTGTCTCACTGTCCATATCTCCTGATTAAGGTAGTTTTCCAACTGGTCTTCCAAAGCCTACTCTCTCCCTAACTGGTCAATCTGACATCTAGCCAGAATTACTTCCTCAAACACAGATAGCTTTAGATTACTCCTCTTCTTTAGAACCTTTAATGGCTCCTATTGTTCAACATGTAAAGTCCAAAGAAACTGGAGACAGAGGGGGTACTCCCCCCACTTTTCTGTCAGGAGCACAGATGATGGGCTTGCCCCCTCTCTAACGGGCTCCTCATCACACTCACTCCAACATCTCTTGTCCACAAGGTGAAGCTGCCCATGTGGGCAGCCTGTGACGTGGCCTGCTTTTGTGTGCTGAAGCCTCCAGGTAAACCTCCTAAGCCAGCTCTGGGATTACAGCTTCAAGCTACAGAAGAGAGAGCTGGAATTCAGCGCGGCTTACCCGGAGGATATTCAGTCGGGAAAAGCCTTTCTGGTAAGTTCTAAAGGAAACCAAAGACAGGCTGTTCATGTTGGAGAAAAGCACATTCCAGCGGGTGGTTTTCCCCTCTGTGCAGCCAAGGCTCACCAGAGCAAAATTTGCTGCCTGTTTCTCTTCTTCAAAGAAGTAAACAGCATCACTTTTGAATTCTTCATGTAAAATTAACTTCAGAGAAAGTTAGAAGTCTGGTTAAGGAAGACGTTTCAGAGTCACCCATCTGCCATATCCAGCGCCTCAAGCTGAAGCCCAGCATAGCCCAGAGTATGGTGCTGTCTTGCCAGCCAGTCCCAGAGTGGACAGCAGGAATGTGAAGTATCAAGGTGCAAGTACCAACCAAGTCTCAACTCCAGCTCTCCCTGCAGATGAACAACTGGGTCCCAGATAAAGAGGAGCCATGCCCTACTCCCCGAAGTTCCCCCACAAAATACCCTGCTTACTGTCCTGACCTGTCCATGTGCATACATCTTAACTTAAACCCCAGTCACCAAGAAAAGGGCTTGTGTTTAGCTTTTCTATTTAATGCCAGTGCTTTCTTCCAGCTCCCCAATCTGGCCATAATTAAAATCATATTGCAGCAAATGTTGACTGGTATGAAAAGTTGTACCATATGTACAATTCACTAGCTGTAGAATTTGGCATGTCTATAGCCAGCCCATTAAGTGGGGCGAGTCTGGCTTATTTTGGAGTATATGTTATATATTTTGGATCGGTTCTGCTTCTCTCTTCTATTAACAGTGCAGGACGCTAATTAACCCCTTGTCGGCGGTCACCATGAGGTGTTCCCACATTCCAACAGTGAGGACCACTGTGCTTTCACTCAAAAACTATTTGGCTCATGGAAAAATTTCCATTTTCAGAACCCAAATCAGCTTGCTCAGCCTTGACCAAGGCCAAGCAGATACCATCAAAGCCTCAGAGTGCAGAGTGGAGGAAAAGCGGGCGGGCATTGCTTCCAAGCCCTAAAGCAGGGGGCACTCCTTGGAGCTTGAAAGAGGTAATTTTAGGACAAAAAGAGGAAGGACTGTACCACTGCAGATAAACAAACTATGAAGCCTCGGGTCCCAAGAGGCAGCTGATACAAAGGAAATGGAGTCGAGGAGGAGTTAGTGAGGTTGTATAGACAGAACCATCTTGAGAACATTCTTGACATTCTGAGACCCAGACCAGAGAAGGGAAAGCTTCCCACCTCAGCACATGCTGCCCCCCCCCTCCCATGCAACAGTAAAGGAGCCCAGGGCCTGGTCAGAGAAGTCCCAGGTTGGATGGGACGGGCTGGTCTGACCCCAAGGCGGGAGGGGGGTTCTGCTCAGATTCCCTCTGTAGCTGTGAAGTTAATACAGCTATAAAGTCACAATTTTGCTTGAAGACATTCTTCAATATGGATTTCAGAATGAGTGGAGGTTTCTCTAAACATGTGACACAAAGAAACACATGTTCTTAATCTGTGGGTTTAAAATTGTTGTAGAATTACATCAATGAGACAAGTCCTCAAAAGGAGACTCCCATCCTCCAATGCAAGAGCGTCAGGGAGTGTAGAATGAAGCTTCATCTCTTACAACAAATCTATTAAGATTCCTTAAAAAGGGGCTTTAGTTTGGAGCTAAAAACAGAGAAAATAAGAGCTTCAAGAGCCTGCGGGGTGGGCCCATGACGGGAGGCAGGAGCTGTTCTGAAGGGAGGACACAGACAGGACCCCTGCGCTCCCCATGCAAGGGTGCTTGCTTCACTGTTAGTTCCCAAACCAGAACTCAGATCCCCGGTTCTCACTCCCAGTGCAAAGCTGCCGAACAGAGCAGAAGGCAACAAATACACCGGAGGGGTGAGTGGCTTGCACAGGAAGGTGCTGTGGCTCTGGAGCTGCAAAGACCATGTTCACAGCTCAGTGGCCCAGTGCCTCACTGCAAACAGGACAGTTGAAGGTCAAGTGAACAAGCAAATGGAAAAAAAGAACATAGGGAGATGCTATCACAGGAATCATGTGCTAAAAAGTAAGGGTCAAAAGAGCGGGCAATGGGAAGGAGGAACCAGCTTGAAAGAAAAGGCCAGATGGTAACTGAGCCAGGAAAAGCAGGGCTGGGTCGACCAGCACTCCGTATGGAGGAGGCCTCTCTTCAGCCGTCGTGTGCCAGCCACACTGGACTGCATCAGGCAGGTGGGGAAGGGCACACCCCCAGCGAGCCAGTCTCAGTAGAGACCCCTGGACACAATACTAATAACTAGTGACATCTTTGGTCTTATTTTTCCATTAAAATACCATGATTCCTGACTCACTGCACCATGTGAAGGAAAAAGTAGGGAAGCAGTTTTCCACCTTTTCCCCCTTTCTTACAACTATTAAAGAAAAATTAATGGAACCCAAATGTCTTTCTCCCCTTTGAGATGTAATTAAATCACTGCAGGAGAAGTGACTAATTTAGATGATGCATCAGATTATTTTTGAAGTGATACCATAAACCCGCCTCCCCCATGCACCCCGCGGTAACAGAAGTTCAGGGGAAATGGCAGGGCCTTTCACGGGGCAAAAGAGCAAAGTCCTTTCTTCATGTTCTTTTTTTTTTTTTTTAACTAAAGGCAAATGGAAAAAAGCCTCATTTCATTTGGGGACCTGCCACTGGGCCCAGCAAGGATTTAGTGGACACACAAAGGCTTTCTTTGGCATCAGGTAGAGTTACTAACCTATCTGAGGAAAACAGATGGGAAGAACAATAGGCGCAAGATGGACTGTATGAAAGAAACACTACTGTACTTATCACAATCTTGATTCTAAAAATAAAAGAATTGACTTGGGAACACAAGTGTCTCTGGGTGGGACGGGTTAGATGATTGTATAAACTAGTCTGACCAGTGAGTCTTATCTTTTTTCCACAGATTAGTCCCTAATGTTTTTCTGACTGGGTAGGGTTTTTTTTTTTTAATCCAATTTACATTACATTTCATCAAAAGACGAAAGCCCACTGGAAAGAGCATCCTAGTGTATTCAATACAGTTTAGGACTTCTTCCTCTTGTCTAACAAAAGTGTAGAATTTTCATTTTGGAGGTTTCTTTCTAAACACCAACCATGTTCAATTCTTTTTTTTTTTTTAAGATTTATTTATGCACACTGGGGTACAGGCCAGAGGTGTGGTGGGTGAGAGGATTCACCAGAGACAGATAGGGGGGCAGAACAGGCAGATTAATTGAAGTACACTGCTGAGGGGAGCAGCGGGCGAGGCAGGAGAGGTCTGCTGTGCCATGTGGTCCCCTCCCAGGCGGGCAGCAGGTATCAAACTCATGCTGCAGTGGCTGCGTTTTGCTTCATAGAACATTGCTTAACCCACTGCACACCAGGGAGTGCCACCCTGTTCAGTTCTTTTTAATGTGGCTGCTTGGCTCAATTTAAACTTGTATGCCCTTATGTCCAACTATTAGACAGAGTAGATAATAGAAGATCTTGTGTTTTCTAGCTCCTTGTGAATTAGAAAAGAAGGCAATAGGCGCAAACTGAACTAAGAAAACATTAACATAGAAATAAGAATACTTTCAGGCCAGTCTGTCTCCACAAACACACATCACTTAACCGATATAGAAACGTAAGATGTTTGAACCTAACAACTACTGTTGTGTTATCTTAGTAGAATGTACACAATTTTGGAATCTGTTATTTCTGTAGACTGGAAGAACTGTTAGCTCCTATCACTGTAGGAAATTGAAAAATTCTCTTCTTATAAGCTGGTTAGGCTGAGAATTAAGTGAGGGTGGGGAGAATCTGCCTGCAGCGCGGCGAGGCCTTCTGAGTGTCGAAATAAGCCTTGCACAACACAGTCTGGTGTTGAAGTGGGTGGGTGGCTGCAAGATAATGAACAGGTCTTTCCTTCAACTGTCACGTAGTTGTGTAGGTAAAACTCCAATTTCAACCTCAAAGACTCATCAGCATAATCAAACACTGAACATGGAGAACCCTGGAGGAGCCCATTCTGACAGCCTGGGGTTCCAGAGGTTATTATAAGACATTCCTTGGAGAAAGGCATCTGAGTCTACTTGGGTCAAGGCAATTTGCTCTGTTCACTAGAAACTCATCCTGTCTAGATCACAGGGTTGCTCTCAAGTGTGGGAGTGAAGAGGAAATCCTCTGTAGCTCACTTGCCAAGCTAAGACCTCAAGTTCACTTTCATAGCAATTATAATCAAGATGTCCTTTGGGTAACAAAGGCTGCTGAGACAGCTGCTTCTTCATTAGGGAGAAAATTAAATAGAAACCTATCCTGAGCCGAGCCCCCATTGGTTGACAGCAGCTCAGTCCCCGAGTGGATGGCCAATCTCAGTGAATTGCTGTGCTTTTTTGACTCCATGTTCTATCAGTTAGCTGATAGGGGGATGCTAAAATGTCCAACTATAAGAACAGGTTTGTCTATTATGACCTTACATTGTCATTATTTTCCTCATGCATTTTAAGCTCTTTTATTAGGTGTATATAGATTGCCGACTTTATGTGATCCTTGAGATCACCTCTTTTATCCCTGGCAATTTTGATCATCCAGAAAGAAATCTATTTTATCTTTTATTAATGAGGCCACTCAAGCTTTCAGATGCATACCATTTATGTGATGCACTTACTCCATCTTTTCACCTTCAACATACACATATTTACATTCAAAAGCAGCTTATCCTGGGGGTTTTCCTTTGCTCCAGTCCTCACCTTCCCACTGTGTCCCTGAAAACTTCTTAACAGTAGGGAAAGGAAATTTTCCCTGTCTTCTTAAGATTCCATCTAGTACTGTGATTCTACATACTAAAAGAATTAAAGATGTATTCCTTTACTTTCTTGTTATGGTAATTTTTATACAATCTATGCCTTTAAATTAGAGTGTTTTGTCCATTTACATTTAATGTTAATTATTGATGTGGCTGGATTTAAGTGTGCTATTTTCATTTATTTTCTGTTTGTCCAATCTGGGTTTTTTTTTTTCCCACTCCTTTGCTCCTCCTCTTTTAACATTTTCTATAATAATTAAATATTTTTTTTAGAATCCCATTCTTATTTCCCTTCTGTCCTTTTAGCCATGTCTCTCTGCATGTTCTTTTTTCTAATACCATTTGATAGATAACAAAACACAAGTACCTCAATTAAGCTCTGCCTCCAGAAACTACATCAATACATTGAACTATGTAATTGGAGTCCAACAGAACTGAGAATCCTGTCCCCCACCAGCCCCTCCATGTCTCCCCAAAGTCCACAACAATAGGGAAAAGCAGTTCTCTCTGTCTCTTGAGATCCTGCCTAGTGTTTATGGTTCCTCATACTAAAAGAATTATAGAAATTTATATTTTTTATATAGAGTCTAACCCCTAGATCTTCATATACTCCTTTTTAAGAACTCAAATACCTGCACTTCTGTTTTTCCCCTCATCTTCTTCCATGAATGACATCTCTACTCATAAAGGATTGTAATCCATCCTCTGAAAAATACGTCTTAAAAATGAGTTTCAGATCTGAGAAGACTGAACAAATCTAAAGCTTGCAAGGAGCTCCCTCTTGAGGGAGGCTTGTAAGTTGCTGAAAAGTGTGCTTTGGTATAAATTGTTGCAACAGATCCAGCATAGGACCTAATAAAATTCATTTCTAGATCAGCCAAACATTTGGCACAGGGACTAGGCTGCATCTCTTCCTTAAGCTGCGGGAGCTTCCCGACCTGACAGTGGAGACGTGGGAGGAACATTTCCATCAGGCTCTGCAGTCTGGCTCCGAACCCGCTGACTCCAGCCTGGCATGGGAACAGAGGTGCCCGCTCTTTGTGATGGTAGCCACCAAGGGGATATCATCGTTGGGACCTTCTTTATCAGCTCTGATAAAGTCTCCTGTGGGTTTTTGATTACTTGTTTATTTTAGGACCTCGCCCCTGCCCACGTATTCAAACAGCATGGGAACCCAGCAGAAAAGTGTACTACTGAACAAAGTTGGAGAAATAAGAAGGAGAAAAGCAGGGAGACAATGATCAGTTTCCAGCAGACTCAGCAGTGGGTGCTGGGGAAGCACCTGCCTCGGGAACACAATAGTGATAGCATGAGAAGCCCTGCGTGCCCAAAAGACAAGGTCTGGGAGCGAGGAAACTTCTGGAAGACCCAGAGGAACAGTAGGAAACAACCTTGCTATCGGGGTGCCTCCCTGGTGACGTAGGGGTTACGTCTCAGTGCTACCACTGTGAAGGCCTGAGTTTGATCCCCGGCCAGGGAGCTGACCCGCATGATGCAGCAGACTTCTGCCTCTCCTGCTGCTCCCCTCAGCAGTGCATTGCAGTAGATATTCCTCTTCTGCTCCCCACTCTGTCTCTGGTGAATCCTCTCACATACCCCCACACACACCTCTGGCCTGCACCCCATTTCTTTTTTTTAAGATTTTATTTATGCATACAAGAACTGGGGTACAGGTCAGAGGTGCGGAGGGTGAGAGGATTCACCAGAGAGACAGTTGGGAGCAGAACAGGCAGATCGACTGTAGTACTGCTGAGAGGAATAGCGAGGAAGCAGGAGAGGTTTGCTGTGCCATGAGGGTCCCCTCCCTGGCCTGGGATTGAACTTGCGCAGCAGTGGCTGAGGAAGATCCACAGTTCATCACTCAACCCCTTGTGCCACCAGGGAGGCCCTGCACCTCATTTCTATGCAAAAATAAATAAAATCTTTAAAACAAACAAACAAAAAGCAACTTTGCTATGAGCCTGGGGACATTCTCAGGTCGGCCCCCTGGGCAGTGGGCTCAGGGCACAACTTCACGCAGGGTTCACCGCGCCTTACAACAAACCCGAGCATCCTCCTGAGCCTCAGTCTCCTCTAAAGACTGGGAGGAGGTGCCCTCTGAGAATTAGGGAGCTGGACACAGCACACACCACGACTCGTTTACTTAAACATCTGTGTGTGGGAATAGAGTGCCGAGTCTGCACGTGTTTTTAAGCCCACACGAGAGTCGTGCGATAAGACAAGTGATGCATCACTGCTCTGTCCTTGGCACCCAGAGGATGGGGATTTGCATTTTCCCCTTGGCTGCTAGGAGCCCTGGGAGGAAATAGTGAGCAGTGTCGCTGCTGAGGAACTGCCCAGCCCGGTGAGGCTTTGCCCCCTGTGGCTCAGTGAGTGTCTACCAGCCTTCGCGTGGAGCAGTGTGCGTGGATGACGTCCAGAACCTTCCCGAGGGCAGGTCGCCCCGAGTGGGAACCTATAACAATGCTGACCCCCAGCCCCCCGGCCCAGTCTGACTCCCCAGCTTGAAAGGGGCGCGATGTCACACACCGCAGGGAGATGGGGTCAGGAGGCAGGGCACCCAGGGACAGCCGGTGGGCTGCAACGGAGAACCTTCTGTGTGTCCTTTCCCACCTTCCTCTCGGGGCATAGACAGTCTGGGAAGGTCCCAAAAGAAAAAAGAGGCCACAGAGTGTTTCCCCACAGGTTCGCTGTGCCATCTTGTCAGATCTCGACATGCCCATTAAATGCAAAACTCAAAAGGGAGGTGATGGGCAAAAAGCTTTTAAAATCAGGGATATAGTGCTCGAAGTTTTAGCTCTGGACTTCACTTCTGCATTAGCTCAGCATGGCGAGCCATTCCCGTTAAGATGGCGGTGGGAAAGCCTCACGTGATATCACAAGGGGAAGATATAAGGGTGTGTGCGTGCACAGGTGGTGTTAAAAAGGGTCAGTAGGGGCCCTTCTTGGTGGTGCAATGGGTTAAGCAATGCACTATGAAGCAAACTACAGCCACCACAGCACAAGTTCGACCCCTGCCACTGGCAGGGGAAGTGACCCACATGGTGCAGCAGACCTCTCCTTGCTCCCTGCTGCTCCCCTCAGCAGTGTGTTTCAGTAGATCTGTTCTGTTCCCCGCTCTGTCTCTGGTGGATCCTCTCGCCCCACCCCACATCTCTGGCCTATACCCCAGTTCTTGATTGCATGGATAAATATATCCTAAAAAAAAAAGGGGGGGGGGTCAGTAGTTTTCAGGTCAAAAGCACCTGCAGGGAAACTTCAAGTTCTGCTTGTTAAAGCCATTAATTTTTGGTAACTCCATGCACATCCAATGAAATACATCAGTATAGATACAGGTACAGTAAAACTGGGATCCTAGGGAAACTGTGGGTCTCCAGCTCCCATTTGTTCATCAGCTCACAGTGTTGGGTCCTCACCCCCTGTGTCTGAATGGACTGACTGAATGGGCTGGACCACACAGCAGTGAGGGGGGTGGAGGACAGCCTGGCTGCCCGGGAGCAGAACGCTCTCCTCCAGGGGGAGAACAGAATAGGACAGGCGACTGCTTCCTGGCTCGGCATGCCCTGCTGGACAGGGTACCGGGGTCCAGCACAGCTACATTCAAGAATCAGACATCTAGACGCTTCTAGCCCATGCCTGAGTTTGGAGACACACGAGCATCCAGGGCCAACAACTGTCTTTGTGTCGTTTCATATCCAGGGATGGAAACCCATCCCCTCCTTTTTTCCTGTTTTTAAAAATTTATTTTTACATAGAAAAACTAGGGTGTAGGCCAGAAATACACTGCTGAGGGGAGCAGCAGGTGAGAAAAATGAAGTTTGCTGCGCCATGTGGGTCAGCTCCCTGGCCAGGGATCAAACTCAAGTCATAGCAGCGACAGCGCTGAGACTTAACCCCTAGGGCACAGGGAGGCCACCAGTCCCTCCTTTACATCCTTTCTAGTTGGCCCTCGGGGGTCCTAAAAGACAGTGTTTGTAGGGTCTGCCCAGCCCTGTCCAGCACTGCTGGCCCCTCCTGTCCTGTGTGCCCCTTCCTGGCCAGCCACCGATGGAGCAGCAGCTCCCACTCACTCACTGTCACGACTCTCCCACCTCCTTCCTCATCACACAGCCTCCTCTGACGCTCCGGGACTCCCGGCTCCACTCCTCGCTGCATCCCCCCGACCGCACACTCATTTGTGTCTCCTGTTCTCTCCTCTCTGGTCCTTCCGGACCCTCTAGGCCACTACAGCCACCTGGCTGGGCCAGCTACCTGCTCTGTCCAGGACAATGGTGCCACTTCCATCCAGTCAGACATCCCTGCGTGGTCCCTGACTCCTTCTTCCCCCACGTCCTCACACCCAGCCCACTGGGAAGTCTTTCTGGGGCTCCCCCCAAACACGCACCCTCTTCCCTCCTCTCTGACCCCTCATCTTTGTGTGGCTCCCTTGACCGGGAGGAAGCTCCTCAGGGCTGGTCTCTGGCTTCCACCCTAGGCCCTTTCCCTCTGTCCTCCATGTGGCCACGCGGCAGGAGGGACATGGTTAGAGTGACATTCTCCACCTCTGCCTCCTTGGGGCTGCCCATCACACCACAAATGAACAAGGCTCCTGGGGCGCGCCTCTTTAGACAGACGTGTTCCTTGCCAACACTTTCTTTTCCCTCTCTCCAGCCCTCGCTGCAATATTTTCCCTTTAGACGCTTGTTTATCTGCCTCATGGCATTTGTGACAACTGGAAAGATTTCAGCCATTTCCTTCTTGCTTTCTGTCTTCAAAGACACAGACCACACATATCTCTGGTGCGTTGGAACCAATGACCCATGCGTGGAGCATGTGTCCACCCCTCCACCCCTCAACCCAGAGGTGTGTGTGTGGGGGGGGTGGGGTGGTGAGATGATCTACCAGAGACAGAGCGGGGAGCAGAACAGGCAGATGGACTGAAATCCACTGCTGAGGGGAGCAGTGAGTGAGGCAGGAGAGGTCTGCTGTGCCATGTGGGTCCGCTCCCTGGCCGGGGATCGAACTCATGCCGCAGTGGCTGAGGATGCTTCACAGTGCTGAGGCTTATTAACCCCTTGCGCCACCAGGGAGGCCCTCCAGTAAGCAGTTATGAGTGCCCTACTCTCTGGCACACAGGTCTGGTCCTGCTCCTTCATCCTACTCTCACCTCAGCTCTCATGCTCAGGGAACAGCTCCCACAAGAAGCCTCTCACCGAGGGTGGAGATGAAACCTCCTGTGGACCCGACTCCCTCAGCTGGAGGGGGCTCTGGAGCTGCCCTGGGTCAGTCAGGGCAGCGTCTGGAAGGAAGACGAGGCCTCAGCCGTGCTGGGGCAGGCGATCGGGAGTGATGAGGGGCTGCCAGGGAGCCTCCGGCCTTGACCACTTTCTCCCCCCAACAGTTCACTCACCCCTTCAGTTACCAGGCTGGGCAAACACACGGCAGCTCAGGGGAGGACGTGGGGCTCCGCCTGGCTGGGCACTTGCTGGGGATGCGGCCCTACTGACACACTTGGCTCTGAGCCAGGGCGCCTGGCAACTGTCCCCTCAGCTTCTGTTGGGCCAGTAGGGAGAAGGAAAACCCACGTGGGGTTCAACTCCAGCCCTGCCACTTAACTAGCAGGTTACCCTCCCTTTTGAAACTCTATCACACAAGTGAGACAAAGCACTTTTTGATGAGAAAATGTATCTGAAGTGCTTGGCGTGGTGGCGGGCACATGGAAAGCATCCCACAAAGAAGAGTTGTTCCTTGGGTGTGTGTCACTAGCTGGGTATGTGGGAGGGGTGGGAGCCCCCCTTTCTGATACTGGGGACCGGCAGCCCTGAGCCTACTTCCGAAGGAGGCTGGTTTCTGTTGAGGTCTGTCACCCCAAAACCCCATAATCCTTTCTCTTGGGCCTGTTGCCCTGTTCTCCTTCTTGGGTGGAGGTGTGTGTGGGGGACAACCCTCTAGCATTTAGGGCCTCCCTGGTGGTGCAGTGGGTTAAGCAACGTACTAGGAAGCAGACTGCAACCACTGCAGCACGAGGTCGATCCCTGCCCCCGGCCAGTGGGGGGACCCACATGGCACAGCAGACCTCTCCTGCCTCCCCGTTGCTCCCCTCAGCAGTGGATTTCAGTCAATCTGCCTGTTCTGCTCTCCACTCTGTCTCTGGTGGATCCTCTCACTGCCCATACCTCTGGCCTGTACCCCAGCTCTTGTATACATAAATAAATCTTAAAATTTATTAAATCTTAATTTTTTATCTTAATAAATTTTAAATAAATCTTTAAAATAAAAAACAACAACCCTCTAGCATTTAACCCAAGGGATTCTGATTTTGTGGGAATATTTAATAAACTACTTGAGGTCAGTTAGACTGACCAAGGTCTTCTGGAGGGTGAGCCACACACCCAGGCCCGGTTCCAGGGAACCTGATGGGTCTGGAGCACCCAGAACATTGAGAGAGATGGACAGGGTGGTGGCTTTGGCTCCTGTGACCGTTTCAGCTCCATAAAAATAATGTTGAATTGGGACCTCCCTGGTGGCACAGTGGGTTAAGCAACGCACTATGAAGTAAATTGCAGCCACTGCAGCACGAGTTCGATCCCTGCCGCTGCCAGGGAGGGGACCCACACGGTGCAGCAGACCTCTTCTGCCTTGTCCACTCACTGTTCCCCTCAGCAGTGTGTTTCAGTAGATCTGCCTGTTCTGCTCCTCACTCTGTCTCTGGTGAGTCCTCTCACCCCCTCTGGCCCACATGCCATCTCTTGTATGCATAAATAAATTTAAAAAATCTTTTTTAAAAAAAGAACAGTTGGTCTTTCCCCATGTGATGTATTTGGCTAAATATGTAGGAACCACACTCTAGGTATGTCTAACCATTAAAATCTAGAGTTACCATGGAAAAAGAAAAAGATTACCCTGGATTCTTCTTTTTTAATGCAACTCTAATTATTATAAAGTGGAATTTGATGAACAATTTAGGGGAATAGATTTGATAAAAAGAAATGCCTTTCCCAAGATTTGGGTGAGACATTTTCCTCTACTAGAAAAGGCTCTTCCTGGGGCCTCTCCTGGTCCAGTGGCCACCAGCTACGCACTCAGCGCTCAGTGTGGATACACAGGCGGGGGGCTCCTGCCAGGAGGTTGCAGCCGGCGGGACACGAGCCTGCGGGCCCGTCCCCACTGGTGCTGCCCCACCACATCCCAGGACCACGCCTCCTCTCGGGCACTACTGAGTGCTCCGTATCAATGGCTCGTACCTATCTCCACTTCGGAGGTGGAAATAGGCCCGGGACTTTCCCCTGAGGGGCCCCACTGGTGGCGGAGGCGGCGTGGACACTCCACCTGGGGCCTCCAAAGCCAGCACCTGGCCTCCAACCTCACAAACACGTGCCTCAGTCACAGCCTCCAGAAACACTAGGATTTCGTCTCTCCTGCCAGCTCAGGCCAGCCTCCTCACCAAGTTCAAGGCGAAGCGACATATTTACAACTGACAATGGGGAGGAAAAGCAACGCACTGGAAGCCACTGAAACGGCCTCAACCACACAGACCACATTTTCCCAGTATTTTTCCCCATCCATGCATGCCTCTGCTCTCGGCACAGGCCACCTCAGCAGCGGGGTCTTCCCTGCCTTCCCACCATATAATAAAGATGATTATTTTCGGCGTCTACAGATAATGGAGAGTAGCCACGGCCTCCCGCCTCCTTTGCCTTCTGACCTGCAGACGCTGCCCCATTCTTCTTTGAAGCACCTTAACAACCCAAGACGTTATATTAATGTTGGTCCCCTACCCCTAGACTAAGTGTGCGATGAAATCAGGGACTTCTCCTGTCCGCTCTGGTATTCCGAGGACGTATTCCGAGGGTTAGCGGGTGCCCGTCCATATTAGATGCAGACTAGTCAGTGAGTGTGTTCCTCGTGCTGAAATCCTAAAATGAACAAACGCCGCCCTGCAGGTGCAGGACACAGGCCATCGCTGGGGCCGCGGCCGCCTCTCAGGGCCCTTGTGCTTCTCCGGCCACAGGCAGGCTCTGCTGGGGCACCTCGCTGCTCTCTGCTGCGGTTTCCCACCTCCCTACCTTTGCTCTGATACACCTGATCCACCCCGGGCATGTGGAGCCCCGGCTTGACCCGGGCTGCTCCCTGACTGACCGCCCTCCGTCCCCTCCAGATGGACACGGCCCCTTCTCTGCAGCCCGGCGCCTCCCTGCTCCTCGGCCAACCATGGGTTTTGCCTGCCTCCTGCTCGCTACCATTAGTCTCCGCCAGCTCCGGACAAGGCCCCGCGCCGTGGGCAGCGTTCTGTTCCCTTACACAGCAAACAGACGTCTCTGCTTCGTGGGAACGTAATAAATGCTTCTAGCATGAGTGAGCTGCAGGGAGAGGACCAGTTCTGCAGGGGAGAAGCCAGGCTTGGAGGCGACAGGCAGTGCTAAGTGGAGCCGGGGGTCGAGGCAACAGCTGGAGCTCAGTTAGGCTGTCACTTAGGCAAATCGCTTCTAAATCTTGTCTTTTTTGTGGAAACGGTCAAAACGATCAGTCAGCTCAGCCTGGGGTTGAACAGTGCTTTTGATGGGCTGGGAGTCCAGGTTACAAATCGAAGGCTGAACTGGCATCTGTCTGAGCCACACAGCCCCAGGGGCGCCAAGTGAGGGAGCACCCCTGGACCAGATTCCAGGCCCCTCCCCCACAAATAACTCATGGTTCCCTGCACCTCGGCCCTGACCCCCCAAGGGAACAGCTCCGGCAAAGCGCAGAGGGTTTCCTGCCTGCTGAGTCCTGGGCCTGGTGCTCTGCTCACGGCCTCAGGCTTGGCTACTCCCATCCAGCTCCCAGCTTTGGTCCAAGCGGCGTAGAGGACCAGGATGGGGCGATGATGTGGTGAAAACTGTGCCCGGGCCGGGGACGCAGCTGTTCGTAGAGAAGTGTCCAGTCTGGGCAGCTGAGACGGAAGCGCGATTCCAGACCACACATTTTCCTGGTTTATGCTCTCAAACTGCGAGCTACTCAGATTATATTAAGTCACTAGAGATGACCATGGCTAAGGTTAGGCTCTATTTGTATACAAAGAAAAGGCACCCGAGGTCAGAGGTCAGAGAGATGGTAGACTGAGATCACAAGAACAATGCTGAAAGACCATCCAAAGTCTCCATTGTTGGCAGTACCGGATCCCCTCCCCCACCACAACCTCAGCCCTGAGGCACCTGTTGGATGCTAGAGAGGACGGGAGAAGAACTGGGCACCCGGATGGCCCTGTGAGCACATCTGTGCCAGGAGCAGAGGGGACAGAACAGCTGACCCAGAGACGGGACAGGAAGGAAGCGATGCGTGCGTTGAGATCGGAACGCACAGAACAGGCAAAGTTGGGGGCGCGATGGGGAAAGACAAGACCTGAAAAAGCATTGCCTCCAAATTACGGACCGTGTAAAGCTGAAATGACCATGTCACAGCTGTCAGTAAAACAAGAGACCCTGGCAAGTTTGTTTGGATGTAGACACAAGTTCCCGCCGCACTGGAAGAAAACCTGCAGGGTCAGCGGTTCACGTCCTAAGACTGCTCTACTCATCACAGTCTGCGGCCTGGCTTCCACTGGACCACGGGTCACTGACTTCTCATGGCAGGTTACAGTAAATGTAACAGGGTGGTCCCCAGGAAAGGGGGAGTTCCAGGACCCCAGTTCCACCCTGAGTAAAGCTAAGCAGGCATAAAAAAAAAATGCTGGAAAGAGAAAATAAGGGAACAGAAGCAAGGAAAAAAGAAGGAAGCAGAATAAAAAGCAGCAAGGAGACCTGGAAGAGGCACGTGGAGCAGAGGGACATGTGAAGAAACTGTGCTTGCTTTTTATTTTTAGTCTTAGATGAGTTCAAACAAACGTAGGTAAAAGACCGGTGGGGAAATTAACAATGGCAACTTGCATCTTAATTCTAATTTCACTCTTTTCCTCCCAAATTTGTCTAACCCTTTTCTATGGCTCTCCACTAAAAAGCCCTTTAAACGTGCGGCAGGCATTAGGGTCTTACTTTAGGCCAATCCTATTTAACTAAACGTTTACCATCAAGGAGATGGGTAACTTTAAATGCTTAACTTAGTAAATATTTTCTTTATCTTTTCTACTTTGTTCCCTAGTTGTATTAAAGTTCCCTTCCATGAAAAGCCTTATATTATTTATCTTAATGCAGTGAGTGGCAAAACCTATTTAAAAAAAGCAAATTTAAGAGTTCTAGAGTGCCCCTCTCCCTGCCCTGTACCATAAAGAGCGTTTCAACAGCCACACCAGCCCTTCCCTCTCCCCTTTCATGACCTGTGTGAAAGGGAAATGGACTCCTGACTTGGTGTCACGTCAGCACTCTCGAATTTGCTGGGTTGACTTTTGCTGAATGAGCTGAGCTGTGGTTTAGCCAATTCTCACGACTGGCGCTTATAAGCTGCTTTGAACCTGGGGTGGGGGCGGAGGCTGAAGAAGAGGGCGGCCTGACATCTGTCCCCCTTTTGTTCCTAACTGCCTAGGACCTGCGAAGAGCGTTCTTGTCTCCGGCTCCTCATTATAAGATCTGTCCTTAAGCATGGTGGGGCAGCCAGGCTGTCTGCAGTTCTGCTGAAAAGCACGGGCTGCATCAACACAACAACATTTCAAGAAGCCTCCTGTGTTGAGAGTCATTTCAGCGTTCGCAGACAGAGCCCCAGGGGTTCAGATGACTGCCCAGGTCCCTTTCAGCTCTGACATTCTGCTTCTGTGACCCTGTCATGGGAAACACAGAGTGCTCCCCTCCCCTCCGCTCCTCGCCCAGCACAAACCACCCCCCTCTCCCCCCAGCTAGGCCAGAGGAGATGGGCTTCCCTCAGAGATTCCTTCTTTGTAAGTTTTTCTTTATTTGAGATGAATACAAAACAGTAAACACAGATTGGAGGCGAAGAGACTTATAAGGGTAAAAGAGACTTATTACTCCTGCTGGGAGTTGGACTCTGGTGGGACACGGGCCTGGGGGGAGAAGGGCTTGTTGTGGGGAGCCCATCACAGCCCACCCTCCTACTGCCCTTCACTTCTTAGGGGAGAGCCTGGGGCTGCCGCCAGATGTGATCAGCAAATCACCCCCCAAGCCCATGAGATCAAGCTGGCTTTTTCAAAAACACCCACTTCCCAGTTTTCCTGGGTTGATCCGCCAAGCAGATCCTGTTCACAAAGCCCCCGCAGATGCCCCCATCCTGGGAAAACAGGGAGCGCAATAGTCATATCTGAGCAAAAGACTGTCTCACTTTTCCCAGCAAGCAACAGTAGATGAATGGTTGGGGGGGGGAGAGGGGAAGGAAAGGGAGAGGCGCAGGAAGTGGGGAGGGGTGCGCAGGGAGGTGGACGGGGGGGCTTGGCCGGCAGCTGGTCATCACCACTGGTTTCTCTGACATCACTCAGTCACCCCAGTGTGATCTTTGGAAGGGATGTAACTTTGTTTCATCCTTGGGATCAGTGCTGGTCGCCTCTGTGCCAAGCTGTCCTCGCTGGCTGCTGACCGTGGGCTGTGGGCGCTATGCCCGCGGTCAGAGAGGAAACCGCCGGTCCCTGTGGCCACGCTCCACACACGAGCGAGAGGCAGAGCCGGGCCTTGGGCTCTGCTCACTGTGCTTTTGCTTTCTTCCCTCTAGCTCAGGTCTGGGGTTCCAAACTCATCTGCCTTTTAAGAATTTACCAGGGATATTCTTAGAATACCCAGCACTGGGCCTTCCTGGTGGCACAAGGGGTTAAGCACTACACTATGAAGAATCCACACCACTGCAGCACGAGTTCGATCCTGGCCAGGGAGGGGACCCTCATGGAGCAGCAGACCTCTCCTGTCTCCTCACTGCTCCCCTCAGCAGTGTACTTCAGTAGATCTGCCTGTTCTGCTCCCAACTCTGTCTCTGGTGAGTCCTCTCACCCCCCACAGCTCTGGCCTGTACCCCAGTTCTTGTATGCATAAATAAATCTTTTAAAAAAATTACCAACACCCAATATACAATCTAGAAATCAGCCACTGCAGGGAAGGGACATAGGTGTTAGTATTTTTGAAGCTTCTCAGTGTTTTCATATGCAGACGAGTCTAGGAACCATCCTGTTAGCTGCTGGAAGCATCTTTAGCTGTAAGCTTTTACCAAGTAACCCACATCAAATCAAGGCAAGGAGTAAAAAAAGAAGAAAATTGAAGACTGAGTGAAGAGTAGCTACAGAGAGACATAGGACTAAGGAAAGGAATTTCCACTGTGGGCAGTGAGGACATTTGATATGAGAAAGCTCCTTGACGTCAGCATGGGCTACTCAAGCGGTAGGCCGGTTTTCAGCGCTTCCCTGTTGAAGGGGTGAGTAAGACACAGAGCATGTTGTATCTATTAAATGGGGCCCTTTGTCCTGCTCTTCGGAGGGTGTGACTGTTGGGTGTAGGTCTATCTGCCCTAGGAGCTATGATGCCCTATGCACCCCCAAATTCTGGGGGGTACATCCATTCTAGCATGGAGAGGACTGTGATGGCCATCTACCACAGCAGGTGGGATCATATCCAACAGAGCACCTGTGTTAGAACATTTGAGACACGTTCAAACTTCTTCAAGAAGGTTGGCTGGGAAAACCTGTCCCTTACTCTTCTATGAAGCAGGAGGTAGTTTATTATGATGTTATTTGTGGAACCTCAGCTTGAAAAATGTGACGGTCCGGTTAAGCACAGAAAGGAGTTATGCTTGTAGCTGGATTGTAAGTAGGGTTTTAGTTGAATGGAGCATTGCTGCTTACGTCTTTGATGAAGTCCTAAGGGGGAAGTTCCAGAATCCCGGTTCTGCCCTAAGTGGGTGGAGCTGAGCAGGGAAAGAAAATTCTGCAGAGAGGACAGAAGGAAGGGAGGAAGAAGGAAGCAGGATGGAAAGCAGCAAGGAGACATGGAGGAGGCACGCGGAGCAGAGAGATATGTAAAAAAACTACACTTGCTTTTTGGTCTTGGACTGGTTGGAACAGATGTGGGTGAGAGACCTGTGGGGAGGTTAACCATGGCAGCTTTCAGCTTGATTTTGATTTTGCTCTTTTCTTCCTGGATTTGTCTGACTCTTTCTGACCCTCTTCTATGGGTCTCTACTGAAAGGTCCTTTAAACGTGTAGCAGGCGTCTGAGACTTGCTTTGGGCCAATCCTATTTAACTAAACTTTTACCCTCAAGGAGATGGGTAACTTTAAATGCTTAACTTAGTAACTATGGTCTTTGTCCTTTCTATATTATGCCCTAATTGTATTAAAGTTCCTTTCCATTAGAAGTTTTATATGTCTGTCTTAATGCAGGAAATAAAATGTATTCAGAGATGGCAGGTTTGGGGGTTCTGGGGTGCTCCTCTCCCTGCCCTGTAACAGTACAAGAAGGAAAATCAAATGACTTGCTGGCATTACACTCATTTGAGTTCATCCTTTGCTGTATGCTAATTGGCACGGGTCACCTGCAGGGAAACACGGGGTTCACCACTGAATGGAAAGGCTGGATTTCCAAGCAAGCCTACATGTCACGTCTCATGTCGCAGCTAGATAAGTCCCTGTAGCTCTAGAACTGGTGCCTTCGGCTGCAAAGACAGGTGCTAGCGGCGAATGAAATCCACAGTGCACTCATTTTCTCTTGGCTTTATTTTCTCCTTTCGTATTTCATAATAATCTTTCTAAATACGCTAAACTAGACCAAAACCATTAAGTCCACCCTACTTGTATTCATATGGCAGCTGTGATGAGAGCTGGGGACCCCAACTGTGCTATTTGGGGGCTGCTGAAATGGTTCCAGGAAGACCTGACACCTCAGAAAAGATGCAGCTGAGAATAACTTGCGGCCTCTGTCCCCCTGCACCACAGGCGATGCTTGTTGCAGGAGATACACTTTCCAAAAACATAGATTTTTGAAGAAACAGAATCCCAGTGGTTTGATGGTAGGAATAGCTTCCTTGCTCTAGTTATAATTTCCCAAAGGCGAGAAGGCCACAGTCCTGAGAACACTTTGCCCTTTGCCCTCCATATACTTAAAGCCGTTGAACACCCCGACTTAACGGCAGCACTCATAAAGGATGGTGCCAGTATCCTGGCTTAAGTTTAGGGGGTTCAGAAAAAGAGGGGCCCTGCTCAGGCCCTGTGGTGAGGACTGTCCAACCGGGTCACATGTCTGCTTCAGGAGACACAGCTGCCTGGCTGCTATCGGGTAAGGCCTCGGAAATACCCACTGCTGGCTCAGGATAGCCCCGGGGTCAGAGAGCACCCCCACAGTCCTCAAAACCAAGTTGGCGCTACACTCCCTACACTTGGGACTAGAAAACAGCAGAAAGGGAAACTGGCCAGCAAGGGGACCCACAGGGCACAGCAGACCTCTCCTGCCTCGCCCACTGCTCCCCTCAGCAGTGTACTTCAGTCCATCTGCCTGTTCTGCTCCCCACTCTGTCTCTGGTGAATCCTCTCACCCCACACATCTCTGGCCTGCACCCCAACTCTTGTATGAAAAAGGAAAAGTAAGGACATTTCCTTCCTCCCTACAGTGGAAAATTGAGCTTATAAAAAGCTGGTCATTTTGGGGGGAAGCTTGAGTTGTCTGCACCTGCGTGCCCTGCCTTGTTCTCGTGTCTCCTGTGCCCCACGCAGCGCACACCTGTGCTCTTCTCTGGTCTACACCTGACCAGAAGCCAAACTGGTGGGTGGGGTGCACGCGGGAGGGTCCAAGCTTGGGTGACAGCCTGGGGCCCGCAGTCACTTCCTGGGAGACCAGCTCCCTGGCTCTTATGGCAGAACCCCAGGTTCCCCTGCGCCCCTGTGACTCCCCGAGGCCCCACCAGGCCTCACCCTGAGAAGTCTCCTCTGTGACCTAAGAGGGCGTGGCCACACTGCCTCAGCATCCTGGCCCCTGAAGGTGCCAGCAACTGGGCCCAGCAAAAATGACTTCTTTGTCCTCATTAGCTTCCTCCCCTCTCTGTGAGTGATGAAAAGGAGCAGCACGATGAGGAGGGAGGAGGCCATTTGGTGTCCTTACTGGGGCTGCTGGACTTGTAAGGGGAGCATCGCATATTAATGAAGTCTTCAGGAAAGGTCCTTTAAGAGGTTGTAAATAAGAATTTGGCTCAGTTCTCATAATTTTTTTAAAAAGTCTTTTGAATAACAATTGCTTCTATTCAATAATAGTCTCTTCTTACTTCACCCAGGAAGATCCATAAAGGGTTCTTTCTCCCCTGGCCAGCTGACTATCTTCATTGCCTCAAAGTCATTTGTTTCTAGGATGATGGGCCCTTTGGTGGGTTTTTACATTTGAATTAATATTATAAATGGTGGCAACATTTAGAAAATTTATTTAAGTACAGCCCTTGAATGTGAATATGAAAGGAACTTGAAAATTAAGTGTAGATAATAAAGTACAAATGTACATTTTTCTAGATTTTATAATCTTTCTTAAACTGCCTAACTACTAATAGCCATTTGATCTGTTTAGATATTTTTGTGTTAAGAAATAGTTTATTTTTGCAATGTGTGAGATGAGCTTAATCTGGTTGCCCATGGTAGTCTTTTTCTATATTTAAAATATCTTGAAAGAGATGTATGCCTGGAGCCTCCCTGGTGGTGCAAGGGGTGAAGCATCGCACTATGAAGCTTCTGCAGCCACTGTAGCATGAGTTCGATCCCCAGCCAGGGAGCTGACCCACATGGCGCATTAGACCTATACTGTCATCCTGCTGCTCCCCTCAGCAGTGTGTTTCAGTCAATTTGCCTGTTCCTCTCACCCACCCCCATACCTCTGGCCTGCACCCCAGTTTTTGTATGCATAAATAAATCTTTAAAAAAAAAACAACGATGTGTGTCTGAGAAGAAGTGAGAGAAGAGACCCATGATATTTCTCAGACTCTAAAAGTACCTGTGAAACAACAATTATGTTCCAGTTTAAACACTGAGCTCCTCTCCCTGTTGTCTTTGAAGAGTCCTCAAAGAGAAAAAGCTATAGAAGCAAGGCCTGATGCCAGCCACAGGGCTGTGGAACTTTGTCCAATTTAAACAAAGGGAGATGGGAAAGTGGATTTGGGGACGTTTCTAACAACGAATAGAAAGAGGTTTCTTTTAGTGCATCAGACTTGAGCACTCTTTTAACTGCTTGTATTCTGCAATCGTTGAAAACCCACAGCCCCCCGCACACCGAGCCCCCAGACAGTGCGGGGCAACGGTGGCCCGGGTGGGCTCTGGGGACTCCGCCTCTCAGAGGAAAAAGAATTAAATAACAAAATGTAGGAGGCACTGGGGAGCCAAGTCACAGGGTCCTCCTCAGACTTGCAGAGAAGCACAAGAAGCAGCACCAGATGCTGCAGCCAACTCCGGTTTCCTCAGAAGTGCTCAGAGGTTTAGACTACTGAGGAGAAAGGAATGTGTGAGCACGAGGCGAAGGTGGACAAGGCTGCTAAGAAAGAGAAAAACGGAAACTTACATCCCCCCGGAGGGGAAATAAGAGTTCAAGGACCACAGTGCCCTCAAGAAGCCTCCTTCAGCCTTTCCCTTGTTTCTTTCTGAGTATTGCCCCCAAATCACAGAACGTTCTGGCCTGTCCATCGGTGATGCTGCAGGACCGAGAGAGACGCACACCGCTGCAGGCAGCAGCCCGTTGGGGAGAAGGCTGCTCAGCTGGAGGGAAACGCAGAAACAGCAATGCTGCTTACCAAGCTAAAGGAAAAGCTGACAGAGCCACAGAGGTGAGGGAAAGCAGAAAAAAAGAAAGAGAAAGAAGGAAGAGGCGGACGATGAAGACAATGAAGGATGATGAAGAGAAAGATGAGGATCATGAGTTGGCAGTAGCGGGTTTCCCCCTGTCTATAAAGCATTGAAGCCCCTGCACACAGCTCATTCCTTTTACAAAGGAAAATTGAAATGTGAGGCAGTGTGAGATTTTCTTTTAAAATGTAATGTCTTTTTTTTTGGTATCATTAACATACTACAAAGCGTAGCTAGACAGCCCTGTCCTGGTGGTATTCTCAACAGCCACTAACCTCGCCGAGCACAGGACGGGAATTGTAAGCTGGCAGGGAAATTTAAGCAGGTTCTTACTAATCCACGGCTCAAATTAGTTCTACATGGGGATGGTAGTTTTTCATTTCTAGTTCTCTCTGATGCAGTTATATGAAATAATTGTTCTGTTAACTGAATACCACTCTCTAATGGGAAAAAAAATAGTTGCAGCTATTTTGGTGACACTGAACGCTATCAATACAACTTTTTGATTAATCTGCTGAAGAAAAAAATTGCTTTGGATAAAAAGTGATCACCTATGTGCAGTATCTGTGCAGAGACCATTATAAACAGGTATTTGGGGTCTTTTTTTCTCCCTCTACGAAGAATTCATTAATCCCAAAGAAATTGCTTAAGATCACCCATCTCATTTGAATGAGAACTCAGTATTGGCATTCCAGTGCTAGGTGAGGGTATACTGATAAAGCCAATCCCACATCAAGGGTTCTTTCTAATTGTGTAAATACCAAGCAGCTTCAGTTTGTCAGTCACCTAACACTGTTTTCAAAATCAGCTCAAAATGTTTTCTGTTCCTGGAGAATGTGACTTTTGAAAGCTTTCCTTTGCTGCAGACTGAAGGCAGTTCATACCGTTCTCAAAGAGACCTTACTCAGCTTCTCAGGGGAGTTGTAAGGAGGCTTCCCAAGAGGGGATTCTTGCAAAGGACAAAGGCACCTGCCTCCACCCTCAATATGGTGCCGTGAGATTTGAAAGATTATCTCCTAGCAGGTGGGAGGGAGCTGGCTATACATCTTTCATCAGACATGCACTTCGCAGTAAGTGCCAAGACAGTGTTCAGCTCAGCAGGGACAACCTCACTTTTTTTTGCTATTCTTTTTCCTCCCATCCTACCCACTGAAGAGCACCCCACCACTTCTTTCTATTAAGAGTCAAAATCATTTGCTCTTATATGCACTAAAATGTCCATATTCAACCCCTAAATCATGCTGTTCCTTGTTTTCAGAGGGGAGGAGTGTGTGGGGAGGCGGGAATGAGCTATCAATTGCAATATTCACATGGATCACACACTAAGCTTCAAAAGACTGGAAGGAAAGGGACTTTTGTTATTTTGATACCAAATTTAGTAAGAGAGTCAAGGAAGGTGTAGGTTTTCCCATAGGCTCACATGTTTGCGTTTCTTGGAGTTTTTTTCTTACTGCAATATTGTGAAATACAAAAATATATTCCTATCTCACTGGGCAGTCAAACACAAAGATTGGCGTGAACAGCCTAAAGCTGTAACTCTGCCTCAGTCTTCTCCAATTTTCTCCTTATTTAATAAGAAAATATTTATAATCAAATGATATAACTACAATTCACAGAAATGTTGTATAGGTGGCCTATCCTCCGGTGGTGCAGGGACTTGAGTCTCAGCACTATCAAGCTATCACCAGCCACCAAATGTGGCATGAGTTTGAAGAGCTGACCTACATGGCACAGCAGACCTCTCCTGTATCCTGCTGCTCCCTTCAGCACTGTATTTTAGTGGATCCACTTGTTTTGCTCCCCACACTGTCTCTAGTGAATCCTCTTACACACCTCTCAAGGACCCCCTGTAGCACCTCTGGCCTACACCCCAGTTCTTGTATGCATAAAGAAAAAATAAATCTTAAAAAGAAAGAGAATATGTCATATAATCAGTAACTGAAGAAAGCTAAGGTATGAGTCCCAGGAAGTACTTTTAACCCACATGGTAAAATGCACAAAAATAGGACCTTGGCATTCAATCTTATTTCATTCTTTCAACAAATAACAAGGAATGAGTCTTCGAATATAGAAAATGACATGATCCAATGCACAAGATTGGAAGTCTGAACTCTGTATATGTTGCTCCCTGTTTAGATACTTCGCTTTATAAATTGCTCAGTGGTTGCCGGGCAAAAATATACAAAGATGTGCTACGTTACAAAGCAAAATAAAGGACTAACGACCAAAACGAGTTTCAATTTTTATTATGAATGTCCCAAGTGACAGCATACTGTGAAAATGTGAGGTTCTCATGATTAAATTTCAAGAGACCACAGATGACAGCATTCCAACACTTTAATTTGTGACAGAGCCAAAACAATTAAAAGAATGATAAAAATATTCTTTCAGGTCTAGAGTGCTCATCTTTGAGTTTTTGCAAATTTTTTTCCCCTGCAGGTATTGTGAACGCTGATTATTTCCAAAACACAAATCCTGGTGTGGATACTTGCAACAGACTTTTATAATCTCTGCCTGAATAAGAAGCGAATAAGAAATGTACTTATAAAGTATGTTTACGATACAATGTAATATTCCCATTCATGGTCATTTCCTTCCTCTCCCCCAGGCTTCTCAGTCGCCAGCTGGGCACCTGCTATTTGTAATAATAGGAGACAAAGGGTGGAGTGAAATACCTGAAGATTACATTGAACCCTGGCTTTTCTCAAAGCTGCTTTTTTAAAAAAAAAAAATGAAAGCTTAAGACTTTCCATGTTTGAGAGTATCCAAGGAGATGACTAATACTAATGGGCTGAAGTCAGGAGTCAAGAGCTATGCATGTTATGTTCAGGGAAAAAAAAAAAAAACAACCCTTGGTTTACTAAAGCTAGGGTTCTAGTCATCTGCAGTTCCAACACAACTTGACTTCTTTCCTCTGCAGGGTTTCCTTGCCATCCGTCCTTCCCATCACTGGTACTGGATGATGCTATGGATGGAGCTGGTTGCCATTTATATTCCAATCAGTTCTGGTCCCGTGGAAGTGCATATCTCTTACAGATGCAATACTGTTCATCTGAGTGGATCCTCAAAAAGAACAATTATGAACTAGAAACTCATAGAGTTTGTGTTTAAAATTTATAAAATTAAACCTGCTCCAACAGGTAATACAGGGAGGCATGCTTGCAACCTCTGGATTCAATCAGAAACAATGCCTGAGAGCACAGAGCTTTCGCAATAGGTAACAGCGGGTTCCTTTAAATGCTTCCTTAACCAAGATCCGATGTGATGCACATTAGAACCTTGAAGCACGTCTCATTTATTTCTACAAGGCCTGGGACACAGGAACTGCCAGGACTTCATTCATCATCTTGCCTGTTGACAAAAGGAACAATAACTGGTCATCACTGGTCAATGGAATAATTTTTCCTAGTTTTTTTTTTTTTTTTTTGCCCCAAGATAATTCCTAAAGAAGAGATGGTGTCAATATAAGCACGTTTCAATGTTTGATGAATTTCTGTGCTTTAAAATGCCACATCTTTCTTCTTCCAGGACTGCAGGAAGAACTAGAGTATGCAGTCGTCATTGTACCCCTCATGCTGGAATGATTGAGGGGAGACCCCCTTCTGGAACTCAGGACACAGCCCCAGAAGCAATTCCACCAGCCACTAATCAGGTCTGTTACTTCCTGTACAGACTCTGAGGAGCTGAAATGATAAGGTCTCAAAAGCAGGCTGCATGACTCACTTTTAATGAGCGCACATGGTTCCACCTCCTAGCTCCCGAAGAGCACACCCAAGCGCGACCAACTTGGCTATGGGAAAGGTCAGACTTACAGGACACCCATACTGGGGTCCACAGTCTTGGCGCAGCTTCACCTTAAGACCTGCAGAGCTTCCAGAAGTCTCAAGATATCTACTAGTATCTGGAGTAGTAAAATCTTCTTAAATGATAATATGACTTAAGCTGCATGGTTGGAAAATTCTGAAAGCACACATTTTCACATACTGCACATTTTGTGTTGTCTTAAGGTCTAAGATGTGTCTTGGGGAGGGGGTTTCTGCTGCTTTTTTTAGTTTAAGAAATGATTCTCTAAAGGCTGAAAGTACAGTAGGAAGTGTAACAACACAGACGCACTCTGAAAAGCACCATATACAGCCCAGAACCCAACATAAGTATGTCAAGTGACCTTATGAAGACATGCATCTGGAAATAAGCAGGCGGGGTCAAGACATAGCAAGTGTGGCCCTAAAACTGGCAGCTTTAATCACTGTGCAAAGCACTTGCCCAGATGTTCTTAGAAGGATAATGAATTGGGGCTAGAAAGTTATTTTCACAGCTGCCAAAGGTAGCTAATCTAATTCTTAACCCAGGAATTAGATTAAATATTGGAAATTTGGGGGGAAATTAGCTCCTATTAGTAACAAAATTACAAGCCTCACTCATTGGAAAGATGGCACTGGGCGGTACTGATTTGCTCCTTATGCCTCTGTGGCCGGTGAAGTGTGGACGATGCTTGGCACCCGCCCACCGTCTGCGGCTCCCCACGGCCACCACGCCATTCTGCACACGAGCGGTCGTGTCTGACAGTGAAGTTGTTTCAACTTTTGACTGTGGTTTTGGCATCAGGGGAGAGAGGTACGACTCTGTGACGTGTGGGGAGGAGCCACATGAAACAAAACTGACACCAGCGTCTGTCGTCTGTTCCTTTGAACGGTTCAAAGGGTTCTGCGACTGAGCTCATCCTTCAAGGTCCATGTAAAAGCTACTCGAGAAAGAAAAAGACAACAAAAACAACCTTGGCCATTTCACTCTCAAGAGCTGCACAGTTCCTGTTCCAGAGCCTTCATCCTAGATCACACCTCATGCCAGCTGGTGACAGGAGAGGGCTGCTGCCCAGAGCAAATCACATTTGTGTGGTTAGGAGCTCAGGGGCCACCTCAGGTACCCAGAAGGAGAATGACTCCGATTTACTGCAACTGGGGTGGTGGGGGGACACAGAGGAATGAGCTATTCACACCGGGTGTACACGAACAGACTAAATTTCCATGTTTCTTTGTTGCCAGTGTAAGAGAAATAAGTATTTCTGTCTGGACAAGTGGACTTGAAATACACAGTGAGAACAACTAATCACAGAATTCTGACCGACATTTGGATGGTGGCTTCTGGGATCTGATCTATCCATGTAAGTCCGATGACCCATCACAGCAGAGGATGGAGATGAAAAAGCAAACACTGATGCCAGGTGAGCACACACAGTGGAAAGGAGATGAGACTTTAAAGCTTTCACATTTGTGGGCTCTGGTCTTTATAATGGGGACCAGCTCACACATGGGGCAGCCAAGGTTTGAGGGTATAAGCCACTGGTCCAGCGTTCCATGGGCCATCACAGGCCAATAGGTGTAAGAACCAGGCAGTTCCTTCTTCTCTATGAGCCGCCTCTGGCCAGAACACTGCCTGCTGCTGTTTGTTATTCACCTCTTCCACATAGTTTTGCTACTGCCGACATTAACCCTCCTATATCAGTGTCTTCTAAAGAACACCCCACAAAATAGATATAACCCTGCAAAATAGACATAACTGTCTCCACAAAGGAATGAAAGTTCAGAGAAGCTCCTTGCCCCAGGTGCAAGGCACACAGTAGGGCTGGAACTCCACATTGGGTGGGTTTTAATTCTTCAGGCCCTGCTCCCTCCACGCAGCACAGTTTTGGTGTCTGCTATGGAGCAGAGCCTTCGGGTGCCAAGCTGGTGAGCCCCCATAAAAGGAACTCTGCGTCTCCAGGGTGGAGCGCTTATTGCAAACTCTTTCAACAGCCACGGAGTTTTGCATGTTCTCACTCATCGGGGGGTCACTCTTGGTGACCAGACAGCAGCGTGTCTCGCGATCCCAGAACACCGTCATGCCACAGCAAGTTAAGGTGGAGGTGCCAGAGCCCACGTTTCAGCGAGCTGCTCCCTCAGCTGTCACTTGCTGGAGCCTGCTGGCTGCAGGAGCCTGCCATACTTGGCTCACTTAACCCGCAAACTGCCCTGCAGAGTGGACTCTTCCACCCCTCCCGGCAGTGAGAAAGAGGTTCAGAGGGGCGCCCTAGGAAGCCCAGATGAAACAGTGAGAAAGCGGCAGGACATGGGCCTCAAGAGAGGGCGTGTGACCCAAATCCACGCCTGGCTCCTCACAGGCTCTGCCCCCAGGTGGCCACACGTGAGCCGAGACGCTGCCGCAGAGGGGCCCCGCTGCCCCCACGCCACTGGGTCCTTCCTGCGAGCAGGAAGCCCGCTGTGCACCCGGGGCTGGTCCCTCGGTCACATCGGGCCACGGGAGGACAGGGAGCAAGGGCCAGCAGAGTGTGGCCTTAAAGACCGAGGCAGCCAAGCCCCCGGAGGAAGCAACCAATGTCAGCTCCAACGTGAAGGCTTCTGTGGTCTCCTATTAATGGGCTGGAAACAGCCTTGTCTACTGAATTGCTTCTAGGACGCAGTTGAGAATGCGAGGGCAGGAAGGACATCTAGACAGAAGCTACACAAGGCCTCGGACGCTTTTAAATCCATCTCCTTATTTCTTCCCCTGTAAGCCGGTGTCAGAGCTGCCAGCCAACTGCAAGGTTGGCTGCTGGGTGGTCGCATGGCCCCTCTCTAGGATCCCCGGATGGGTGTGTGAAGCATCCAGGGCACGAAACCCTACCCAGGGGGATCTGCTCCGGCACTAATGGTAACAGATTAATCACCAGTGAGCTAAATAAGGAGGCGGTGGAGCAATACCAAGAAAAGTAGGTCCTTCCAAAGAGATGTCGGATCCAGGCCCCAGCCAGCCGGCCTTGCCATGTTGGAAGGCAGGTGCCAAAGTTATTTCTGGATGCCAGACCTCAATCTGCCTCGTCCCGCTGACGCACTCGGCCAGCCCATATGGGAGCAGCATGGCTGGCACAGATCTGAAAGTTTTGGGGTGAGCAGACACGTTCTAACATAATTGGAGAAATGTTTTATTGTTCTATAGTCAAAAACCTGCTTGAAACGAGAGGAGCACTGTCCCAACAGGCCAGAACAGTATGAAGTCAGTCTCCCCAAGGACCAGTGGAAAAACCATCAGAATGAAGGCGATCACATCCTATTAGGGAAGAGTGTTTCCCTTATGGCGGACCCCCAGGGCCTCCCTATCACCCTGAACTCAAAGCTTCCTTTGCTCCTTCATGCCTGCACACGTATCCACACACAACCTTTAAGATTCCCCAAGGTAGCTTCTTAAAAGCGGACAGAATACAACATCAGGGACCCCGGGTGGTCTTCCCCGAGACCAGGGTAGCAGCCAGGCCCCCTGATGCACAAAACATGCCCTGGACGCCACAGCGTGTTCACTGAATCTTTTCAGAGTCCTGGAAGAAGGTGGTGTTTCAAGAAATCCTATGGTTAATCTCTTTTGTAAGTAACGGAACACTTTTTAAAAGTGAACAATCATCTGTTGTGTGTGTTTTTTTTAATTTCTCTGTTCATATATTCAGTTTGCTGAAAGCAAATTCAATCTGCCTTCCATGACTCAACTGGAAAGACTGTGTGGCCACCCAGTTGATCAGATGCCTTTTTTCATTTTTTTTCCCCCTCTTTTCTTAAATAGCTGCAGAAATGAATTTGCTGGATTCACGGGAGGGAATTGACATGATTCGGTCAGGGAAATGACAAGTCACTCACTTTTCATGGATGGCAGAAAATACAGCCCCAGCAGAGCAGAGCGGTGTTCTGGGAGCGGAAGGCACACCCGAGCCCCAGGGGGCAGGGCCCCCAGGCAAGGGCAGCACGGCCGGGCTGAGGGCACCAGAGCAGGCGCAGCCCCATGGAGCAGCAGCCTGGCTGTGGTGCAAGCGACCTTTGCTTCGTGTGCGTGGGCTTGAGCCTCCTTACCAACAGCGAGTATTTAAAGTTGGGCACTGGCTATTTCAAAGAGCCGCCAGGAAGGTGAGTGAAACTAAGAGAAGAAAAGAGAGAGCATGGCAGCCCTTCCTCGTGCACAGCGGAGGGAGCGACGGGCACACATTGCCCGCCCGCCGGAGAGGCCGGCTGAGTTGCCTGCTTCGGGCGCCTTCACGTGCTCTTTTGCTCCATGCTCACAAAACGACCACAGGAATAGGCTGCGCAGGCAGAGACCGGGCACGACGCAGCATTAGCAAGTGCATCACTGCGGCATCTAAATCTGCAGAGGACTCATCTCAGCAATCCCACACCCAACAGCAGGGCCTTGCGCCAGGGGAGGCCCTCCTCCCCATGTGATGGCTCTGAGGGCACACGAACACGGCGTGAACAGCAAAGCGCTCTCTGGGTGCAGAGGTGCACGTGTAAACTGACCGGCAGAACGGTCGCCTTCAGGGAGGTGCATGTCCCCACTCGAACGAGCTCACAGAGAACACCACGCTTGACCCAAGTGAATGAACTACTGATGGATTTTCTCTCCAACACGCACAGCAGTCTGGGGAACGACTGTCCTGGGCAGATTTGAAAGCTCAAATAGAAAGGGCCAGGTTTTTTGACACCTGCCCCTCCACGGTCACATTGGCTAGAAAGGGGACCAGAGCCTCTTCTCAGCAGTGGCAGCAACGTGGCTGCTTTTGCAGCTCACGCAGGATTCCCTCCAGGACTCACTGGCCACGTGGGGAGGAAGATCCCAGGCTGGTGTCAACCACTGCCCAGGCCCATCCCCCACCTCCCATCCAGCTCCCAGCATCCGTGTCTTTCCACAGAACACTCAGCCAGAGACCCCCTGGCCCTAACCCGCCTCAGGCTGTGAGGAAGCCATCTCCAGTGGGCATAGTTGCCAAGAATTTTGCCCAAACCTCGGGCTTTCTTTCCCCTGAAATTAGAATTGTAACAGGGTGGTCCCCAGGAAAAGGGGAGGTACCAGGTTCCCTGCCTGGGGAGGGTGGAGCTGAGCAGGGAGGAAGGAGAGGCTGGAGAGGAGCCTGAGGAAGGAAGAAAGCAGGATGGAGAGCCACAGGGTGACCTGGAGGAGGCACGTGGAGCAGAGAGACATGTGAAGAAATTGTGCTTGTTTCTTGGTCCTGGGGTTGGAAGATGTGGGTGAGAGACCCGTGGCAGCTCTTTTCCTCTTAGAATTGTCTGTTTCTGATCCTTTTCTATGGGTTCCTGGAGGAAGGTACTTCAGACTATGGCAGCTTGCAGGCCTTGTTTTGGCCAATCCTGTTTGGGTGGACTTTGACCCTCGAGGGGATGGGTAACTTTGGGTGCTTGATTTGCAAACTATATTCTTTGTCTTTTCTGTATTGTTCACTAATAGTATTCAAGCTCCTTTCCATGGAAGGTCTATATGTTTTGTCTTGATGCGGCAAATGGCAGAACCTATTTAGAGCAGGCAGGTTTGGGGGTGCTGGGGTACCCCTCTTCCTGGATTGTAACACAATGAGCTACATTTTTTTCATTTTTCATGAGGGGCACAGCTCAGATGTGTACCCCCAGATTACACAATTACCACAGGCTGCCTTTTCCCCAAAGATGGGCACACAATGACAAGCAGCAAAGGCCAAGTAGAGGCAAGGGTGACGCCAGTCAAGGACCTGGCCCAGACCCCAGCTACGGGACACATGGCTGCCCACCGCCTGCGGTCCATGCTGCTCACCTTTGAGCCTTGGCACAATGACCAACCACACTCTCCACTGGCGAGCACAGGACAGGGCTGCCGGGTCGCAACCTCAGCAGGTACCTTCTTGATTTCCAGCAGAGAGGGCCCCTGGGGCTGCTTCGGGAGAAGCTGCTTTGTGCCCAGTCCCTGATGGAGGCTTGAGCCACTAACACAACTTCTGTTTGGAAACGCTTCTACCATGACCGTGTACGAGTGAGTCAGGTCAAATGAGGGGCCCCCACAAACACAGCCGCCCTCAGCCACACAAGAACGCCAGAGTCCGTGGGTAAAACTACCTCCCTGGGAATGTGGGCGCCTCTTTCTTAACTGACATCGAACGTCCTCAAGATTCCATGTGGCTTTTTAGGAGCCAGATCCCTGTCAACATCAAGCCAAATTTTGGGAGACTGAAATGTTTTCCTGGAGTTGAGCCCCGCTCTGAAATTTTTACGGACATTGAGGGAAAGCTTGGTCCTCTCTGCCAATAATCATTCAAGAGCAAAGAACTCTTCCAATCAGGGTTAAGTGTTATAAAAATATGAGGAATGCAAGTTGATTCGAAATACTCTCTTTTTTAAAGCATATCTCTCCTGCCTTCCCCGGTCATCTGGACACAGGAACTCCACCAAGCCTCTGCCTCTGAGCTGGAAGCTTAGGGGGAATGGTCGTCCTGAAGGGACTACACCACCAGCTTATGGACCCCAACCCCCACTCCAGACCAACAATATCCAAGAACCGCAAATCCTGTAAGGTCTCATCAAAGAGTGGATCCCTGGGACCTGAGGTGGAGTTAAGCAGCCAGGCTGGGTATAAAACCAGACATATGGCCTTTGTTTGCAGCCAGCTCTCAGCCCGCTGTTGGGTCCCAGCTTGGAGGAACTGGTAGGACATTTACGGATTTGTCTCCTGTAACAGGGTTGTCCCCAGGAAAGGGGGAAGTTCCAGAATCCCGGTTCTGTACTAAGTGGGTGGAGCTGAGCAGGGAAAGAAGATTCTGCAGAAAGGAGGGCATAAGGAAGGGAGGAAGAAGGAAGCAGGATGGAGAGCAGGAAGGAGACATGGAGGAGGCACGCGGAGCAGAGCGACATGTGAAGAAACTGCGCTTGCTTTTTGGTCTTGGACTGGTTGGAACAGATGTGGGTGAGAGACCCGTGGGGAGGTTAGCAATGGCAGCTTTCAGCTTGATTTTGATTTTGCTCTTTTCCTCCCAAATTTGTCTGACTCTTTCTGACCCTTTTCTATGGATCTCTACAGAAAGGTCTTTTAGACTGTGGCAGACTTTTGGGCCTTGCTTTGGGCCAATCCTATTTGGTTGGAATTTTACCCTCGAGGAGATGGATAACTTTGGATGCTTAACTTAGTCACTATGTTCTTTGTTCTCTCTGTTTCGTACCCTAATTGTATTAAAGTTCCTTTCCATTAAAGGTTTTATATGTTTGTCTTAATGTGGCGGATGGCAGAACCCATTCAGGGAGGGCAGGTTTGGGGGTTCTGGGGTGCTCCTCTCCCTGCCCTGTAAAATCTCTCTCTTCTCCTTGTGCTATTCACTACTTTATTTCCCCTGCTTTTGTAAATAAACCCTTTATTAACCTTTGTGCGTGCCTGCAGTCTAAGTACCCGAGGGGCCATAATCAGGCAAACCTACTTTATATCAGGGTTGCCCTGTAGCAGCTGTACATTGATTTTTCTCATGACGCATCGATAGTAAACTGTGGCGGAGCTGGACCATCTGGTCGGCTGCAAGGGGCCCTGGACTTTTTGTTGTAAGGGTCTTGGCTGGGGGACAGAAGGTGAGAAAATAAAATCTAGCAGGTTCGGGGACAACAGCAGCAATGTCGTGACCATAAATACTTGTTTAAAAAGCCTCACACAACAAGAAAGGGTGTGGGTCTGCCAACCCTAAGTGCTGCGCTCAACCACCACTTCCGTTGCTATAGTTCCGCATTGCTACCCCGGTCAGAGCTGCCAGCCGGCCAGTCAGAGGAGCCCAACCTTACAAGGGGCCTTTCAAATCAATCATCCTGGGAAGGGCGTGCTTCCCCAGGTAAGATGGGCACGCCCGGGGGCTGTTGGCGGATGAGCACCAAGGGACCCCAGAAGCCACCAGTGGAAGCTTGTTGATAAGACTGGGCTCCAGCGCTTGATTTTAAGCTCAATTTGAGTCAAGAGCAGAGAAGTGCCTGGGGGCGGACTCAACCCCTGATGCTGCAGAGTCCAGAGCGCATTTTCCAGGTTCTCTTTGTCCTCCTTCCCCACACAACCGATGCTACAAGACTTTTCCAAGAATGAAAGGCCAGGCTCTTGCTCTTTGGGCAGCGGCCTGCGGTATGCAGCCTGCTCCACACTCCTGTTTGTCAGCGTGGTGCCGTCACCAAAGGGGCTGTGTGTGGAGACACAGCCGATGTCCAGCCGTGGGGAGTCGCGCCTTGGAAAGACTGCACATGCCCCCAGCCCCTGCTACCGGACGCACGCAAAACCTGACAATTTCCAAGACGATGCTTCTGCCTCTAGACTCTCCCTTGACTATTCATCCTCCTGCTGAAACCTGCATGGACATGAAGAGGCTTCGCACATGCTGGCCTGGGGCCCGAGGTGGGACTGCCCAGGGTCCCGGGAGAGGAGAGGCAGCACGTCTGGTTGCCTGAGCCAAGAGGCCCTGGGTGGGCCTGGGCCTGCTGAGAGGGACCATGCTGGGACCCAAGCCCCCTCTCTTTTGTGTGACATTCCCTCACAGCAGACACAGCCCAGCCCCGCCCAGCCCCACCCAGGCCCACTGGTGCTCCGCCCCCCAGGAGCCCAGCCCCACCTCAGGCTGTGAGGAAGTCATCTCCAGGGGGCCTAGTTGCCAAGAATGTTGGCCAAACTTCTGGCTTTCTTTCCCCTGGAGTTACAAGGAGCTACCAAGAGCTTTTCTCTTGAGAGCGAGCTCTTTGGCTCATGTTCCACAAAGCTTAATGAGAGGGCGCAGGGCCTGCCCTAGGGCGTCTCTCTGGCCTGTGCGTTTCCAGCCGAGAAGCTCGAGAAGCTCGGACTCACTGGGACCAGCTGGGCAAGGCGGACACGAGAGCCAGTTTCTCTCTGGAAACCGTAACCAACACTGTGAATCCCAACAGATGGCAGGTCAACGCCAGGGTGCTGGGGTGGAGGCTGCCCCATCAGCGGAGGAAAACACGCACGAAAGAGCTTTTGGTATGAGTACGTCCCAGATGTGGCTCCAGATGTGGGACTAAAATACTGAAAATTACTTGGTGTATCTGAGATTCGGCAAAGCCCGGGAGCCCTGCAGGCAAGGCACGGAGCCCTGGCCGCCCTGCAGCAGGCCTGTAGGCTGCAGGGCCGCACCACACTGGTCCGCTCTGGGATCTGTCATTACAGGGGTGCTGAGAAGGCTCCCTGTGACCAGGGACCCACCCCCGCTTTTCCGAAGGGCAGGCTGCGTGGGTCACGCCTGTCACCCCGACTGCTGTTTCTGGCTGGGAACGTGCTGGAAGGAAAGTGCCCTCAGTCTGCCAGGCCTGAGACGGACGCCTGCTCTGGACTGCGTGTCTGTAGCCTCCACCAGGCCCAGGCACGTCGCCGGGATGTATTCGTCCCAGTGAATGACATGGGGTGCCTGTGCCTGGCACCCAAAGTTCCAAGGACAGACACCGCCTTTAACGTTTATAATGCACAAGAGGACTTTTAGGAATTTAAGATACATGAACATGTCTATCTTTAACAACCTGCCTTGCTCAAGAAAAGAACTGTCTTTTATAAAGCAATTTTTAAATGTTGTTCGCGTTCACCTGTGAGGATGTGCCTGGCTGTCCTGCCGGGATGCTGAGAGCTGTGGGTCAGCCTGCAGGGCCACCCCTCCCCCCACCTGTCCTAGGCAGCAGGTTCTCCCCAAGAACCTGCTCAGTTTCCCTGCCTGGGGCCCTCTGACCCGGCTGAAGCTTCGCTCTGCTGGAAGGCCCGCGAGAACCTCCCTGTTGCGCCAGAGAGATGGGAGACCTGAGTCCACCCTGCGCCCCTTCCCTGGGTGGATGCTGGTCTGTGGGTGGGGGGCAGCCGGGGCAGTCAGGGCAGTCAGGCTGCCAATCGGGACGGATTTCTCTACCCTCTCCATAAAGAAATTCCAAGCCACTTCCTCAGATGCCTCCTGGAAATCTGACGTGCAGCATCAGCACCATGGTTCTCCTCCACCAAACAACCCACTTCGAAAGCTGCTGACACGTCTCTGGCAGAGCTTGCTGGCAGCGAGCCTGTACCGGGGCCACGGGGCAGACGAGCCCTTTTTAACAAGCCTCTGAGCTATTCTTTCAGTGTTGTGCTGGGAGCAAGCAGCTCACCGGCCTAGAAAGGAAAAAGTACCTTTTTCTTGGCTTGAAAAGAGGGCAGCCTCACCCCAGGCACGGGATCCCCTTCTGCTCCCCACGACACCTGGGTGTTGCAGCCACTTTGAGGGCGACCTGTCAGTCCTTATGCTTCCAGGAGCTCTCATTTTCTCACGGCCAGAGCAGCTGGGCGAGCCACGGGCCGGGCCTGCTCTCCTCACCTGGCCTCCGCTCCCTCTGGAGGGATTTGCTTGGCCTGTTTGTACAAAGCCACCAGCCCAAGCCGGGGGTCTTGCGGCCCCTGTTCTTCCTGCTCTGAGCAGTTCTAGAAAGACACCTCCGTATTTCCCCGGACATACCTCAAACCGCCTCGATTCACCTCCACGTGGCTGGTCTACTCCGCCGCCTCCCCAGGGTCCCTCGCCCTCCTCTCAGACGGGTCTCTGCAGGACCCTCAGCCAGCAAGGCTCGGGGGTCTCGTTTCAGCGGGGTGAAGGGTGGTCTCGCATGGACAGTGGGACTACAGCTGACTTCATTGTCCCTCTTGGGCAAGCCTCCCCTTTTGGAACTCTGTCCACTGGATTCATCTCTGGACCCTCTGAACTCTGTCCCGAGGGACTAAGGTGATGGGTGCCAGTAGCTGGGTGATGACGCCACTTTACATTGCGCCCCCACCTTGCATTCCACAGCCATGGCAGCACTGCCCCTTCAGACAGGAAGCTGCACCCCCCACCCCCGGAAGAGCCGGCAGCACAGGAAGAGCTGAGCAGGAGGCTCCAGGCCCCCTGTGCCCCACACGCTCTAGAAAGATGTTTTTTTCCTGACAGTGTTTTACTCTACATAGAACAGAATTCTATACTTCCAGGAATAAAAAAAGGGACCAGATTTATAGGATGATTTAACTTTCCTGTACTCTGTCCCCCATTTCTCCTACAGTTTGCACCATTTGTATGATTTTAAAAGCAGAAATCATTATAGAAATAGAATCAGCATAAGGCCTCCCTGGTGGCACAAGGGGTTGAGCCCTGCACTGCGGGCTTCTGAAGCCACTGCAGTGTGAGTTTGATCCCCGGCCAGGGAGAGGCCCCATGTGGCGCAGCAGCCCTCTCTTGCCTCACCCGCTGCTCCCCTCAGCAGTGTATTTCAGCCGATTCGCCTGTTCCGCTCCTCACTCTGTCCCTGGTGACTCCTCTCACCCCCTACACCTCTGGCCAGTACCCCAGCTCTTGTGTGCATAAATAAAAAATCTTTGAAAAAGAATCAGCATATTCCTAGACCCAATTTTATCAAGATGACAGGACAGACTGCCTAACAATATTTACAAAAATTTTTAAAAATCACAAAAAGGTTGCAAATTTGAGAGGCTTCATGGTTGGAGTTACAAAAGCAGGAGGCACATGACGGTACATTTCAATGAGGGGTCAAGTCAGCTGGGCGGAACGGGCGTGGTGGGCCCAGGCGGGTGAGCTGATACCCGCACAGTGCTGACAGCGGCGTGCCAGGGAGTCCGGGCCCCGAGGGGCCTCGGTGGACTGCCCTCGTCTCGGCCACATCTACACGGGAGTGAGACACAGGCACGGGTGGGCCCGGCGGGGCCCAACGGCTTCAACCAGTCGTCACCAGTGCATGCCAACTCTGCACGTGATTGGCAAAGCTCAAGTGCAGCACAAACCAGAAAGAGGGACTCAGGGGCATGCTCAGAAAGCTTTCTGAGTTAACCCAGGGTTGGGACTCAAGCCTAGACAACTTTTTTAGAGCTGAATTTTATCTCACTGGTTTCCCGTAAACTCCTGCACTGACCCACGGCCTGACTCTAGCCGGGTGGGCCCCGCATGCAAGGGCACGGGGAGCACCGCCGCCCGCCGTGCAGGTGCCCATGTGTATTTCATGGGCTGAGCATGGCATGCAGATCGGTGGCTTGGCAGCTGGCTGAGACGCTGCCATGTTTCAAAACCCTGCAGGGTGCGTCTGCTACCAGTTCTCAGCTTCCACCACGGCCTTGCAATTTGGTGAGAGCCAGCTGTCTTCCAATTAATGTTCCAGGAAACATTTGACTTCAAGATTTGTAGAACCAGAGCCAAGATTTTCTGGGATTCAATTATAAGAAGCACTTCATATTTTCTGCTTTTTTATGAATCTTTCATGTTTAGGGTTAGTCTAAGTCTTGAAAAATGCTTTATTGCTTTTCTAAAAAGGCTTGAGACTCTTCAGCAGTTGACCTGCCTTTCATCTTCCTGAACTAAAAGACAAAGTCACAAACAGACCCGGCCTCCCTCATGGCACAGGGGGTAGTTGAAGACACAGCACTATGAAGCTATCCCCAACCACTGCAGCATAAGTCCATCCCTGGCCAAGGAGCTGACCCACATGGCGCAGCAGACCTCCCCTGTCTCCCCGCTGCTCCCCTCAGCAGTGTGTTTGAGTGGATCTACCCGTTCTGCTCCCTGCTGTCTCTGGTGAATCCCCTCATCCCTCTCCCTCCACACCTCTGGCCTACACCCCAGCTCTTGTATGCATAAATAACATTTTAAAAAATAAAAAGAAACCCAACAACAAACCACCATCATCACAGCATTTTCACATTGTTCCCTTTCTCAAAAGTCACAGGATTCCCAGCTCCAGCTCTCTGCAAACCTGGAACCCCTCAAAGGAGCTCATTTGGGTTGCTTCCCCACCCCACACAGCCTTCTTCTGTGTAGCCAAGCTCCCCCTACAGCATTCAGAGACCCCGAGACTAACCTTCCTCTTGAGGCTTTGCAGACGACACCCTCTGAGCACCAGCCCAGGCCTGCCAGCCGTGGGGAACGTGCAGTGGCTCAGGCTTTTGTTCACCTACCCCTCCCGCACCTCCCCCCACCCTCTATAGCTGCGACCTGTGCCCTGCGGCTTTTGCTGCCCACCTGTGATGTGTTACTGCAAAAAGCACTTGGGAGTGTAAGAATGGGGCGTGCACACCGGTAGGTCTGGATGCCTGGGCCGAGAGTGCGAGAGCATTAACAAGAGAAAAGAGAGATGCAGAGAGACCAGAGAGTGAGTGAGGAACGAGAGCGAGAACAGAGATTGTGGGGTCTGGGACACGCAGGTCCCTCTCTTCCTGCTGCTTTGCCTGTATCTGATCCCCTGCTTCGGCACTCAAAGCCTGTTGAGGGCCACCCTGGTGGCCTAGGGGTTGAGTGTCAGCACTATCACTGCTACGGCCTGAGTTCGATCCCTGGCCAGGGAGCTGACCGACACAGCGCAACAGACCTGTCTTGTCTTCCCGCTGCTCCCCTCAGCAGGGTATTTCAGTGGAGCCACCTGTTCTGCTCCCCACTCCGTCTTTGGTGAATCCTCTCACCACCACACCTGGCCTACACCCCGGTTCTTCTACACAAATAAAAAGGGCCTATCAAACTTACTGAGGGCTCCAAGAGTCTTTCCGCTTGCCCCAATCAACGATGAGCCCATTCAGCCTGGGGAGGCTGCACTTGACGCCCCGGGTCCACACGGGTGGCGGCTCTTCCCTCTGTGGCGCCAGCCCTGTCCAGCCACTCAGTCATGAACCTGCCGGGCGGACAAACAAATGCACAAAGCCTAAAGCCAAACCGGTAGCCAACACAAGCTCCTTCATAGTTCCAACCGTTTCAACTAGCAACGTGGAGCACCTGAAGATGCAGTTATTTTCATTTGAAAGAAGGAAAACACTTCACGCCTGGCCCTACTTTCTACCTCGCTCTATAGCTGCTGGTTCACAAGTCACCACCTCCACGAAATCACAGATTTTATGGCTGTGGGGCTGACGCAAGGTTCATGGTTGCACCCAGGTGGGTGCCCGCAGGCAGTGGGGAGTGCTGACACTACTTGCCTGAGGGAAGAGAGCAGCAGACTGCTGAAGAGAATGTGGGTCTGTCTACACCGCAGGTCAGCGTGCGCGAGCAGGGGGGCAGAGGAAACGAGGAGTTGCTGTGAGCGCTCCGTCCCCGGAGAAAGTAGGGGTGATGTGCCCTATGCCCAGGCTTCTCCGGCAGGCTCCCGCAGGCACCATGACGCCCCAGCAGCTGTGGGGGGTCGTCTGGTCTCTTGGACAGTTGACAGTCAGACATTCAGCTCTCTGATGCCCGCTGTGCCGTGTGGAGTGTAGGGTACATGGAAAAGTGATCAGGCTTTTCCGCTCTCCGGCTACTGGTGTGATGATGGACACCTGCGGTCCTGCATGTGGGCCTAAGTGGGCATGCGCAGGTGGGTGCACCCGGGCTGAGACACGGGGCACATAAGGGCGGCGTCACGAGGACACCAGCAAAAAGAAAGAGGAAGACAGTAGCGGGGAACAGAAAAAGGGAGAAAGAGGCAGAAGCAGCCCAGAGAGGGAAGACGCACCAGGGCTAGGGCCTGCCAGCCTCCTGGCCCCCTGGGCCCCCTGCCTGCCGTGTACCTGGTTTTCTCTGATATAATTGTAGGGTTAGAGAAATCAGATCTTTCCACCCTCCCACCACTGTGACGGTGGACACCTGCGGTCCTGTGAGCATTCTAGGGTGGGCGTGCGCAAGTGAGCGCACCTGAGTTGGACACGGGCTTACATGGGCAGCGTCATGAGGACGCCAGGACCGACAGGACCAACCAACAGACCAAAGAGCAGCAGTGAAAGCAGCAGCACAGCAGCCGAGAGGGTGAGATGCGCCGGGGGCTGGGAGGCCTGCCAGCCCCCCCGGCCCCCAGCACCCCTGCCTGCCATGTACCTGGGCACCTCTACTAATAAAAGCATGAAAAGCCACCGAGGGCTCCAAGACTCCCTTTCCTTGACCTGTCTGCTAAGACCCATCCCGAACTTTCTCCGTCTGCCTTCCTGCCACTACATAATGATGTAATAAAAGCCTAAAATAGCCACTGAGGGCTCCAGGACTCCTCCTTGACCTGTCTACCAGAATCATCGAGAACCTGCTCCATGCCTTCCCGGCATTATAGAAGTCAAACTCACAGGCAGGTCAGAGCCACCCTGAGTTTTGCATTTTGTTCCTGCTGAAGATGCTGTCTCAGGCCGTCGACTCCATCGCTGAACGGGCACTGGTCAGTTCCATTTTGACTGCGGGTTAGGGTGTGCCTCTCTGTCCCTGTAGTAGAAGTAGCATCTGCTGTGATGCCTGAAATGGCGGTGGGTGCTGTGCGCTGAATGGCTGAGTCTTTGACATCCAGAATATTCTAGACCATGTCAAGGGCCATAATGGAAGTTTTCTTTGATCCTGCTGCCCAGCTCTCAGCCCTGGTAACCCGGCTTATATGAACACAGGTGTGGTGTGGAAAGCAGACGACACCCAGCACCCGTGGGGGCTCACCACAGACCCCGCTGATGGGCCCCACCAGAGCCCAGGTGGGGCTGCCTCCAGAACCAGGTGCCCGTGAGCCTCGAGCGCCGGCAACAGGGGTCAAGGCAGCGTTGTGTAGGCCGAACAGGTTCAGGCGTGAGAGCAGAGCCAGGCAGGTGTCAGAGCCAGGCTGGAAACCTGACCCCCAACCCAACCCCCGATGCTGTCTCTCTCACTCTACCCCTGGGGCCTGGAACCCCAATCCACATGTTGCAGACAATACCACCCCCACCCTTGATCACTATGGCCCACTCAATTAAGGTGACACCCCCCCCAGCCCCAGCCGCACCTGCAGGATCCTGGCCTCAGTGCTTAGAAGGTAAATGAAGGTGATCAGGTTTTCCTGCCCTCCCTCCATTAGTGTGGATGACGGACACCTGCGGCCCTGCACGAGGCCTGACGGCGGCATCACAAGTAGGGTGTGGGCGTGCGCAGTGGGCGCACTGGGGCTGAGAGATGGGGACGATAAGGGCGGCATCCAGGGACGCCATGAAGGGAGAAGTATAAGCAATAGAGACAGTAGCAGAAGCATGACAGACCAGAGAACCCGGAGAGTGGAGATTCGCCAGGGGCTAAGAGGCCTGCCAGGCTCCTGGCTCCCCCCTCCCCCGTCTCCCCACTGGCCTGGTTGTTCACCTCTGAAAGATCAAAAAAAGCCTGAAAAAGCCACTGAGAGCTCCAGGACTCCTCCTGTGCCCGTCTGCCCAATCACACAGAACCTGCCCCATGCCCTCCTGCCCTCCTGCTCCTACAGTGCTAATCTGTGGGCAGCGGGCAGGACTGCCTCCCCCCCCACAGACGGGTTCTGGAAGAAAACGTGAGACTGCCCCACACAGCTGTGCCCGCCAACAGCAACAGCTGGAGGGACTGTGCCCACTCCTCCTTGAAGCCCACCAGGCCTGCTCCCAGATGCTTAAGTCTGCCAGCAGGTGCTGCAGGTTATCTCCTTGTCCACACAGCACCCGGGCCCACGCGCATCACTCAGCTCGCGCCTCTCCCGGAGGTGAGGCCCGGTCTTCCCAGGGACCTCTCCTGTGTGGCCAGCCCTGCTGCCGGCTCCCAGGGGTCTCCCCCCTGCTGGGCCATGCTCTCCAGCTGTGCATCCCACCAGGAGGGACAACAGCATTTTTAAAGAAGAGATCCCCGCTGCAAAGACAGACCCAGTCCTGCCAGGGTCTCCCTGCCACAGTGGAAGGCTCTTGTTGGGAGGCCTCCCCGCCTTGGACTCCCTTCCCCCACAGGCCAGCCAGCCAAGTCTCAGCGCACGGAAATACCTGACCCAATCGCACTCCTGAACACACGTGATGGGTATTTTCAGCTGAGCAAAATGAAGAGATGGTTCGAACTGGAATTTCCTTGGGGGTTGCGAGCAATGCTCGGGGCTTGCTAAGCACGTGTCCTTCATGCGCCGCGGGCTCCCGGGAGGATGCTGCACGGGGCACCGGCCAGCGGCGGGTCAGACAACACGCAGCGCGAGTCTGGAAAAGCCTGGGGTCCAACACGCTGCGAGCCCCAGCCGCGCGCCCTGCAGGCCAACGAGGCGTGCAAAGTGACATCCCCGCCCAGGTCACCCACCTGGGGGCCAGCGATGGCGCCAGACAGGCCCCAAGTGACCTTTGCTATGGGGGAGTTCACCTTCCAAAGTAAAGAACCAGCTGGTCCCTTCCGTAGGAAGCGCTCAGCCGGCGTATCCCTCCTGAACATGCCTCCGCTTTGCCCCCCGCCCCCCAGCCCCTACAGCCAGGCCTCCTCCTTGTCCCTCCTCAGGCGAGGCAGGGGTGCAGCCAGCAGGGGCCTTACAATGTGAAGACTCTAAGTCTGCCGGGTCCAGGAGCTCGCTAAACATGTAGGTAAATCCCAGAAGTCAAGCGCATCCCAGCGCCAGCAAAGACCCCGGGCTTGAACCCGCGCCCGTCCACGCTTTGAACGCGCTACTAGACGCCTCGCTTTCACTTAGTTTCCAAGGCTGCACTTAGTTCAAGTACAGCAGACTTGCAGCTCTTCTCATGCAACACAAAGAAACTTCCCTGATTACACTGGAAGAACCTCAACGTGTTTCCAAATGAAAAGACAATCAAGCAGCCACATTCAGAAAACCACTTGGTGCGAGGGGAGAAGAAGGGAGCTCCGTGTCCTACCCCGAGAGCGGAAGCCCGCCTGCCGCCTCCTTCGGCAAATGGAAGGTCGGCCTCCTGCAAGCAGCCAGAGAACGCCCGGGCACGCACGAGGCAGCCCGGACTGCGCGTTCCGGGTGAACTCTGTCGCGTTCGGACTGAAGCACCTCGGGAGGAACACGGGCTCGTCTACGGCACAGGCCGGGTCTCCGCGAGCTGCAATGCTGGAGCCCGTGGCCACACGAGGCAGTTTTCAGAGCTACACTAGTGAGCGCACGGGGTTCTGGCTCCGCGGCAGCCACAGTCCTGCCCCGAGCGGGCAAGGCCTTGGCTTCTGCTCCACCGCGATGAAGGGAAGCTACCTGGTGACAGCCGCCCAGCTCCCGCTGGCCCAGCTCCCGACTAGGGGTTGGGACGTCGGGTCCCCCGGACACCTCGTCCAGTTCATCTTGGGGTCAGACACTGGGCAACCCCCTTCTTAGAGCAACGTTGAGATGCCAGTGGCGAGCGTCCAGAAGGTCAGATTTCACTCTCCAAGGCCCCACGCGCCTGAGACGCAGACCACAGGTCAGCTGGCCCACTCCAGGCCCACATGACGCCCCGAAGGTGCTGGGCCTGGTGCGGGGCTCCGGCCAGCGGCGGGTCAGACAACACGCAGTGTGAGTCTGGAAAAGCCTTGGGTCCAACACACAACGAGCCCCAGCCGCGCCCTGCCAGGCCCATGAGATGTGCAAAGTGACATCCCCGCCCAGGTCACCCACCTGGGGGACTGCGATGGCACCAGGCAGGCCCCGAGGCCCCAAGTGACCTTTCATGAGAACTATGTTGGCCAGAATGTAGGCTTGGCTTGGCCCACTCAGTCACCGGCCCTGCCGGCCCACGGTGGATGGACTCACCTGCCCCCCGCCTGCCTCTCCACACTGCTGGGGGCTCGGGTCTGTACCTGCTGTGTTCTAGAAGGTCTTAAAAAAGCTCTAAGGCAGAATTTCTTCTACCTACCTCCAGATTAGAATGGCTTTGCACCTAAATTCTTAGTTCTATCACAAAGGACCAGACAGTCTGCCGGCCTCTGGAGTGGAGGGCTCATGCCAGCTCTCAGGGAGTAGGTGCTGCGGCAACAGGAGGCGAGCTCCCGCTGAAGCCACCCCACCCCCACCCCCACAGTGAGTTGGAGAGACTGACTGATCTGCAGAGTGAAAGGGAAGTCTACACAGGCCTGCTTGCGAGGGTTCGGCCAGAGCTGAGCTGGGGCGGCCGTCAGCTCCCGGAGAGCTGGTCTCCAGGAGGCACAGGGACACAGCGGCACTGACAGACGTCTGCCGGGACATGTGTCTGACACGCCAGGATCTGCCTTCCCCCCAGCGCCTGCAGCTGGCCCACCGGCCCGGGCGCCCGCGCTACTGTCTGGATGTCAGGTCTGTCTGTGCCACTGTGGCTGTGACTGTTTTCACCCGAGACCACTAGTTCAGAGCAGCGAGGAAGCTCTGCCCACGAAGGGCCCTTTCGGAGAGAGAAGACTTAATGATGACAAGGGGCCACCGGCGCCGAGGTGACGGACTCCGCTCAGCAATTCCAACTCCACCTCTTGCACCTGAAACAAGTGAGACCAGGCCTTCTGAGGAACATTTCAGTGTGTCAGGGGCACAGCAGCGCCTGATTCTGCTTCAGGTCATATCGCCAGAGGCTCAAAGGCTACAGGTAGCACTGGCCTACGTCCACACGGCTATAGGCCAAACCCTCTGTGTTCACTGGAAGTGGAAAATAGATTCTAAAGAATTAAATTACAAGGTCCTCTCCCCGACCCCCGTATAATTTTATACTTTTCTCAGTGGCTAGGCAAAATCCCAGAATTGTTTTGGCAAAAGTTTCCCCATACGGTGTCCTCATTTATTTATTTATGCATACAAGAACTGGGGTGCAGGCCAGAGGTATCAGGGGGAGGTGAGAGGATTCACCAGAGACAGAGTGGGGAACAAAACAGGCAGATGGACTGAAACACTGCTGAGGGGAGGAGCAGGTGAGACAGGAGAGGTCTGCTGTGCCATGTGGGTCCCCTCCCTGGCCAGGGATTGAACTCATGCTGCAGTGGCTGCGGATGCTTCACAGTGTGGTGCTTAATCCCTTGTGCCACCAGGGAGGCCCCTACGGTGTCCTCATTAAACTTAAATTAGAAGGGGGGGCCTCCCTGGTGGGTCAGTGGGTTAAGCAATGCACTATGAAGCAAACTGCAGCCACTGCAGCATGAGTTTGAATATTGCCACCAGTTCGGGGGGTGACCCACAGGGAGCAGCAGACCTCTCTTGCCTCACCTGCTGCTCCCCTCAGCAGTGTGTTTTAGTTGATCTGCCTGTTCTGTTCTCAACTCTACCTCTGGTGAATCCTTTTACCCCCTCACACCTCTGGCCTGTACCTCAGTTCTTGCATGCATAAATAAATAAAATCTTAAAAAAAGGTTAAATTAGCAGGAAGATAAAAGTGAAAACTGGACTCAATGTAAGTGAGTCACTAATAAAACTTGTGAATGGAGCACAAATTCCAAAATGCCTCTCTATTTCTACCCGGCGGGTCTGTTCTCATACCAGGCTCTGTCCACAGAACTCTTACTCTGAACAAGAACTTCTGGCAAAACCCCTTCTACCTCCAGTCACTTTTCCCTTCTGACTTCAATTGTAAAAGTAGGTTTCACCTCTCAGAAAATATAGTGGCGCAAAGAGAAAGCATTTTTATCTAATGTCTATTTAGGTAGACAAGGTTTTACTGTTAAGTCACTGGGCACAGAATATGACTTCTGTGATGAGGAATGGAGATTGTGTACCTCAGATTGTGGTACCCAGTAGTAATGCCCGAAGGGAAATTTGAATGCAGCCTCAATGCTGTATTATTCTTGCTTTAAGAGTGAATCTTTAATGATAGAAAGTTCTGACTTCTGGGGACAATACTTGTCACTAAACTATAAACTACCTAGAGAATTCTATCAGTTTAGAGAACCAGAGCATCAGAGAACAAAATGGGAAAATAATGAATAAAAAATAAATTCATGTGATGTCTTCATAGAGGTTTATTTGATAGTGCCTCTTGCATTATTTTCTTGTCTGGTTCTTTGTATCAAGAGGTGAATATATTCGTCTATTTTTTGAGAACAAGACCTTTTTACTCACAACCAATTTTACTAACATTTCCAAAAATGTCCTCCAACTTGGTTGTTCATGGAAAAAATTTAGAACCTCAAATTTTCTATTTCCACATTCCTTAACAATAAATGGATCGTGTAAAGTGAAAACCAGAAAAGATTTTTTAATTTCTTTGTTATAATAAATATGAACACCCCAACCAGGCTGAATTTTGATTAAACAAATATTTACTGAGAACTAGGCATGGTCAAGTAAAAAGCTACAGACAAGTAAAACCTAAACATTAGCTCAAAACATGGATATCAATGGCCAAACTGGAAGAAGTTGGGTCCATGGTTTCCCAAATTGATAAAGAAACCTAAAATAATCAGTGAAAATAAATTATCCAGCAGAGTAAGTACCCCTCACCTGCACAAACACTAGGACTAAAAATTACTGATGCCATGTAACCAAATGTCTGCCCTTGTTCTGCTACCATCAGCTTGCAAAATCTCTCTCCTGATTGTGCCATCAATGATTCATGGACTTTGCACAATTTATTCTACTTAAGACCCCACATATGAGTGAGCTCTGCAAAAAATGATGTTGAAGATGTCCCTTAACTTCAATTTCTAGATTTCAAAATCTAGTGAATTTAAATTTATACTTGTTTGTCTTGGTGTGTTGTACTGAGTTGCATTTGAGCATTTCCTGTGTTCCTTAGCCCAAACTATTATCAAAAAATCTACTTAACAAAAGTTAAATTTATTTACTTTTTATTCCTTATTTAAAAGCTAGAGTACAAATCCCTCCCATTGAAAAATTTAGAATGTGTGGTCTTATATATTTAAATGAGCTACTAACCCCAAATGCAACGGTGAGAGCTGCTACCCAAATGCACTGTGGCCGTCACACATGCCGAGAAAGGTAACAGGACAGGCAAGGCTGCAGGACTGGCACAGGTGAGCTCTGGGAGCTTTTTTAACTGTTATAGACGCAAGGTGTTGGGGGGGGGAGGGGGACCATCCAGGAAAGGCTGGTCAGGATGACATAAGCTTTAAATTCCTGCAACAAAACACTCCCTATAAACTAAGCCGAAGCCCAAGCTTCCATCACTAGAAAATGGGACATTTTCTAAAAGAACGGATTGGGCAGGTACTTGAGCCCATGGACCAGAACATAACATTCCGTTAGTCTGTCAAACTGATACAGAGGATCTTGGATAAAAATGGGTCCTACATTTCAGTCCACCAACTGCCAACTAACATCCCTGCAGCTAAGAACACAAGTGAAATCAGATGCAGAGAAAAGTTGTGTGTGAGGGAACAGAAAGAGAAGAAAAAGAACTTTGAACCTAACTTGGCTGATAAAATATTTCCCAACAATGGGTTTCTGCTCTTGATGTTAAACGCGGTGTAGTTAGTTAGAGGAACGCAAGTATAGACCAGCGTCTGATTTTCTTAGCCCTGAGACGTCTTTCTTTGGTGGTACATGAAACCCTGGCATGGACTCACTTCTCTCCTGCTACTCTACACGGGAGGGTACTCACTCTTCCTGTGGGTTCAGGGTAAAGTACTTTAGGCAAGAGAGCAGACTCTAAATCCAAAAAGAAAAACAAGAGCACATGGGCTCTGAACACACCGTACGTGGTGTGAAAGACATCACATCAGAGAGGAGGGAAAAGACGAGCTCTCAGTGACTTCCGTCATGGAGCTGGCTACAGACGATGCTGCTGCAAACCACACACGGCTCAGCCCCCCGGGTAATAAACAGACTTTGGCCCAAATTAGCAGCACAGGTTGGACTAACCTGCTTGTTTCCTCAGCTGTGAGGTAGCACGGCCTCTTCTCACAGTTTTTAAATGGGTAATTTATGCAAGAGGGCTAGTATGCCAGGCATTTGGTACGTAATAATCGTTACTGTTCTTCTGTAAGTACTGACAGCCACATGGTGCTCAATAATGTTCTCCAAATGCTCTTCCAACACCCCACGATCCGGGAAGTGAGGAAGGAGAAGGAGAACGAGACCTCATTTCCTAGAATAGTCCAAGGAGATCAGGCCACAGATGAGGTCCCTGCACATCCTTCAGCATCAGCCACGACAAGCCCGTGTCTCAGCTCAACTGTGACTCTGCGTTCTAATCAGGGAGGGAAGATAAAATACAGGACGCCCAGCTAAGTTTGGTGTCAGGCAGCTTTGCAGTAAGAACCAACTGTTGACCTGAAATTCCATTTGTGAAACCTGGCAATTCTCTCCCTATTTCCTCTTGTCTCTTGATAATTCATTTAAATCCAACCCAAAGGAAGGAATTCTTGCATCTTCAGTCTCCAAAGACTGGGAATGCGGTTTCTAGCAGTACCACAAATAGCACTATCCTTTTGCAAAAGTTTTTTTTTTTTTTAAGTTTCCCCGACTTCCAAGGAATTTTAACTGTGACGTTCGCTGTAAATGGCTGGTATGTGCACTTTATAGCAGAAACCACGGCAGAGAGATGGGCAGTCACATTTCCCAAGTGCTGCAAACCTAAGGCCCCTCCAATCCTTAGAACATTATCGGATCTCTCAAATGCAAATGGCCAACAGGCATATGAAAAAATGCTCAACTTCTCTTGCAATCAGAGAAAGGCAAATCAAAACCACTATGAGATATCACATATCAAAATGGCACATATCAAAAAAAGTAGCAACAACAAATGTTGGTGGGGATGTAGAGAAAAAGGAACTCTCTTACACTGCTGGTGGGAATGCAAGCTGGTCCAACCGTTGTGGAAAGTAGTATGGAGGTTCCTCAATCTACTAAGAATGGAACTTCCATATGATCCAGCAATCCCACTCCTAGGAATATACCCAAAGACACAGAAACACTGATTCAAAAGAATACCTGCACCCCTATGTTTATTGCAGCACTCTTTACAATAGGTAAGACCTGGAAACAACCTAAATGCCCAAATATAGATGATTGGACCAGGAAGATATGGTACATATACACGATGGAATACTATTCAGCAATCAAAAAAGATAAACTAGAGTCAGTCATAGGAATGTGAATGGAGCTGGAAGGGATTATGCTCAGCGAAATAAGTCAGAAGGCAAAAGAAAAATATAGGATAGTTTCCCCCCTAGGGCGAATATAAGGGAACCAAATAAGGATCAAGGAAAAGAATATTAACAATAACAAAAACAAACACAACAAAACAAAAAGACAAGGACAAATTGGGGACACCTGGTAGGGAGGGAGAGGGAGAGGGTTGAGGGCAGGTAAGAGCACAAGGGACCAAGGTGAGGGTGCACTGGTGAAATGGTGATGGGGAATACATGGGGATTACAATTGATGTCGAATATATATAAATAAAGAAGGAAAAGAAAAAAAAAAAAACATTATCAGATCCCTCAACCAAAAGGATGGGGAAAAAAAATCCAGAGTTCTTTCTCATGGCCTGGTAACCTCTGCAGTGCCTTCCTGCTCTAGAATTTTCTCTGCTCTAGACCCATGAAGTTGCTAAGTACTTATGCCTTGGCCACGGATCTCCAGTAGAATATACTCCCCTGACCCCGCTGCAGAGCCTGCTGCTCCTGGCACTTAGCATGCAAGACACACTCTGTTCGCCACATACACAGTGCAAGGAGCTGGAGCCGGGGGCTGCCGAGCGGTCAGGGGCCCTGTGAAGGTCTGTCCTGTTCTGACTCCCGTACCAGCTTAGAGGAGGGAGGCAGGCGCTTCACTCACTTCCGCCAGTGGCCTGCTGGGCTCCCCACCACACAGAGCGCCCTCTTTCCTCTGCAGAGACCCGTTCCTACCTCTGCTCTTTCATGAAGAGTGAAGGGACGAAAGAGCCACAGGGGATGGCCCGTGATGACCCTTACGTCGCAAGTGGCTCTTTTACGCCACCCGCTTTGTGTCCATCCGCAGTCATGCTCTGTGGTCTTGAGTGAAGGAGGCGCATGACAGCGGCTGTAGTTTTCCCTGGCTTTATCCCACACTCTGCTCATCATGTGTCTTGTGAAAGGGTGCTTCTGGAAAGTGAAATAGTGCTGCAAAGAGGGGAAGACTTTGCATCCAAGACTTTACACCCCACCCCACTTCCACTTCCCAGGACATCTTCCATGAAGAATGGATATTAACAGGTAGGGCCTGGGAATCCTAATGTTTACACTGAACTCTTTTTTTCTAGACTCTAGAAGATAATGAAAACGGTCATGACTACCAAGAATCCAGTGCCTTCCAGGTGCCAGGGGCACTAAGAAGTGCAGTGACACACCCTCTGCACAGTCAGCCCAAGTCATATGTCACAACGCCACGCTCTTCACCACAGTATGCTCATGCCCTGAATTGAAATTCCTTCGCTGACGAGTTTTACAAGGAGACTATCCTGGACAGAAGACAGGATGAGTACAAGGCATTAAAAGGGCAGGTGGCGCAAGGGGTTAAGCACCACACTGTGAAGCAGCAGGAGGTTGATCCCCGGCCAGGGAGCAGACCCACATGGCACAGCAGACCTCTCCTGTCTCCCTGCTGTCCCCTCAGCAGTGTGTTTCAGTATATCTGTCTGTTCTGCTCCCTGCTCTGTCTCTGGTGAGTCCTCTCACCCCCTGCACCTCTGGCCTACACCCCAGTTCTTGTGTGCATAAATAAAATAAATCTAAAAATAAGATATTAGAAAAAGGTCAAATAGTTCCTTCTTTTGACCCACCCGATGTCTTTCCAGGTCAAGGCTGGTGAGCTAGAGAAATGGAGGGTGGTGCAGGGGCCAGCGCAGGGAAGGAGCACTGGGGAGACGATGGTAGGAAGGGGAGGACGGAGGGTGCTGGACCCAAAACAGAAGTCTAAGGGCAATTTCTGGCTTTTCCATTAAGTCTCCTGAAGTCATCCTGTTTCACACAGTAACTCCAGTTAAGGAGGTAAGACTGTGCCTGAGGCCCGGACTAAATCAGCTCCTACTGGCAAACCCCTACCGCCCACAAGGGCGCGTCTCCCTGCCTTCAGCTCACTCAGGTTGCCCTCCTGAGCGCTGCCTCCCCATAGCACCTGTTCCTGTCACCTCCCTGGCAGGCCCCCTCCCCAGGACACCACCTCCCAGCCATCGTGTCATTGGATAAATGAGTCAACTCAACATTCGGAGTTTATCACACAACAGATGTTGACGTAACTGGGAGAAGTGTACAGAACGACAGCCTGTCTCCACGGGACAGAGAACAGCTAAAATACAGCTGCATGGAAGAAACAGCAGGGACCACATCATGCTAAGTGTGCCCCACACAGAAGGTGCGTGCACGCGCCTGTACCTGCATACACAACTAATTTAGAACCCGGAGTGCACGTGTCTGGGTGTCATTAAGGTGCATTCTGTCTGAGAATTACTCAGTCAACATTATTTTTAATACCTTTGGCCTAAGAAATACATTAACAGAGAAGACATTCTAGTCATATCCTTCTACCTTCCCTTAAAGAAATGCTAGGTGGTTATGAGACAACACTTTGGGCAATAAAGGCCCCCCAGATCACGTGCCTACAGGAGACCAAAATGTTTCATTATAATTGGTTTATCTCACCTACCAAGAGACAATGGCTACTAGCGGAACCGAGGGCAGGACGTTGAGAAGTGCCTGGTGAAAATAATAAAAACGTTCCGTATTTGCCGGTCTCACCTTTCAAGATCAAATCCATACCTATAAAAATGTGTCTGCATACTCAGGTGCCGGCTATGGTTTCCCTCACCGAGAACTAGAATATAATACATTTTTATTCTATAGAATTTGAAAGTTAATAGATTGAATGTTAATATAAATGGTCAGATTACAGTTTAAAAATCTTAATTGGGTTGTTTGAATGCAAATGACTTATAAGTGATAATAAATTCCTGATATGAAATGCTGAGATACAGTTGAACCTCAGAGAAATGCATTAAAGAAAAAACACCTGTGTCTTGTGCTTTTCATTAAAACCAGGACACTCAGATGCATATAAAGTGTCCAGGAGTCTTTAAAAACAGCGACTGAAATGTGATTCTGCAGGCCACAGGGAACAGTCCATGAACTCCATCAGACCCCCCAGAGAGCAGTCAAGAAAGGGATTTGCCTTCTGGCACTGGGCTCTCTGGATTAAGCTAAGCACTTATGTCTCCTAAGGTAAGTATTACACATAGCAGTTGCTATTATTAACCCATTTTACAGGTGAGAAAACTGAGGTGCAGTGAAGGGATCTGTAAGTAACCTCAAAACCACTGGGAGCAGAGCCAGGACTCAAATCCAGGCGGTCTCCCTCCAGATCCATGCAGTGGCCATGGCCACTGGGGATGGGACCTTAGAGCTGCAGAAACTTGCAAAACGCAACGTGTGGCACAGCCACGCTGCCATCGCCAGGGCCAGTCACACTGGTCTCTAGACAAATTTGCAGACTCCCAACTGTGTGTTCCCCTTACAAGGCCGCTTGTCACTGCTCACAGCCCCTAAAACAACACGGCTCCTTGTGCGAGGCTAGTTGAGGTGCTCAGACTTGCTCCCACCGGGGGGGAACGCACCAGGGCAGCTTAGAACAAACCAGCATGTGCTCAGCCCGCTGAACCCCGAATCTGCAGACACATTGTGGAGAGGCCTTCACAAGACCATGTTCTCCCCAGAAATGTTTTGGTGAATGAGATATGATGTGAGTGAACACTACAACAGTATAAAGGCGCAAGCAATTCAAGTAACATTCCGTATTAATGGATGCCCGCTGGAAAGAATTCTGAGACTACTTTGAGTTAACAAGCTAAATGTTAAAATGGTAAGTGCTGGAGCTGATGAGTGTCAATGCTCCCACGAACTCTGAGACTCTTGTGTAAAGGTGGAATTTCTGGTGAGTTAGGGGGTGCAGCAAGTGGGCCATCACTCCACAAGTCAGATCCACACGCTCCCCCGCTTTGGCAAACCACAGGGGACTCTCTCAGATGATGACAGGCAAGTGACTTTGTCAAGGGGGGTAAGGAACGTCTTAGGTTCCCCCAAACCCCGTGAGTACCAGCCCCAGACAGCGGCAACACCAGAACCAGCGCGGGGCTTCCTTTCTTGGGGGCGCAGCGCCCTCTACTGGCACAAACACAGAATCCGAAATTGCAATCATTCGAAGTGAATTTTGAAAGGCACAACCAAGAATTTACTCTTTTGAAACCCTTAAAATTTTTAATTAAAAATAAACCCCTTCTCTCTTTGTACTAAACTACACAATTAAAATAGAGCACATACATGCGATCACAGAATGAAAAAGGAGTAAACAGTATTAGCTAAAAAAAGTCTGCCCTGCGGGTGGTAACAAGAAGCATAGTACCAAAGCTACAACGTTAAAGAAAAACCAACAAAAACACCACTTTATGGAAAATAATTCAAATGCACCAAAAATTTACCAGCGGCACCAATTATAAAACAAGAACTATATATTTAAAATCCTCGAAACGCTTTGAAATTTCCAGTAGTCAAACATTCCACTTTCTCATGAATGTTTTACTTCCTAGCTTCCAAAACAATACTCAAAGCTTTGACTTTTTTTTTCTTTTTGGAATTTCTAAGGTTATCAGAAATGAAACTGGCTGCATATGGGTTTAGTTCGTAAAAAACACAAAAAACAAAACACTCCAGCGGACAGGTGACAACTGTCAAATCATCTGACCCAGAGCCACCGTCCACTTTGTTATGTAACAGACGTGCCCTGTAAAGAGGATGAAATGCTGTAAAGGAGTGCAAAGGAAAGAATGAATTTATAAAAACCAATAGGAGTATTTTCAACTTTGTAGGCAGAAATAATTTCCTTGAAGCTTCATTTCCATAACTTTCCATTGCAGAAGAGGAAGAATTCAAAATCCTTTTCAGTGACAAAGACTCAAAGCAAACTTCATTTCAACTGTGGGAAGTATAGCTTTTCTAACTGTGGTCCTATTTTCTTTCTCACCAAGATAATAAAAATGTTGTGCACTGGTGACTTGGTTGGTCTTAGAATATATAGATTCAACGTGGGAGTCCTTTTCAAGAAAGGTTACCTATTGCCTAAAGAAGAATGAAGGCTTAGGAAAAAATGAAGAGGTTTCTATTCCTTTGATAACTAGGATTTAATTATGTCAACATTTCCTTTGCAGAGTTTCCATTTACTATTTAATCACTATTTGTGGCACCACATGTGAGACACAACCAGGGATAACAAGGTGAACAAGTTTCTGGCTCCTGAGGAACTGGCAGCTGGCAGGGAAAACAGCTATTACACAAGCAATTAAAAGGACACATTTTAAATACCTTATGCTTAAACTATGGAGTTTTACTAAGAAGTGACCTAACGCTTGTACAGTTCTCTACCCTACCCTAATAATAGTATGTACAGCCAGTTGCAAGTCCTGTCTCTGCAGACCAGAAATGTCTTCCCTGTGCCTTTTTTACTGAAGGGTGGAATAGGGTGCAGAATATTTTGCTTCTAGCTTAAGACCTATGACAGCTGTAAACACAAACACTGCCACATAAGTCTCCTCCTATTCAGTGACCATATCAATAAATAAGCCCTGGAATTGCATAGTGAATGGACACGAGGTTTTAAATAGGAAAAGACTAAGTGAAGAGTGAAAACCCACTGGAAGCCCATGACAGTCCTCTATATTCCAGGCTCTTTCACCTCAGTTGCATGATGCTACTTTACTCACAGGAGGACAGCACATGATACTACAAAGGAAATTTCTAGAAGTTCATTCGAATGCTCTAACAGAATTAATGGCTCTTAACATTATAAACATTACATCAGCAAACTATAAATAATAGTTTATTATTTGGAGAATAAACTAACATGTCCTAGCAATAACATCATTTAAAACTGTTCAGACTCAGTGTGACAGATAGGCAATGACAGAAATATTTGTAGTAGAGGATTAGAACATCATTTAATACTGAGACTGAGAATAGAAAAGACAACAGCTGAAATGAACCTCAAGAGGTCAGTTAACGGAATTATGGTTAACAAGACAGTGGAATATTATGCAAGCATTAAAAAGACTAATCACCTAGAAGGTTACACCAGGAACTGGTAACACTGGTCTCTGCAGAATTGGTTAGCTGGCTCATTTCGAATTTATTACTTCATACTCTTTGGTGCTTGCTGAATATTTGAAGAAAAACATGTATTATTAAAAAAAATGAAACAACAGAAAAGTGATCTAAAATAATGCTCATTATGACAAAAATAGGATAACTGACTCATGTAGTCTAAAAACAAAACAGAGGTCAGTGTGCAAGCTTTTTCACAACAATAAAAAATGGATAGTGTCTAATTTTTTCTTTGTTCAAAGGAGTAAACTCATTCATCTAAATTAATAAAAATTGGAAAAATAAATGATGGCTGAGTTGAGTCCGATACCAGTATTCTTAGAACTAATTAATTAGCCTCTACATGAGTCAGAGGGGAGTGTTCTAATGATTCATAAAATATTTTCTGTTTCCACAGTGATCTTTACAATTTTCCCTTTAACTTGTTCTATTCTATGCGTGGCTCTGGGTTTTAGCAGCACCTTTGCGCAGCACTGAACCCCTTCACCCCGGCACCCAGGCCACGAGCCCACATAGGCTGAACAATTTGCAACAGCCCTCAAGACCTTCTGTGGGGAATAAGCAGGCTTCTTAAACAGTTTGGAACACAACCACAGTCGAGAAACACCAAACACAGTCTTGAAATTTCCATTCAATTTTAAGACTCTAATTTTCTATCATCAAGCCCTTCTTTTTGAAAGTATTGTAGAAAAAACAGCAGCAGCAGATTTCGCAACTCCATAACCTCTTCAATTCATCAATACTAAGGAGCACAGGGAGAGACAAACTGGAACAAAGTAGGCAGGAGGAAGAAAAGCAAACAAGGTGGAGTTGGGGCTAGCTGTGACCTCTGCGCTGGCCCAGGTGTGGAGCCAGGGGCCTGGCCTTGTGGAAGGCCAAGGGTTCAGGGTGAGCTTGCAAATTTCTGATCATGCGTTACTCATTGCTTTCAGTGAAGAGCAGACTTTGCTCCTGTAAATATGCTCATGTGACAGAGTGAGTGGAGGCACAAAGTTTTAAAAATCTTTTTGAAAGGTGTCAGGGGTAGATAAACTTAAAAATCAACAGAGGAAAGCAGAAAAGCAAGCTGGGAAAAGGCACGTATTTATTTTGCGATACCACCTGAGGGCGACAATGTTTTACAGATCCTATTCCTAAGTCTGTGCCTGTGGACAAGCACACACAAGTTATGTAAAAAGTGTGTGTGTAAAGAAAGCAAAAAATAAACCAAGCTTTGTTGAGTCCCGATTAACCTTAAGGAAATTTTATCAGCAATAATTCTACAACGCGGTTGTCTCTGTACTTTTTACTGAGTCAATTCGCCTGTTCATTTTCAAAGAGGCAATTTCACCTATCATTTCAGAAGAATAAAACAGTAATATGCCCCATCGACTGGCAAATGACTATAGTAAGAATCCGGGTAGGCCTCCCAAGTGGCACAGGGGCTCAAGACACAGTGCTTTGAAGCATCTGCAGTCACTGCAGCACGAGGTAGCCAGGGGGCTGACCCACAGGGCACAGCAGACCTCTCCTGCCTCCCCGCTGCTCCCCTCAGCAGTGTTTCAGTGGATCCGCCTGCTCTGCTCCTCACTCTGTCTCTGGTGACTCCTCTTACCTCCCCCACACCTCTGCCCTGTACCCCAGTTTTTGTATGCATAAATATTAAAAAAAAAATCTGGGGCTTCCCTGGTGGTACAGGGGTTAAATCACAGCACTATCAAGCTATTTCCAGCCACTGCTGCACGAGTTCGATCCCCAGCCTGGGAGCAGACCCACACAGCACAGCAGACCTCTCCTGTCTCCCCGCTGCTCCCCACAGCAGTGTATTTCAATAGATGCACCTGTTCTGCTCCCGACTCTGTCTCTGGAGAACCCTCTCACCCTGACACCTTTGGCCTACACCCCAGTTCTTTTATATATAAACAAATATTAAAAAAAATTTTGGCCTATACAGGTATTTATTAGAATCAAAATCCTGTGCCAGTTAAATCATCCGGCAATGGCAAAATTCCACTGAGAGGACAAAACAAAAGGAGTGCTAGTAACCTTCCAAACCAAGTCCTTCAACTTCCAGAGTACAGATCCTCCAAATGAGACGCATCCAGCGTGGGGCTGTACGGCGAGCTGAGCCCTGAAGGTGGGCACAGCCTCTACAGGGCTCAGAAGGCTGAAGTCTTCAAGCTGCTACGACCAAACCCACGGAGACAGCGCCCGGCTGAGCTCACAGCAGAGACTCCTGAGAGCTGCTACTAAGGGGACCGGCAGCACAACACACAGGGGATTTGGCAAGGGATCTTCGGAAATCTAGAAAACCTGAAAACTACATGCTGCACTGGCGAGGGCTATTTTACTTGGTAGTAAAGCTGTGCTGTGAGCTAAATCTTGGAAACTTGGTTATTAGGCCTTTTAGTTTAGGGCGGCTATTAGGACAGACGTAGTAGGGAGAGATGCATTTTCCCCTCAGTGGCTTCAGGAAACCAGGATGAAAGGGTCGTGGGGAAGAAGAGACCCTGGGGTCCATTCTAACTGCACCTCAAATGGAGAAACCCATCACGTGTGGTGTTTGCGTCTTAGTCAAGTAGTAACAAAATGGTAATAGTTTAAACTTACATTTCTATTAACCAAAGGCCGGGGGAGGTGAAGGGAGCCAAGGTGTCATGAAAAGGCGCTTGCATTAAGAGCAGGTGTTTGAATTTTTACCAAACAGGAAGTAAATCACCCTTAGCAGGCCCATCACCCCAACAGACCAAATAGACTTTTGCATCTAACTTCTGAGAAGGTGTTTCAGAATTCCTGTTTCCCTTTTTTTCCTTGAAGGTTAACTGGCCAGATAAGTTACTAGAATTATGAAATGCAGGTTCGGTGGTCCCGAAACCCAGTCACCACAGGGAGACAGGAACTACTCAGCGGCAGTCACTGGCCACAGCCCATCCTGCAGTGCAGGACTTTGGTTTACGAGATTTGACTGGCTAAACGCAGCTTATGCTGATGGCACCGGACCCCACAAAGACAGAGAAGCCCCTTCACTAGGTAAAGAAATCTGCAGTGAGGAAAAGTGAAAGCCTGGGCCGGCTCCGGTGATGATTTAATGTTTGTTTGGCTTTCATCTGAGAAAAAGACACGTGTCTTATTGGGTCTACTGAGCATGCCCCGCTGAGGAAGCGCCTCAGACGCAGGAAACGAAATCAAAGATTACTTTAAGAGACATTTGTGCAAAAATGCCTTAAATCAATGGTTCTCAGAACTTAGCATGCATATAAATGACCCGGACGGCTGGTGCAAGGTGCAGGTTTCCCCAATCTACCTCTAAAGCTAAATCTTGGGGGAGAAGGGCCTCACTGCACTGGAGACAAACTGTTAGGGTTCTGATTCAAGCTCCCCATGGCCCCACTTGGCAACACTGACCTTGAAGAGCGAGAGGCCCTTACCTGTATTCCCCGTGTGACTCCTGGACGGTACTGCCTGTCCAGACTCCTGAACTACCCACCACCTCATCACAGCCTCTAATGAGACCTCGACGAGGAAAAGCTGTTGACCAAAATCATCTACTGAGGTGAGGGTTAAAAAGAGGTTATCCCTGAAACCACTACCTGGATGAGCAGTTACCTGCCCAGTATCTATGAGGGAAAAATGAGGAAAAGGCAAAAGAAGGGTAACAACCTACGTATGATTCTGCCATTCCAGCCTAGGATGTTCCTTAAGAGTGTAGCTACCCACCAGGGGACGATGGGGTAAACCCGCCAGCCCCCACTCCAGGTCTCCTACATGACACGAATCCATCAAATCGATCTCTTCTCACATAATTCATCCAATTAACTTTCCCGTCCGACACCCAAGACTAAGTGGCCTCCTTCTCTCCACCTGCCTGAGGAAACATGGACGCTGGCCACGGGCTGGGCACCTGACTTCTCAGGTGTCACTGCATCCCCTCAAGGGCTGAGCTGAGGCTCCCACCGCTTTCGCTGGGTGTAGGGTCAGTGGAAAGTGTCAGGCTTTTCCTGCCATTGGTGTTGATGATGGACACTTGTGGTCCTGCACGCACGCCCGATGGCGGGCACATCAAGTAGGGTGTGGGCATGCGCAAGTGGTCGCCCACGGGCGTATAAGGGCAGTGTCATGAGAACGCCAGGAGAGAGTGAAAACAGAAGAGAAAGGCAGAGGAAGGAAGCAGAAACATGAGAGGCTAGAGAGCCCAGAGAGTGAAGATGTGCCAGGGGCCAGGATGCTGGCCTGGCCCCGGACCCCCTGCCTGCCGTGTACCTGGTCATGTACCTGGTCACCTCTATGTAAAGAGCAGTGAAACCCTGAAAAAACCACTGAGGACTCCAGGCCTCCTCTTTGACACGTCTGCTCGGATCATAGAGAAACTCTCTGTGCCCTGCTGGCTCCACCTGGGTCACTGGAAACCTCTCATGTGCCCTCTGCCCCCTCGGCTGTCCTCCAAGGCCTGCCCCAAATATCCTTTCTGCCCTCTCAGCAGCCGGCACTGCAGTCCTTTCGGAGGGCTGAAGCACCTGGCCGCGTTCAAACTGCAGGTGCTGTTTCACTGCTTCTGGCATCTCGCCACCTCTCCAAGTTCCTAAGGCAATTACATTTAGAGAATGTCTTGTTATCTCCATCCCAGCCCTGACCCCACTCAAATAAAGTGCCAGTAAGCCGGATTTGGTGATAACAGTTACCATGACATGTTATTATCCAACTGCATATCCCATCGAGTGCCTGCAAATTAACTCATTAAACAAACCTCTGAGTAACCGCACACATCAAGTATGACTCACGCCCTAAGCTATCTTTGCCTGAACCATCTCTCATGTAAGTCCTTGAAACAGAAAGGAGGTTATCTTCTCTGCAACCAGCATTAAATGGGGCTCTATAGTACCCTTTTAATACAGATCTTGGAAGCTAATCCAGATACTGGGATAAATTACTGATGCTAATATTACACCCCAGATGAGAAGTGAAAACTTCTTTCCCCTCACGGCCCAATGCATGGAATCTTCTGTTATCGCACTAATCACTTGAGGTGAATCTAAGGTATGGGTCATCTCATGGGCACCCTACTCAGGACCCGGCATGTGACCACTTGGGTGTGACCTTGATTTTATGGGCCCCAAACTGAAGAGCCTTTCGAAGTGACAGAGTTGGTCACCTTTAAAGATTTCTATCTTGGATGTTTTTTTGAACTAATAAAAATAGGATTATAAACACGACAAGCAGAAACTACCTAAGGATGAACAAACCTCATTAGACTTAATATCTATCTTTTAAATTGTGGTGAATATATGTACAATATAACGTTTAATATTGTAATTATTTTTATATTATGAAAAATGTTGAAATAATACTGTAATACTAAAACATGGGAGGCTCCCCCCCCCCCCAAAAAATGCTATAATTATCATCTGAATTTGGGAATTGGTGTAGCAAGTATTTTTTATAGACTACTGCTGACAAAATAAAATGCACCACTAATGGTTAAATACTTCTAAGTATTTCAGGTAGAGCAATAACATACGAACTATTTCACTTCCCTAGTTTTCCTGCACTATTTTCATGAAATTTACAAAAGCTCGTAATAACAGTAGCAGCTTATCATACAGATGGCTCATTATTTACATAAATAGTAGATACTATATATGTATATAATGAGCTCTATAAACCAGGTACCTGCTAAGTGCTTCACATGCATTTACTGTTTTTTTCTTTAATTAATGAGATGTAATTCACATACCATAAATCTCACCCTCTTCAAGTAGTTAAGTAGTTTGAAGCATAGTCACAAAGTTGTGCAACCATCACCCTATATCATATTTTCATCACCCTGAAGGAAACTGCACACACATTAGCAGTCAGCCTCCTCCCCCCTTCCTTTCCCTCAACCCGTAGCAACCACCCATCGTACCTTCTATCCCTCCTGTCTTTACTGGACATTAAATATAAATCAATCATATATTATGTGATCTTTTAAGTGGGCTTCTTTTACTTACATAGTATTTTCCAGATTTAAACATAGTTTGTATTAATACCATGTATTACCTTTTAAAACCTCAAAGCAAACACTTGAACTAGATATAATAGTTGGCCCTGTTTTATATTAAAAAGAAACAAAACTGAGAGATGAAGTAACTTGCCCTCTGAGTCTCTTTGAACTCCAATTTGTTCACTGCATTTCTGTGGATATGTATATACTAAAATTACTGTGTGAATTATATACAAATGTATTACATGCAGTATTTTTTCAAAAAAATTGCTAACTGCCACCACTAGCAAAAGTTACAATCTATATTTTGTCTTGTGTAAAAATTCAGCCAATGATCACTATATACCGTCAAACTCTAAATTTAAGGGTTTCTTTTGGTAATGGAAATTCACTGTATAAATTCACTGTATCTACCAAAAAGCAAGTACTGTAGTTTATATTAGTGACAAAGATGATAATCTCTCCCCTCAAGGCCTTTATAACCCAAGGGCAGTGGGATTTGCTAAGTAAATCACATTAAAGGTTAAGTTGCTTAAAAAAAAAAAACATTAAGGGGTTATTCACTCTCCTACTCTGACATGACTCTCAGTTGCTAACTATAATCGATGTCTCTACATTGTAAAGAATCTGGCTTCATGTCATATCAAAACCAGTAAAGGAACAGTGCCACAGGGTAGTAACATATTTAATGTTATGAAGATACATTTAATGTTTTCTTGCATATACATACATCTGACTTTTTAAAATTGCAACAAAACAATAAGTAATATCATTTTCCAGGTTATGGAATAAAAAATGTTCTCTCTGGGAGAAGACTGACAGATTCTTGGGGACACTTCTGGGGTGAATGAGAACAGATTCTGGACAGGTATGTTTGTGCCACTGACCACTTCCTCTCACTGATTTTGCCTGTATCAGTCAGCGATCTTTTTGTTATTTTTGCTGATTAATTCAAAATTACCTGTCAACATGACTGTAACCCTACCATGAGTTCTAGTGCGGATGTAAAGGACAGCTGCACTATTAACACCCTATGTGGATACTGCTGAACATGGGCTGAGTTGCCCAGGATAAAAATAAAGAGCACTGAAGATATAAGAAATGAAGGGGTTAGAGCAGTCAGTTAAATATGTTTAACTGAATCAAACACTGTAATCCTTAAATCAGAAATAACATTTTAACGATGTCCAAAAATATTTCAAGACTTTACTAAATTTTTTTTGGGAAAAACAAACAAACCCACAATCCTACCATAAGGTAAGAATTAAAATTACCAATCCAGAGATTATAGCTATAAAACCAAGAGTTGAAATTGCCCAAGCATTGTAACTCTTAACCAAAAATAAGCAAAGGCGAAAAACTTTCAAAAATTTAATGTAGGGCTTCCCTAGTGGTGCAAGGGATTAAGTCTCAGCACTATGAAGCTATCAGTAGCCACTGTAGCATGAGTTCGATCCCCGGCCAGGAAGGTGACCCACATAGCGCAGCAGACCTCTCCCGTCTCCCCTTGCTCCCCTCAGTAGTGGGTTTCAGTCAAATCTGTCTGTTCTGCTCCCCATTCTGTCTCTGGTGAATCCTCTCACCCCCTGCACCTCTTTGCCTGCACTCCAAGTTCTTATATGCATAAATAAAAATCTTTAAAATATAATAAAGAAAAGGTTAATCTTTTTTTCCATTTTAAATGAGTCTTTTTCAAGCCCCATGAAAAAAACCTACCCTTAAAACGCGAGTTTCCTTTTCACAGAATACAAACATCAGAAAACTATTTTTAACTACAAAATGGTAACTATTTGGATGTATTTTAAGAAAAGCAAGTTTTCTAGTAATTTTTCCTAAAATGATCACAGCCATGTCTCCCTGTGACAGGCAGACCACTTGAGCCACGAAGACGTTTGCCACCAGCCTAATAACTAGACAGCTGTGTTTGAAGGTTCGTACTGAGGATCAGAAACACAACTGTAGCACTAAGAGCAGAGGTTTTGGAGATGGAAAAGCACAGGAGACCTATGTATAGTTCTAAAATCCACACAATTTCTACCCCTTGATATCCTCTCCCCACCCAAAATGAATTTTAATAATCAAGTATGCATAAATCTGCCCATAATTATTTGAAGTTAATATAGAACACCGATCTGCATGGCCCCAAAGTTTCTATTTGCTCTGACAGATGTCACAATGGTAAATGCCAATGTAGGTCGACATGCCTGGCAGCATTCCAAGTGCTCTGATGCTCTTCTAATAAAAATTAAGAGCATTCTCCACGCAACTCTGTAAACGTTACAGGCGTCCTTATTGAGACACCGCTATAGTAAAGGCCTACAGAGTCATACCACTTGAATGCCAGTCCAAAAATCTGTCTAATTCTATGACAACAGAAAAACCTATATAGAAATTAAACATTAAAAATAATGAACAAATTGGTCATTTATTTGGTAAATAAAAATTGGTAAATTTATTTGGTAAATAAAACACCTATTTCTAATAAAATACTGAAATGGCAAAATGATAATCATGTAATTTACTTAAAAGGAAAATTTTAAAAGTAGACACAACAGAAAATGGTGTAATTATAAAGGAACAAACAACAGATGCGAATGGGAAGGCAATGTACATTTTCAGGGTAGCTGTATTTCTGAGAGCCTTAAAAAAATCTTCACCTTTAAATCTCAGTATTTATTTAACACTAGAGTAGTTCCCAATAGTCTTTGCTACATAACACTACTACTAACAGTAGTAGATTTTTGCCAATTTTACTTTCAGAATTAGTAAAGACACAAAATTATGGTTATTACAAATTCATCTAAAAAGTTGGGCAGCATTGACTATCATGTTTAACAAGACTTATTTTAGGGATTTAGATTGTTAACACCCAAAGTAATTTAAAAATGGAATTCTATTTGTTTTGTTGTCCTAAAATGTAACTACCTTTTTCACTGTGTGTGTTTTAGTGTTCAAGCTCTACTTATTTAGATGTTCTACAAATTTAGTCACAGGTCATTATGGATTGAACCATGTCCTCCAAAAATAACACACAGTGTTGAATTCCTAATTCCTGGTACCTCCGAATGTGGTACTTGTTTGGAAACAGGGCCATGCCTGAGGAGGGCAGGCCCCAATCCAACATAACTGGTGTCTTTGTAAGAGGTGACCCTAGACACAGACATGCACAGAGAGAGGACAAGACGGAGATAGCCATGTGAAGACAGAGGAGTCTACAGGCCAAGGACGTCAAAGACTTGCTGAGAACTGGCAGATGTTTGAAAGAGGCAAGGAAGGATTCTCATCAAGAGCCTGCGGAGGGCCCGGTCCTGCTAACACTATGCTTTCAGATTTCTATGCTTCTGGATCTTGACAGAAAATTCCTGCTGTTCTGAGCCATCCAGTTTTTGGTATGTTGTTACAACAGTCCTAGGAAGCTAATCACAGACCATACATTAAAATCTATCGTTCCCAAAGAGCATCTTTTACAGTTTCGAGCCAGCAAAGCCTGGTCAAACACCAATCAGATCCAAAGCTGTGTGACTGTGGACTTCCCTGGGTCTTCATTTTAAAGGATGACAAAGCCAACGAACTAGTGTATCTCTGAAGATACATTATGTAGAATGTCTGTGACACTAAGAGGTTAAATACCTTAAGTCTTTCCACTTCCCAACCCTCTGTTAAGAAAATGCATTTTTAACCTATGGCTAACAATTTTTAACCATTTGGCTACCAATTCAGAAAGAGATATGCTAAAGCAGAGGACTGTAATTAAAGTATCATACAAACTTTATGAAAAAAGACTGTTGCATGTGAAACCCTAGTAGCCTTACTACTGAGGACTCTCTAACTCCCAGTCCTGGGTGTGAACAGTGATGTGTGTTTTTCAGAATCATGTGAGATGGTACAGTTATCTCCTCCTCCAACCTGAAAGGCTCAAAGAAATTTCAATCATCACATTAAAAAAAAAAAAAAAAAAAGGTGAATTCTTACTAGTGAACCTTTATACTTTCAAAGATTAAGACAAGTCTTCTACTTTTACTAATATTCTTACTACTGTGTAAACTGACCTGAGTTCCGTAATAAACACAAGACTCATGTTATTAAAAAATAATTTTTCAAATGCAGTAACTTTTTATTTCACGTAATAATCATAACATAAGCAAAATAATAATTCGCTTTGGCAAGATTAGGAGAAACAGAAGTGTAATGACAAGTAGGACAATATCCCCTGAAGTGTGGGTGAGGCGGCAACACGGCCACAAGTTTTAGGCTCATCTGTCCAGCAACTCGGAAAAGGTGATCAAAGGCACCACGATCTGCTGTGGATTAAGCCCTCAGATGAGGGTCTACACTGAGTGACATGAACAGAAGACTTGAAGAGAAAGAAAACCTAGAAGCTGGTAATAATACAGTCTAACAAAGCAAAATGACGGCGAATTAGCCACTGCCATCCAGACCAGGACTACTGCGCTGTCTGAATAAACCTGAATACGACTGTTCTTACTGAATATAAGCATTCACCGAGTAACACTGAATGCTCACTATCTGTAAAGGTAACTTTACATAGTTCACTTAATTCAGGCTATGGAATAGTCTAAAACAGTTTTACACACACACACACACACACACAAATGAGTACCAAAGTCTGGCTATATATACAGTGTATAATGTCAAATTTTAGAAAGGAGTTGCTAAAGCCACAACTGAAAATACAAATGTAGAAGCAGTGCTAGATGCTGCTTTACATACATGAGCACATTTTAAAGGATAAAAAAGCATTTTTTGAGCCTTAATATGGGAAAAGATATTTTCAAAAAGAAACCTTATTTAATATCAATGTAACACAATCTTGTCTTCAAAACAGTAAGCCATTAAGAATTAACAATATTTTGCCATAGTATGACCTTAAGAAAAAGTCAAATCCTGAAAACATTATCTAAGAAAATGAAGTGACATTTGAGTTCTAAGAAACAACAGTCCCATGTAAACTGGTAACAATGAAAAGAGCTTAAACTTAGTTATTTCACTGCTGCCTATACTGGATGAGCCTGGTTCAGATGCTCAAGTTTGCTTTTTCTATTCAAATTCATTTGTCTTTTCCTAAGAAAAGAGGAATTAAGTAAGGGTGAGTCTCTGTCACTTGTGTCTAGCGCAGTATTAAGTAGTTATGCACTGATTTTTTAAATTTGACAGACCTGGATTTCAATCTTTGCTCAAATATATTAATAAGTTGTGAGACCTCGGGAATTTATTCAAATCTGTGATTTAGATTTCTCTTTAGTAAAATGTTTAAATAACTACTTCGCGAGGTTATTATGAGGATTAGTTATGTAGGTAATAAAGTTATCCCAGTTCCTGTCACACAGAAAGTACACGTCTATGAAATATTAGCTAATTTCATCAATTAAAACCTGTAATCCTGCAGCTCCTAAGGCAAGGGTAGCTGTGAACTGCTTTTAACACAGACACATCCAACAGATAGTATTCGTCTAGAATGATTAGTGAAAAGAGGGGGAGGCTATCGTGCTATGATGACAGGGGTTTGAAAACTGGAATACAGGCAGAAAAATAAAACAAAACAATGACAGCTGCCCCTGGAGGGGAGGGGGGAAGCTGACAGTGGTACGGACAAACAGACCAGGTCAACTGATTTGCCAAGTCAGATCTGCCATTGGTATGCAGGTGAAATATGAACTCATCTCATCTTCATTGAACTAGGGCTCAAACCCACACATTCCAAGTTCACCTCCCACCATCACCGAGCTCAGCACATGGGTGAGGTGTGGGCTCCCTACAATCTGAAGCACCTAGTCTTCCCTCCACAGTACAGCCAACCTCTCAGCACAGACTCACCCTTTGATATACTGCATGTTACAAGTTGGTTCAAATATTTGTTCTATACCTTGAATGAAACAAGGCAGAGAAATTCTGAGTGTGCACACAGAATGAAAGAGGAGAGGATTTAGTAGCGAGGAAGGAAAATGAGCAAGAGTCAAGCCAAAATAAACTAATTTGGGTTAGTTTTTCGATACGCAACTCACATCTAAGTCGTTCTACCGCTAACTCTATGGTCCTTGGTCAATTTAATGCTTCAATTTTGCTCCAAAAGGGATCCCTCTAATAATGAAATAATTACATAACTGAATTTTCAAGGTTTCCTATATCAGATTTCACTTGAATCAAAAACAATTCCTGAAAAGTTATTTCATATGCCTCTTCCTACCTTTCTTGCTATTATTCATTATTCATTTTCAAATTAGCAAGCGAGTTTAAAACATGTTATAATGGACTTCTCTATTTTTTATTTATCCTGCAACACTGATTTTCTATCACTAAAATTTATTAGTTAAAAAAGTTAAGAGTCTCAAGTGCATACACATATCTTAATATCTCTAAAGTGGTATGTAGGTTTAAAAAAAAAACACCACCAGAAATGTGGGGGTGTACATGTGCATCTGTATGTGTTTAAGTATGTTTCACCCCTGGAGATTCTGAATTATTAAGACACTGGTAACACCCCTGCCCCCATTCTTTCAAACAGCTCCACAGGTGATATACTGTTACATATTTACTGGTTGTGGATCAGAGAAACAGAATTTCAAATTGCTTCTAATCTGCATGCCTGATATCCTCAAAATATATAAAACAACACAGACCATTAATTTTAGTTCTGGAACTTGCTAGTTCCAGAAAGTTTTGGTGGATCAAGGTATCTCATTTATAATCTCACATTAGAAAGTATAATAACCTGGTTTACTTTTTTCTTTCAAAGTGAAAAGTTTTAGTGGCTACAACTTAAGTTATACTTTAAAAGATGCTTTATGTAAAATCCACAGAGTTCATCAATTAAGGAAACACTTATAATTCTGTGCCACACTGCAATATTTCATAGCTTACATTAATTAATTTTGCCTATCTTATAAATGAATATATACTTGACTCTCCCTTTTATATTATGTAAAATATTTAAAGAGAAAACTTTCTTTCTTTAAAAGTTAAAAGTCCTTAAAACATGTTACTAATATAGCACCTAATAAATAATAAATGAAGAAGGCACATAAGGTATAGCAAAAATTTTAATTGGATATTTAAAATTTTCTGTTCATTTAAAGGCTGTGCCTACTAAGATATATACAATGAAGAAAATCATCAAAATGTTCAATCACTTACTGAGAAAGGGGAATATATAAAGTCCAATAATGAATGCCATATTTCTTTCATTGTAAGACACTTTTTACATTTTGTCAGTGAATTAGGGGTGGGTCTTACAACACTGGCATCTCATATTGGAAGCATTTTTTTCCTTGAATAATGATTCTTACAATGACTGGCACCTTAAATCTGATGAATAATGGTTTTTTATAAAAAATGTTTCTTTAAAAGAGGTAACTTTCTCTCCAAAACAAATGTTATAGTTCCATAAACTCTAACCTTTTACACAAGACAGTAATTTAATGGAGTAACTCAATTATTAGGATAAAAGGAACTGCTCTGGTAAGAATGTAACAGCCTAAATATAAACAAATTTTATCAATTAAATATCATATGAAATCATTTACAGAATTTTAAAGAAGTAATGCTATATACTATTCCCTCTCTGATACTTTTGCCACCAATAATTGAAATAGAGTTAGAATAAAGGAGCATTCCACCTGCAATATACTGCAGATAAAGGCTCCTTTGCTATCAAGTTTCTACCTACAATGTAAATTACCAGAATACAGTATTTGCATTGATGGGAAGAACAGAAGCCAATGTTTAATGAAATGTTTAAACATAAATACCTGGTAATACGCAGAAAGTCACTTCTTTCTCTCCCAACATATCATAAATGAGGACAACTGTGTGACTTAATGTTTAGTTACTGCCTGCAGCTTTCCGAACCTGTCAAAGTGCTAGGATATTCCTTGCATGTTTCTAATTGTTAGCATTCTAGTGACTGCACTTGTGATCAAAAGCATTAAAAATGTGATTAAATCCTACGTCATAGTTCTTAAAGACAAAATTTTTCTCTTCATTATCTAAAAACATGGTGAACATAAACATCAATTTTGAAAATTCTATGAGTAACAGCCTTTCACTTAAACATTATATAACAGAAACAAACCAAAAAAAAGGCGAGAACAAGTACACGATTTTTTTGAGCTATTTTAAGAGTGCCACACATTTCCAAGATGGGTTCTAGATATAGTACTGACAACGAGATAGGTAATTTCACCACCAGGATTTTTAAACCAATGCAAGTATTGTACATATTTTGTTTTCAAGTTTGCACAATAAAGGCCCAACAGTGACAAAAAAGCTTGGCATCAAGTCACTGAGAAGTCTCACATTTTTATTGCTATTTAACCCAAGTGAATGTCACTTAATTTTAATAATGGTAAATGCAACTAAAATAGCTTGAGAGAAATGTCAGTCAATACAATTTCCCTAAGGACAAGGTTAATCTTTCCCTGAACATTAAAGTTTTGTATCAATGTCACAGTTTTCTTGTTACTCTAAGGAAAAAATCTTATGCCAACTCAAATTATGGATTAAACTGAAATGAGCAGCAAATTTCTACTCACTCACTTTTCCAAATGACAAAATAAATAATGTACTATTTCTATGCAGAATCTATATTAAGAAAAGGCTTTATTTTTGGCCGGGAACCTTAAAGCTCTTATAAGCCCTCTAGATCATCAGAGATAAGCAAAACCAATCCAATTTTAGACGGTGTGCTATATCATATTCTGGAGGCTTAACAAACACAGCTCAAGATTTTTAGATAAATCAAGCAAATGATGAATTGTTGAAAATGCACAGGAAACAAAATGACTACTCAGAACCAAAATAAAAGCCTTCATTAGAAACTAAAAATAAAAACAAAACCACCAATGATTTTATATACATGTAAAACCAAAAGGAGAAACAAACAGCAAATAAATGAAAATTAAAAGAAAAAAAACTAATAAATTAATAAACAGTAAACCAATTCCCAAGTTTTCTACTACTCATTTACCTTGACGGCATCAGTGTTACCCAGAGCCTATAAAACACATGACCAACACTTTGTTCCTGGAATACAAATTACTATTTTTGAATTCACCACACTGCTATACAATCTGAGCTATTATGAAATTTACTTCAGGCAAGTGACCAGTAAGTACTTTAGACTAGCACTATCTGTGCAGAACAGCAAATGGAGTGTGAAATAAAGCACTGCAAACATTAATGTGACATTTCACTCCATGCTAAATCTGGCTTCATGCTTAACTACATTAGAAAGAATTGCCAAACTGCCACTGCATTTCTTTACAATAATTCTTATTTTACCGTCATATAGGCTAAGAGTTATAACTACGAGCAATTTCAATCAGCCAAATTTCTCTTATTTTCTACCAGGTTTAAAAGAATATTTTATTATCTAAACCTTATCAATTTTCTATTTTTCTCTGTATGTGCATGAAGATAGACATACAGAGAAACAGAAGAATCTACATGACTTACACAATAAATATACAAATATTACATACATACTAATGAAACTGCATGATTTTATATCAAAGTACATGCTTTTATAACCACACAGTTCTTCATTGTCATTATTAATAGAAAACTTCTGCAATAACTAAGCACATGCAGCTAATGATCCAGGGTTTTAAGCATTTGTAGGTTAAAAAAATACAATTCCTAGAACACTGTTATCAAACAAATAAGTTTTTATTGGCATCTAAAAACAAAATTCACCCAACATTGAAACGTACTTTAATATTTATGTTGTTGTCTTTTTTTTTTTTTTTTTCTTTTTTTACTCACTGCAGTATGAGGAACAAATCACAAACACTTACTTTGGAGAAACAGAGACCATAGTGTAGATTTTACAAAATCACTTTTTAAAATCTCTGTATTATGCTCCTCAAATGTCTAGAGCCAGTCTTTGCATAAAATATCACAGCTTTGTCTATTACCTTAAAATTCTGCAGCAGCCTAATGATATGGATAAGATATACCACCAATTGCTATTCTGAAATATATCTATTACCATATCCAACCTAATGGTAGTATCTAAAAAATTCTTTCTTCCATAGGAAGTCTCCGACAAGCTGTTATTCATTTCCTTGAAGTTAAAAGAATCTGGGGCAACATTTATATTTTATCAGAAAAATAAAAAATGTTTACCTACCATGTTCATATAAGAACAATGTCTATACAAGTCAGTTTACAATTATTTTAAGAGAAAGGTGAACATGAACATCAGATTAACTTAATTCTGGCAGACAAAAGTGAACAACTATGGTCCAGTCAGCCATTAATCTATTACAGAGAGATGACAACTTTACAAAAGGTATCTTTTACCTACTGAGTGATGATTATGTCCCCTCAGTTTCTGTGCTTTCTACCACTGGTTCACTTTCTATATCAGCAACTGTGTCACTCTTCTCCTTGTTTATTTCAGTTGAAGACGGCAGTTTTTCATAAAGTTCAGGATCATTCTGTACTGGTAAAGGTGGTGGCTGAGCATGTCTCTCAGTATTTTCACCATTAACCTGAGGCACATTATCACCTTTTCGTTGAGAAGTGGCCCCTTCAAAAAAATCAAAAACCCGAGCATGAGGAGGAGGGACCCAGGTGTTTTGAATTCTATCTCGTCCAAGACGATTTCCATTAATTTCTCGGCAGAAATCAAAATCTCTGTCATCCCTATCCCTCTGCCTCTCCCAGGGTCTTCTGCGGTCATCAAAATCTCTGTGAACTTCTTGTCCAAATCCTCTGGTCCAAGGACCACTTCTAGGGTCAAATCGATAGGTTCCAGACCGAAATCTACCTCTTTCTTCATGTAAGCCTTTCGGACCAGCAAAGACAGGTATAACTCGATGCTCTCTTTCATCAAAATCTCTATGCCCCCACGGCTTCTCTGGATTAAAGCCAAAATGGTCTCTTCTACCAAGATGATCTATACCTGGTCTTACAAGATTATCTCTTATATCAACAGGGGGTCTTCCAAAATGATCTCTACCATCTAATGGAGGCCTTCCAGGACCTTCTCTTGGATCTATAGGCCGTCCAATGACATCCCTAACATCCATTGGGGGAGGTCTACCAAGGCTTTCCCTGGTTTCTATGGGAGGAAACCGGTAATCTCTATCTCCTTCCTGCTGAATGTTGTCGTTCCCAACTGGTATCCGTTTTTCTGGATTAGTAACATTGTCTATACTTTGTCTTCCTGGAATCAGAAAAGGTCTTTCTGGCTGACTAAAAATATCTCCAGGAGGAAAAGGACCTCGGGGTGGCGGATGAAGAGCTGAATCAAGTACCGACGGAGGAGGAATACCCCTTTGGGGAGGAATTCCGGGCTGTATTAAAGGGAATCTCGGTCCTGGTGTCTGTGGTATCAGTCCTGGGCGAACATCTAACATTGGGATTGCAGGCATCCTCTGACTAGAGATACTGAGAGGGGGCAAGTTTTGAGGTCCAGCTGGTGGCTGTGTTCCCAAAAGTCCAGAAGCATTTGGAACATTTGGTGGCTGTACTCCTATAAGTCCAGAATTGTTATGAATATTTGGGGGTAGCACGCCTAAAAGTCCAGAACTAGTCGACACATTAGGTGTCTGTAGTCCCAAAATTCCAGAGTTATTTAGAACACTTGGTGGCTGGGCGCCAATCATCCCAGAACTGCTGGAAACATTAGGCGGCCGGACTCCAAGGATTTCAGAGTTACTTGATACGTTTGGTCTTTGGGCTCCCAGAATTCCAGAACTGCTTGTCACATTTGGCAGTTGTCCTCCTAAAAGTGCAGGACTACTTGAAATATCATTTGGAATCACTAAAACAGAAAGGGAAAAAATAACACAAGAAAACAATCATTCTGGTATGAAAAGAAAATTTCATTTATTTATTTATTAAAGCTTTAATTTGTAGTGGTTAGCTTTATCAACTATTTATATCCCAAGAATCAAGACACACTGGATACTAAACATTAAAGCTAAAATTATTAATACGAGGTAATGTGAAATTTAAACATTAAAATGTAAATGGAGCTATCACCCTGAAGATTTATATGCAAAAAAGTGAGGTTTTTACACAAACTCTTCAGATGTCATGAAAGTATTTCTAAACCACAAAATCAGTGGTACCATAAAAAAAGGACTTGGCCACTTTCAGCATCTTCTGTGTTTTCTAGACATAGCTAGATGATACCTCCCAGTAGAACAAAGTTATTTATATCTAATCATTGCTCATTTTTATTTTTCTGTAAGTAGATATTATTTTGCGCAATCTTATTTTGATAACAACACATTGAAGCAGATGCAAAAGGCCGAAAAGGAAGGATATGGTTCTTAGTGGAAAGGTGTCAAAATCTTTTATTATCCTGAATAGATGCCCCCCCACCTTTAAGTAGCAATTTAGAATATAGTTTTCTCTTTTAAAATCAAAACATTTTACTAAGTAGATATACATGCGTGGCATCAAGAATTGAACATCAACACAGAGAGGTAGCATTTTATGATTTGACTGTGTATTTCTGGGGAATTTTTTCCTTACCTGATCTGGCATTTTCACCAGAAGAAATCTGGTGTTCTATAAGATGAGGTACTTTTTCTTCAGGCTCTACTTTAGTTGGAGGATTAAACACATTTCCAGCTGGCAGAGTGGAAGTAGCAAGATTGCTGGGAACAGAACCACCTGGTAAAACAAGGCTACCAAATCCAACATCTTTCACAGTTTCTGGAGTCATGGATAATGGCGGCTGCACTAAAGCTGTTAAAGAGGAGGGACAAATATTTCAGACTTAATTTGCTTAAACGTTTCATGTGCTAAGTTAAAACATTAACTGACAAAATTTGGTCTTTCAAAATTTTAAATGCTTACTGTCCTCTAGGATTGTTTGGTAAGACTATTCAATTAATATGACTATGACTTATCATCTGCTCCCTCTATTTCATTTATAATAAAAACTAGTTACTGGCAGTTTCATTAAATGGCATCTCTGTATTATCTAGAGCATTATCTATATAGTAACTGATATTCAAATGACAAATGAGTCATCATTTAGAAGCTAAGTTATATTTACAAAACTTTCCTTTTTAAATATAGGGAAAACCAGTAATTTTTAGAACTATTTTCTTAAAACAAAAAAACTTTAGTAAAGTAACAATAATACTTGAGAAGAAAACGCCTGCAAAACCAAAGGTGCGGGGTAAAAAAAAGCCACTATGATTTTACAAGGAATACCAGTGTGTGAATATCTAAATACACTGAAATAATAAAACTGATTTATGTAGAAGAATGAAAATCTGCTCAATTCCCTTAAAATTAATATGTATAGGTGGGTCCTAACATCACTACTTCTTGTCAAATGAGGTTAGAAACTCATCAGATGAAAGGGAGTAAACTGTAAATATCAACAATCCATTTTAAAGAATGGGTAGAAAAACCTCAAGGGGTTTTCATACAGGTGTTAACAAAACAGAACCAGAGTAATACAAAATCAAAAACAACTAAAATTTTTACCCTAACTTATCCCACATCCAGTATTTTTAAATCATTTACTAGAGGATTTTATGAACTGTTTATCCTCACATTCAATTCTCAATTACCTGGACAAGCTTTTCGCACGTAACAAAACTGTAATACAAAGGTAAAACCACCTGGGATAATACATGGGAATTAGGAGAATTAAACGGGACAGTGTGAGTTAATTAGGAGAGCACCTAGCACATTGTATTTTCCTTTTCTCCATTAAATTGGTGCCAATTTCCCAAAGTGAACAACTATTAAGAAATAATGGGAAGGAAGGAAGGCGCTAAGATGAGTTGCCGCATGACTGAAAAAATGGTTTCTGAACCGTTCTTTAATTTCAGAAATAAAGAATTCTCCCTAGACAACCAACATTAACAAAAAGGGAGTTTGTCAAATGCTCTCTAAACACTATCAGAATGAAGAATTTAAAAACAAAAGGAAATGGAGTAGATTATCAAAAGATAAACTCTTTATTCATACATATATTTAATATATACACATATATTAAAGTCCTATAAGGCAAAACTGGGCCCCCAGAACTAAGAAGTTCACAAAAAAGTCATTTCAAAAGACTGCTTATTGTCCAAAGAGGAAACAACTTGAACTTCAAATAGAAAAGTGAATGCAACTGCTTGGAAATTAAAATCTATTAATCAATGAACACCAAAGAAGGAAAGTAACTAAATACTATTAGTTGGTAAGAAAAGTTTTCTTTATAGAAAAATTCTAATTAAGAATTGTGAAAGGAATGATAAAATTGGAAAGATCACCACTCTGAAACTAATGAAAAGTAGTCTCAAATAATGATGATCAATGGATGAAACCATCAGATGAAAATCTGAAGGGAAATGGTTTTAATGATTGGATTCTTCTATCTCAATGCTTTGATCCATCTTAATATCACTAAAGGTGGAATAAGAGCAGCCCAAACAGCTTAATTGTGAAAGCATTAGACTGAAAAGCGGTATAAGACGACGACGCATAGCTCTTGATGCGATGCAGTCTCCAATCTATAACACTGCTCACCTCTATCAAGTGTTCTTGCCAAAAAAGGTGAAGCAAACCTTTGTTGTGAAAAGCCTTCACTTTACAGGAAATTCAAAGAGCTAATTTCATTACTGTTAAGAAGCAAAAAGCCAAACTCATTTGAGATCTTGCATACAGAAATTATTTTTTCAATGTCAAAGATATGAAGGATGAAAAAAGGGGAGAAGAACTGCTCTAGACTAAGACATTTAACACAAAAACAAAATAAAAAACACAGATATTATGTAGGAACCTTCTTTGAATTCTGACTATAATAAACCAATCATAAAGAAAACATGCTGAGAATCCAGGAAATCTTAATATGGCTTTCATGGTACGTTTTACCTTTTTATTAACAAAAAATAAAAGACTAGTAATACCATGAATAAAGAAAAAAATGAACTAAAAGCAGAAAACTTACATGTTGGTACTACTGGTGGAATAGCAGGTGGTGGGACAACAGGTGGAGGAACCGGAGGTGGCATGAAACCTACATGGAGAAAAAAAAAAGAATAGAACAGTATAAACTATTTGTTTTAAGTCAAAGATGTCAATAGCTATAAATTAAATTCTATATCTTAAAAGAGTCTCATTACTATGACCTCGTATTGTGAACACATTTTCTATTTTAGAAATTACTCTTTTGGCTATGCCCACCCAAGGAATGGCAAAAAAAAAAAAAAACATAAAACAAATGGCTTTTATGCACACTACTTTATTTGATCCTTAGTAAGCTAAGTACAGCATCTCCTATTAGGATTCACTGTCTTAATGTATCCCTACCTCATTTAACTCCCAGAACACCCTCTATGATGCTGTAAAATCAAATGGTTAGAATGGTGATGGCATGGAGTTCAATACTATTTGGAGCTCCTGATAACATTACATACAATGTCATTTGTCAAATGGACTACTGTATCTTTTTTGATACATATGTTGTTTACCTACTAGATCAGAATATTTTCATTAGCCATGGTATTACTATATTATTATTTTAAGCTTTATATAATTTTTACTTTTAAATATCAAATAAACTATAAGCCTGCTTCCTTGTATTTTAATAATGCAGGCTATCATTAAATTCAATTATAAAATAGTGGCTAAAAATGAGGAGTAAATAAAGATATGGGGGTTTGCAGTAAAGTTATTTTCAGATGACGACTTTACAAAATAAAGTCTACATGATATAGCTTGTGAAATACTTGTTTAAAAAGTCTTCTGGAAAAAAAATGTTAATACAGGTAATATGTGACATGAATAATTTCCCATTACTTAAAATAAAGAAATTCTTATTAAAATCTGTGTTAAGGGCCTCCCTGGTGGCACAGTAGGTTAAGCAATGCGCTATGAAGCGAACAGCCACTGCAGCATGAGTTCTATCCCTGCCTCTGGCCAGGGAGAGGACCACATGGTGCAGCAGCTGACCTTTCCTGCCTCGCCCACTGCTCCCCTCAGCAGCGTGTTTCAGTCAATCTGCCTGTTCTGCTCCCCACTCTGTCTGATGATTCCTCTCACCTCCCATGACTCTGGCTTGTACCCCAGCTCTTGTATGCATAAATAAATAAATCTTAAAAAAAATCTGTATTAATTTGAAATTATGTATAACTGTCATTTAAAACTTTTCTATTATATGACAAATAAATTACAACCATGCTCAGACAATGAATTTACATTCTGGTATTACTGATAGTATTTTGGAACTCTAGTCAATGACTAAGAACTTAAATTACAGAAATTGAAGTATTCCTTTTCTTGCATATTGTAATAATATGCAAACATCAAAGAAAAAAAAGTTTAAAAAAACAATATATATTATTTAATTCCTTGTATACCTCCCTCATTCTTCTCACTTTCTATATTTTAATATTAAGAGCTCTATCTTGAAAGTATACAAAGACTGACAAATTTAATTGATGTATGTTAAGTATTCTACAGTTTTTACCTATCAATAGTGATTTAAGGAAGTTTCACTTATCGACAGTTTATTACAGTAAAAAAAAACACTACAAATTCAATTTGCTTTTTAAGATGGAGACTCTGAAGTTAATGCATACTTTCTAATAAATGGGTGATAAAACTGTAGGATAGCTATAGCTAGCATTCAACAAAGAAGAGGAAAATTCCTTACCAGGAGGTGGTTGTGAAGGGTTAAAACTTGCTCGTAGAAAAGGAGGTGGAGGTATTGGACTGAATCCGGGAGGAGGAACTGGCATTGACACAGGAAATGCTGGTGGAACTAAACTAACTGCAGGCACAGCTGGTGCTACTGGTATCTTTTTGTGGGTAAAAAATAAAAAGTCCATAAATCATTTTATCCATCTGCAATGATTAAATCTTGGAACAACTAAAGATAAATTTCTATTTCTGTTTTAGGAAGGTAACAAATACCATTATGTTGCTTTATTTTACTCCTTTTTGTATAGTTGTGAATGAACCTACTTGGGGTAAAAGCAAGACAACATTATTCCACAGAGAGCTCACACAGGGACTGTGAAATTTTACTTTTGAAATGATGTACAGAACTGGGTATCTACTTATACTGAGCATCATGCTCGATTGTAAACCGCCACCTCCCTTAGCTTATCATATTCCTGCCTAATAACTTAAGCAACCTAACCCATCACTAAGAAGCATGTCAAAAACAACTTCAGGGTGGTCTGAATTTCTTAGAAGTTTACTTTGCATTCCTAGCAAAATTATCATTGACTCATCCTAGATATAGTAATTCCCAAATATTTATCTGCACTACAGTTCTAACACCATTCAAAATTTAGCATTCTATCAATAGTCTAGACAACATCTCAATTTTGTTGTCTTAAAGATACTTTGAACTTCATATGCACAAAACTGAACTCCCAACTGCCTTTCCAAACACAACTCTTCCCACATATTTTCCATTCTCAGATGATGGGAACTACAGCTTTCCAAATTTTTCAGAACCAAAACCTTGTCTTTGCTCTTTTCTTAGAACTATAAATCTAATTATGCCACAATGCACCAGTGGTTGTACCATCAAAACTCATTTGGTATCTGACCACTTCTCATTCCCTCCACTTTCAGTCTAGTCTACTGACCCACCACCATCATTTCTCACCAGGGTTGCACAAATGTCTTAACTGGTCTCCACTACTCTAGTCTCTAGTACCAGGGTAATCCTTTAAAACTCTTAAATTACATACACTCATTCCTTCATTCAAAATACTCCAAAACTTCCCTTCCATCAAGCTGCTGTTCACCTATCTTACTCTAGCCCATTTCCATTCCTAGAGCACACCTGGCAACATCTGGCACAGAACCTTTACACTGGCTGTTCCCTCTGCCCTGAATGCTCTTCCTTAGATTGCCATATGGTTAAGTTTTTGCTTATGCACACTCAAAATGAAGTATATCCTAACTGTATTGAAAACCTTAAAAGTCTATGAAGGCACTCCCGCCCTTATACTACCTTTTCTTTCAGAGATCTTGAAGACTTAGTTTGTATTTTCTAAACAGAAGTTTTCTAAAGGAAAGGATCTCTGTTTGTTTTCTCATTGATGTATAACTCTATTGAGATGCCTAGGACAGTGAATGTCACAGAGCAGACAATAAATAACCAACAAACATTTAAGTATGAATGAGACTCTTTAAGCAGTTGTTTTCCTCAAAAACCAAACAACACCTGGTAAACTTTGATAGTTATTCTAATCTGGATGATTTCCCCCAAACTTTTTTATAAAGTAAATAAATGAGTAAAAAGAAACATAAAAGAATGAAAAAAGAAATGCAAAATAACCCATCAAATAGAAACAACATCATCCAGCACTAACCTGTAACATAGCAACAGGTGGAGGGAAAACCTCTGCTTGGGTTGTGACCACTGTCTCCTTTTCAACTGGAGTTGGGCTCTGAGTTGTCTGGACCGCCTCTTTAACAGGTTCTGAGCTTTTCACAGTCTCCCACTCTAAGCAAAATATTTTAAATTGATTTCTTCTGGTTAGGTGTAACTTTTCATTTTATTTCTAGTTATATATTTATTTTGCTTAAATCCTTCATCTGCTTTGATTCCAAAGCACATGGAACACATCTTTAGATGTGTTTACAACTATAGGTGCCAACCTAGGTTCTGCCCATATAAATCTGGTTATGAGGCTAAAACTAAGGAGTGTTCAAAGACACATAATACTTGGAAAGACTATTATTTCAAGGCTGTGTGATATAAAAGGAACCAACCTTATTCTATATTTTGTCATAAGACTTAAGGGAAGACAAACAAGGAAGTTATTAGTCCAATACAGAAAAGTCTTTCTGAAACCAGCTACGCAACAAGAGAACGCAAAACTTTAATGGTTCTTCATCTTCCTCAGAGTGAAGACTGAGTCAATATACATGACTTTGTTCCTGTTTTCCCTGACTTCATCTCCTACTATTCACTCCCCACTGATGCTCAAGCTACACTGGTCACCTGGTTCTTTGCGCTTGCTGCTCCTTCTGTGTGCTCTTCCTGAGAGAACAGCATGTCTCACCCCTTCCGTAACACCCTCTCTATTAGACCTTCAGCCACTCCAAACTACAACAGCTCTAAACCCATGCTGCCAACCCACCCTTTCTCCATTTTCTCCTTTGAGCTGAGAATACTGAAATACTACACACTTCATCTATTTTAGTTATTATCTATTTCTTTCCAGCAGAACATGGGTTGGCAAACTTTTATAGTATTTGAGACTTTATGGGCCATATGTCTTGGTTGGAACTACTCAACTGCTTTCTGAAAAAAGCACACAGAATAGGTAAACATGAGTACAGTTATGTTTCACTAAAACTTTACAGAACAGGCTGTGGTAGTACTTAGCTCAGGAGATGCAGACTACCACCCCCCGCTACAATGTGCACTGCATTTTCTGTTTCAATTATCTAGCACTGTTTCCTAATTATGCTTCTCACACATACTCCATGAATGTTCTGAACAAACATCCAAAAAACGAAGAGATTGACAGTAAGAAAACTGAAGAAGTGTTTGCAATATTTGTAATGACCTAAGAATGACAATTAGTCGATTCTGGTAAGTAGGAGTAAGATACGAGAAATACAATATATGTCATATTTCTTACTGATTATAACTCATTTTTTGTGAATTTTTAAAAATAAAATGCTAAATTTTTACAAAGAGCCAGGTCAGATGTACATCTCATTAGAAGTACTCTAGACTTCATGAATCTGGATTACACAGCTCCTAAACTAAGATCCCATTCCATCTACCCTCAGCACACAATAATCTAGGAAGTTCCCCACCCCTCAAAGCTCTCTCAGTTCCCATTCCCCATTTTAATTCAAGGAATTGAAATATTTAGTTTTTAAAAGTTTCCACCACAAATATAACCTTCTCAAAGAGTCAAAAATATCAACACATAATTAAAACTGTTTTCATATATAGACTTCAAAGAACTAATTTCTGACATGTAACAGAACACATTAAGTATATATACTGGGCATGGTACTGTCTCTCTCTCTCTCATTCTCTTTCATTGGGAGCAGGGGAAATTCTGGAAAAACAAACAAAATTCATCCTATAATGCAAAACACTGCAATTACCACCTTTCAAGTATACTAATTTAAAAAATGGAAGTCTTAGAGCAGGTCCAATGGTTCTTACCAGTGTTTACAGTTTCCTGATCAATCATGCCTCCTTCTGCAAAGCCTTCCAAGTCATCCACTTTAACTTTTTCCCATGGTATATATGTAACGCCAAGATCCACATCCCAGAATTGTTTGTACTCTGTTTTCACACCTTTGTTTAAAGCCCAAGCAATCTATCAAGAATGAGAGAGGAAAAAAGAAATCACATAAGTATACTTAAAAAAAAAAAAAAAGCAGGGGCCTCCCCTGGTGGCGCAGTGGGTTAAGCAACACACTATGAAGCAAACAGCAGCCACCCAGCACAAGTTTGATCCCTGCTGCCGGCCAGGGAGGGGACCCACATGGTGCAGCAGACCTCTCCTGCGGTGCCCGCTGCTCCCCTCAGCAGTGTACTTCCATTGATCTGCCTGTTCTGCTCCCCGCTCTCTGTGGTGAATCCTCTCACCCACCCCCCACACCTCTGGCCTGTACCCCAGTGCTTGTATGCATAAATAAATAAATCTTTAAAAAAAAAAAAAGCAAAATGCTCAGAATTTATATATAAACAATGTAAATACAAATAAAATTGGTTTTAAAAATCATCTGGAAACAAAACAAAGGGACGGTCAAAACTAAACTAAAACTGTAGAAATCTTACTGTGGAACTGAGGCTACTAGAAGGAGAGGGCAAAAGGGACTGTGATGAGGATTATGGGGTTTGGTGGAGGGTATGGTGTGGTAACATACACCCAAAGAGGTGTGAACATATAATTCCCTAAGTCGTATACATAAGTATTATAAACAATTGTTACCAAATTAAAAAATATAGTTTATTAAAAAAATAAAAATTAATTTCAACCGGTAAAACATTACTGGAAGAGCAATAGCCAAGAAAATGATTTCCAAACATTCTGTTCTGAAAATAAAATCTGCATTTAAAAGCAATGGTATTTGTCCTTTTTTTTTGAGGTAATAGTAGTTTATACAATTATATATATTTATACAATTAACTGTACATCATTATAAGCAGATAACTGTCCCACTACACTAAGGTAACCATTAAAGGCAACTTCATCCCTACAACTGATCAACTGGTAACCTTTTATCTCATCCCCTTCCCTCCTGGTAAGTACTAATTTGGTCTTACAGTCTAAAAGTTTGTTTTTACTTAGTTCATTTGTTTGCTTTATGTGCCACAATAAAAAAACATATGACCTACAAAGTTACTTTAAAGTATTTCTAAAAACAATCTAAATCTACTTTTACCATAAAAGTCAACCTACTCATCAATAATTAACAAAATCTTGATACTCCTAGAGAAAGACCAGTGATAATGTCATTTAGATAAAAAGTAATTATCTTAAAGTTTTTGATTCAGTTTCAGAAGGTGATGGATACATTATCTCCAAAAAGCAGAAAAAGTATGAATTAGTTAGTCCTCACTTGAAGTAAAATTAAAAACACAAAACCACAACAAAACACTAAACATTTAATCAATAAAAGACTAATAAAGATTTACTTACAAATAAACCCTACTCCCAAGGGCCTAGGTTGTATAAGACAAGAAATCAATAATGTGATTATGTGGTCTGAATAGGAAACCTTGGAAAGATGTGAATAAAACACAAAATTGTAAAACTGAAAAGGTTCTGCTCATAAAATGGTGCTCTGTTTGATTTCAAAAAATGCCGATTCAAGTTTTGGTTATTGGACTTATTTAACCTATATCTAACTGTGTAACTAAATAATACAAAAATAAGTTATTGTTGAGGTTTGCCCTTAACATTAAAAAAGATGAACTAAAAACCACAACATTCTATTAATGCAATAAACAATAGCCACACCTCTTCTCATTCCATCCCCCATTAACCTCACCTTAATAACCTTGGATCCAATCTTATATGATCCAGAACTAAGTTTCTGAAGAGCCCGAAATGCATCTTGTCGATGAACCATACAGACATAAGCACAGCCCCTGGGAGGAATCATCTATTAAAAAAAAATTTTTTTTGAGAGGATTTAAGAGGATAATTCATTACAACCTTCTATGGTTTTAAAGAAACAGAACACTGACAACAGATGAACTAAAACAGTGAATGTCACTGCCCTTTCTCCCTCCACTATCTGTTTATGGCTATAATTAATGTACAATTACTACTTTAGAAAAATCCAAATTCAACTGAAGTTTTTAACATAAAGAACTATTAAAAACAACAACAAAAAATATATAAACACATGCACATACTACCACCAGATAAAAGATAAATACTACGGTTAACATATTATCTTGATATTTATCATATTATCTGGTCCATCTGTCAAAATAAAAAAACTTTCCCTCAGTCTTCCTAACACTTAAAGCTATTATTTAATATTAAACTTCTCAAGAGAATTTTATATAATGCTTTACATGTTTCTACATCTATTTGCAACACGTTCAACTCTTCATAACTACCCAAAAATATTCTCTTTAAGCTCACTACACTAACTGCTAAATCTAATGGATTTTTTTCAGTACCCAAACTCCCTATAAACCAAACCAAAGGTTTATAAATCTTTCATCTATTTTATTTTCAAATCTAGGATTTTATCACTAATCAGCTCACAAAATAACTTAGTACCTATTATTTGTAAGTACTATACTCTTATAGGCAATTTGGAAGAGGAGTGAGACAGACAATCTAATGCCTGATTGACCGTGGTATAAAAAAGACTGATAAGAACCTAAGACACCGATCACTCACATTATACTGGTTAATGGATTAACCAATCACCTATTAAACTTCCTGTGTAACTCAGGCAAATCACTCAGTTTCCTTAAAAATAATGTATCGAAAGTATCTAACCAGCTTCTTGTGAGAATCCAGTAAGATTACACAGAGCTGAAAGTAAAGTATGAAATGGTCAAACATTCAAATGGAGTTTAGTTAAATAATCTTAAGATTGTAAGGAAAACCAACCAATTTCGCTTAACTATAAAAGGTCCAAAAAACATAAAAATATATTAACAGTGAATAAAATCAGAAGGTTAATGAGTTGTAAGTTTCCTCAAATGTGGAACTACAGTTTTTCCCTAGGAAAAAACAATGGCCCTTCTGGAAGAAAATAGTCAAAGGAGACTGGATGGGGCAAAACCACTCAAAGAAGTAAAGTTGAGGAGTAAAGAGTTACATTCAAGTTACTGAGATGTCCTGACCACTCAAGTTCTCCTGTCTAAAATTTGCTAAGAAGAGAGAAGTTGGGATGGGGGGAGGTAGTTGGCAAAAACCAGGGATTTAGAGTCAGTTTCTACCACTATTTAAGTGCTCATTACAAGTCTCAGGGATTCAGTTTCATTTTTTTAAATAAAAGAATTAAACTAGATCCTACATAGGGCTCCTAATAACTCAAACATTCAATGCTTATAGGAACTACCTATCATATTGCTATAAAACCTGTAAGAATATTTTGTTGAAATTTTATTTCAAAAGAACTTAAATGCAGACCTCCATGGTTAAGTCTCAATGCTATAAAGGTACTGCCATCCCTGCAGCAGGAGTCTGATCCCCGGCCAGGAGCTCACTCACATGGCACAGCAGACTTCTGTCTCACCTGCTGCTCCCCTAGCAGTGTACATCAGTACATCTGCCTGTTCTGCTCCCCTCTGTCTCTGTCTCCAGTGAATTCCCTCCCCTTCCCCCAACATCTGGCCTACATCCTAGTTCTTGTATGTATAAATTAAAAAAACAAAAAACCTAATTAAGCAGAGAAACAGCATCAGCATAAACACATAAATGATTAAAGCACTTATACATATGTGAATTATCAAAGGCAGACAATACTAATAACTGAAAAGACTTTCTGTATGAATGAACATCCCCTACTTTATTTTAAACCTTAAGAACTGATACTTACATTAATGGATTCAATCTGTCCAAACTCTTCAAACAGGTTGGTTAAATCTTGCTGTGTTGCCTTCTTATCCACCTGACCAACCCACAGAGTTGTACTACATACTGTTAAGACATAACACATAGCCTAAATCATGGAGACACAGTTGCTTCTTTCAATTAAATTCAATATATTTAATACACCTGCCAACTGACATTTGTCTCTGTTATGTTTAAAACAGATTAAAGTAACAGAAATCCATTAACATCTATGCCAAGTCAACCTACTGCATTATCACCTGCTCTCATACTTGGCCTGCAAAACTGAATCACCTGTGTGTACCTGGGTCCTACTTCAAAAAATGATGAATGTATACAAAGTATGACAGATTAGGAACTGGGAGCAATACCACTTTTTCACTGCAGTCCCATCTGTGTGCCTTTTAGGTATCTTTCTGTGCTGGAATGATTAAGCATGTAGTTTTCCCTAATCAACAGTTATATCTGAAAACATTACCTTATGCCTAAGGAAACAATTTGCATGGAGAAAGAAAGGAAAAGGCTGAACTAGAACTCCTGAACTTGTTATAATTAAAAACTTAAAGACAATTAACTGTTGGAAGTCACTTTAATAAGCATGGTAAACATGAGACATCACACCTACTTTCAGCTGTATTATTCATGTCTGTTTGAATATCTTTTTCCAAAGACACTTAAAAAATAGTTGATATATTGGTAGTTTAATATATTTGAGGCCTCCCTGAATGTGCAAGGGGTTAACCAGCAGCATTATAAAGTATCCGCAGACACTGCAACACGAGTTTGATCCTAGCTAGGGCGCTGAACCACATGGCGCAGCAGACCTCGCCTGTCTTACCTGCTGCTCCCCTCAGCAGTGTATTTCTGTAAATCTGCCTGTTCTGCTCCTCACTCTATCTCTGGTGAATCTTCTCACCCACACCCCACCTCTGGTCTGTACTCCAGTTCTTGTATGCATAAATAAATCTTTAAAAAAATAAATGTGTGGATTTATGTCAATGTAATTTAAAATATTAAGTTTCCAGCTTTTTGATTATCTTTTCTACAATAGGACAGGCCTAGAGAAGGCTTTATTCTAGAGCTAATTAAGTCCCATAGTATGATATGACCACTGCAAGATTTGTACTGATTACAGTTTTCAACAAGCTTCTCTACTCAGAAAGTCAGAATCCTCTAGACCTTGTGTGAGCTTTAGGGATCATTCTGCTACTAGATCCCTGGTATTGTTCTTTCCCTGCTACTTGCCCTTTGTCTTATGTAGTCTCATGCTATGCATACATAATTCAATATTCATCTGACATTTCATAAAGCAATATATTAGTTTTCTCTTGCTGCTGTAACAGAACCTCACAAATGTAGTAGCTTAAGACACAAGAATACATTCTCTTACAGTATGAAGACTAGAATAGGTCTGCATTCCTTCTGAAGTTTTTGAGTTTGATGCTCGTCTTTGCTAGCTTTTACATGCTGTCTACATTCCTTGACTTATGACCCAAATTGATCTTTAAAATCAACAGTGTGGCATATACCAGTCTCCATGTTACACCTTCCAATCACCTCTTCTCATTGACCCTATTCCCTTCTATAAGGACCCTTGTGATTATACTGAGCGCTTCTGGAGAACAACGGTTAATCTCCCTACCTCAATGTCCTCATTAATCAGATGTGCAATGTTTCTTTCACCATGTAATGGACAATTCCAAGGATTTGGATATGGACATCTTTGGGGAACCATTATTCAACCTACCACAATTTCTCAGCCAATTTTGGGACCTTTCACTAAACTGTCTCCTGCCTCCATCCCCACCTTTGTCACTCTACATCTTACAGCATCCTTAATCTCCCTGAAATCTGTTTCCATGCTTCCCCTACTCTTTTAATGTAGTCTCTCTACTAATTTTGTTCATGGACAACTCCATGGTGTTCGCTAGAAAACAGACTCACAGTCACAGAGGGAGGGGACACTTAATTCCCATAAAACTATTGTTTGTTAATGTTTCAGTCCCCTGGACTTATTATAAAAACTTTAGTGTTCTAAGGAACAAAGGCAGGAAAACATTATGTGCTTAAATTGTGGTGGGAAGAAACGCTGATCATGTGAAATTGATACCCCTTCTGAGTAAACAGGGTTGGGAGGAGAAAAATACTTTTCAATGTATTTTCTTGTGTACTCTTAGAATTTTCTTTTTTAATGTTTTATGTTATACTCATGAAAATAAAGTAGCAAAAAACCCTAAATTCCATGGTCAGTAACTATGTAAATGGTGGCAGCAATGGCAGCAATATGCAAGTAAGGAACTAAAGTAAAGCGACTCCATATAAAAGCTGTATCTTAAAACTGGTGATTCTGAAATTCCTGATGGTAATTATGGGAGGAAGCACAGTAGAGAGTTCACGACCAAACTTTTAAGTGTATTTATCAGGCAACACTAAAATGCTTGAATTTCTCTTACTCTAAAGGATAACAAAAATTTTTAGATTTAAAAATATCACATTATTAAATTAAAACTGGCTCACATAATCAGTTATAATTCTGGCAATACAGCCTATGCTTGTTCAAACTGCCAGAACTTAATAAGAGGGATGTTGTCACCTTTAATTATAACCTAGGTTTCCAAGATGCTCTAGCAGTATAAGTGATACCAATTACTTATCTGTTTCTGTGGCAGAAAAAAATTTGAAGACCTACAGAGATTGTATAACCTGATCAGTATTCAGATCTAGGCACAGAATGACAATGTGCTCCACTTTATGCACCTGTGCCCATCTGCGTTCTGTTGGTTCACCTTAAAAGTCAAATCCCAATGAGAACCTTTTAGGCAGATCTTGACACTAATTAGAACCTATTTCCCTGTACCTCATATTCCTACTCCGTGAAATCTCACCTAATACTCTCCCCAAACAAACTACTACCAAATTTGTTCTAATCATACACTGCAGATTAACATATAAAAAAGGGGAAATTTGTTGATAGGAATTCTTTTCTTCAATACTGACCTAGTAAGTTTATACGTTGCTTTAAAATTTGCACACTTCCTGAATTACCCTTAAAGACATGGGGTCCAAACTGGTCAAGACGCTAGGTGAATAAGTCACTGTGCCCAAGAACAGATACTAGGCCTAGAGTACTTTATATATCATTAGTGCATAGTTATATTTTCTAACTTACAAAGTGGGTGGGTGAGGGTGTTAACCCACAGAGATGCTATTATTTTAATAGATTCTGCTTTCTTCTTCTTTTCTCCTCTACCTCATTTTTAAAAAGCCAAGGATAAATTTACGCTTTTCCAAAACCACTCTGAACTTTGTAGTCTGACTCAGTAACTATATTGAGTATTTGTTAAAACTTAAAGTAGGCAAAACTACGTCACTTACCACTTAATGTTTTAGATCTAATTGGCGGTAATCCCTTCTTCTGTCGTTCTTTCTCCCTTTCTCTGGCACGCCTTTCACTTGAGTATGAACGTGAGGATTTCCTCTTTCTTTCTCTTGAACGGGAACGTGATCGCTTTCTGTGTTTACGCTTTCGAGAACCAGAGCGTGACCGAGACCTTCGTTTTCTTGGTGACCTACAAGAAATTTCATATTTTACTTCTAATAACATTATTATTGTCCTATCAAACTTCACACCCCTAGTTAAGAAACAAAAAACTTAAGGTTGTCTTCTATTTAAATCTCTTCAAAAAACTTAAGTTTAATCAAGTATCAAACATGTATTTTCTCAAAGCTACCTACCGCTTAGGTCCTCACTAATAATAAATTTTTATTTGCAATGATTTTTCCTGAATCTGAGTGATTAGTCACAATCACAAAAAAGAAGAGAACCAGCTTTTAATAAGGACCTCACTTTTTCTTAGTGTTTTCCAACTCATTTTTTAAAGTAGAGTCAACAACAGGCATCAAAGACCACAGAAAATAAAAAGACCATTAAAGTAATGAAGATGCGATGTTCTTAAAATTCAGAAAAAGAAAATGTTTCAATGCTCCCTCCAAGTTTTCAACTCTTAAAATTTCTTGCTGTTTTAATTTTCATTATAAGGTGATTCTGAAACACTCATTTATTGCTGTCAACAATATATCAGTGAATTCTCTTCAAAATGCTGAATAGGGAAGTGCTGCTAAGAAAATGTAATTGCTAAGACAAAGATGTTTGTGCACTAACACAGTCACTGTTTTAGGAGAATAATAAGTTCAGTTCAGAGAAAGTTGAACTAACAGTCTTTCACATGTAAGAGGCTCTCATGAAATACAACTTCTTAAAACAAAAAATGATTTCAAAAAATCATCATTAATACTACCCTTATTTCATCATAAACGGTTCAGATTTTCAGGGGTATTCATCTGCAGAATAAAGTTTATAAAAGTTTTAAAGACTTTTAAAAGTTTGTAATACAAACATGCATACATATTACAAGGAAATTTACCAAAGAATGCTCCTTCAACCCAAATTTGAGTAAGCCCATTAGTCATGTTGAAATGTACAAAAAAGAAAACCACTCATTTTTATTGCTACTTTTATATCTTTTATATTCTTTATATTATATTCTGATGTTTTGCTTAATATTTATAAAAACAATTTTTGTAGTTTGATTTTTATGATCACTTTTGGTATTATGAGATGAAATGGAATGCAAGAAAAACAATCAATTTCTTACACTGTTTCTCCATAACTTACTGTACTTTTTTAACTGTGAACTAGAGACAGGAATATGTTAAGTTGCAGAGTTGTCATAATATTGTTGCAAACTACAAGTTTCATTGACATAGCTGCCAACTCATGAAAATTATAAAATAACTGGCCAAAGAGCTAGCCAATTAAAAACATAGTATAGAGTTTTCTCAAAACATTAAATATAGATCCACCACACGATCTAGCAATTCCACTCCTAGGTATCCACAAGATGAATGTAAAAACACTAATTCAAAAGGATATATGCATTCTATGTTTACTGGAGCACTATTTACAATAACCAAGTTAAGGAAACAACCTAAATGCCTATTATGAAGATGTGGTGCATTTACACAATGGGATACTACCCAGTTATAAAAAAGGTGAACTCTTGTCATTTGTCACAGTATGAAAGGGACTGGTAAAGCTAAATGAAATAAATCAGAAGGATAAAAACAAATATTGGATGGCGGCACTTATATGTGGAATACAGAGAAACAAAACAAAGGGTTGGATAAAAACAAATCAATAACCAATCCTAGAACTCTGACTGTGGAATTGGGGTTACTAAAGGGGGAACGAGCCAAATGGGAAGGGGCCACATGGACTATGGTGAGGACTTTCAGTATCTTGAGTATGGTGTGGTACCACACAACTGAAGGGCATGATCTTATACCTCTAAACCATACAGAATAAACTAAAGGAATAAAGAAATATAAAAGAAAAAATCAGAACAAAGATCATTCTGATTTTGAAATGCTAAGAGCTTAGTGTAGTGTTAAATATAGTAAAACCTTGAACGAGATCGTGAATGTGTTCTGGATCTTGAGCGAACAGCCACTTTCTTTGCTTCTTGTTCAAAGATCTCCTCTTCCACTCCATCTTGCCCTTCATCTATATCCATATCCTTGGAAGTCAAAAAAAAACAGCAAACAAAAAGGCTGGTTGAGATTTAGTCTATTTTGAGACAACTCTGCCATACAAGATAGTCACCATTGCAACATTAATGGCTAATAATAAAATGACTAGCACACAGAACTTGCATTCAGAACATTATTATTATAAAAACTTTCACATTTTGGGCCTCCCTGGTGCCGCACTGGAGCTTCCACAGCCACTGCAGTGCCAGTTCAATCCCCAGCAGGGAAGGGGACCCAAATGGCGCAGCAGACCTCTCCTGCCTCGCTCACTACTCCCCTCAGCAGTGTACCCCAGTCAATCTTCCTGTTCTGTTCCCTACTCTATCTCTGCTGAATCCTCTCACTACCACCCCACACCTCTGGTATGCATAAATAAAATCTTTACATATATAAAAAAAGCTTTCATTTTTCGTTGGATTAATTTTTACAAATTCATGACCTATAAAAACATTTACTTTGTACCTGTTGCTGAATATCTATGGAATCATCCATATTTGCTTCAGGCTCAAGGAAATGCTGTTGACTGCTCCCTTGTGATGGTGAGGCAGAATGCTCTGACCCAAATGTCCCTTCCTGACTATCTTGAGGGGTTGCCTATTGAGAACATATACAAAAACAAATGTTAGAAAATAACAAATATTATTGCAAATTAAAAAATTAAAGACCAAATATCACGATTACTTTTATTTCAAAAGGAGCCCAATAATGAAGAAATTAATATTAAGTCCTTTATAATCAAACTAAAATTGCAATTTTGTATAAATCCAAGTTTAGTGACCATAATGGGACATTTCCATTAAAAGGGAGAGAGTACTAATTAGAATAGAAAGGTTAAGATCAATTAGGGTTTCACATAAATTTTTAATTATGGAAAATATAAATTACTGAGAATTAATAAAGGATTTTACATCACAAATGTCATATGATGGCACTAAAATGACTCTAGAATGTCACTAGTAATTAACATTTTTATAAAAATGTTGTAAGTCCAATAAAGTCTTTCATATTTTAAAAAAAAAGGTCACAAATTGCAACTGTAAAGCAAAAATAAAGCTCAAATATCAATAAAGCTCAAATATAAAATCACTAACGCAGCAAAAACAATTCTCAACTTAGGCCTTTCCCCAACTGTCTTCTCTAGGGATTCACAAATAATACTCTTTGTCCACTGAAGAAGGTAAACACTTTTAAAGGGTTTAATGAAGTCCAATGAAGTCTAATTATAGGAACATTTACACTCTGAAACCTTTTCTTTCCAAGACTAGAACTCTAGTAACTTGACAGAGTGACACTGCCTATAGGACATTAATCAGAATGAATGTGATTAACAACTACATAGACTCTGGTGTTAACTAAAACAGAAAACTGATTATTTATGGGGGGGGGGTAGAGGGGAGTGACTGGATACATAAAATACCCTAAAATGAGATCTTACAAGGTATCATGGATTAATAATAATAGTTTTTGGTAGTATATAAGCTGGGGTCTATTCAAATAATTAACAGAAAAGAGAAACTAAAAATACTGCTATCATGCTCCAAACTCTGGAATGATAAACAAGTTATTTGTTGAATCTGAGTTCCCTTTCTGTTAAAAGAATACAACTACAATGATTATAGTAAAGCTCATTGTTCCCACCACAAAAAAGTAGTAATTATGTCTTGACAGAAATATCAGTTAACCCTCCAGTGTTAATCATATAGCAACATATAAATGTACCAAATCAACAGGTGGTACAAGTTAATCTTATATAAAATGTTGTGTCAATTATCTCAATAAAAATTTTTTAAAGTGTATTACTCTTAAAGAAAAGAAAGCAGCACAAAACTAAGAGCCAAAAAGGCATTAAAGAACCAAGGGTAAATAATATTTTCAAGATTTTAAAAAGTACACAAACGCTGAAGTTGGAAAGACTTCTACTACTAAATGCCTATACTATACCACCGCATCAACCAAGGAAAAATTAACAAGCTTATTCTAAAAGACAAACCAAACACACATGAATTATATAAGACCTTACTCCAGGCTTATTAAAATGACACATCAAAAGAATTCTTAACACAATTACCATTTTCAATTTCAGCTTGAGCCTTACAATTTCCATACATACATATCTGTATCATTTATTTCTTATTTGACTACTCACTTTAAGTCTCTTATCTATCCCACTTGTCTTCACCCATAATTTATCATTTGATTGTTAACCTTTGTATAACCACCAGGATCCCTTGGTACCAAATTTAGTTTGTGTAGTTTTTCAACTTTAGTTTTTAAGTTTCTTGTCTGAGCAGTTTTGCTTAATTGAAAAGATTGCCATTTTATGACTTTAATTCTTCCTTCGACCCTTCCTTCTTCATGAGAAATTTTACTTTAAAAATTCAACTATAATTTATTATGCTTGGTTTGCTACAATTAATTATATCCCAATTCCTAATAAAGTTTGCTCCTCTATTCTTTCACCGTGTAAATTACTTAGAAGGTGACTTCAACAATGCTTTCATACAAACCACTGATAAAATTTCTTTTAAAATTATGATACAGGGATAACAGCATACAGCAAAGTTCTTTCAAGGCTGTAGTAAACTCACATTATCACATATTTATCAGCTATTAATACATTTTCCTCTATTTTTTTTAGCATAACTTAAAGAGTTTTTTTTTCCTCAAAGGCCTGATACAAATCTAGAAATGATACGACTCCAGTTTTTCTTGGATTTGTCTAATAAACCTACAACTTCCCTACTCTGAAATGCAATCTATTTGAGTCATAATAAAGTCCAATGAAGCCTAATTAGAGATATCAACTCTAAAACAACTTCACTCTAAATAAAAAAACGTTTTAGACTTTACTATATTCAAGTCTAATCTTTCTATTATATTCTCTTACAAAAATTACCTAAGTAAAATGAGTTACATCTTTCTGATAGCCTACAGATAGCTCTTTATTGTATGGCTGAATCTTCTATAATCATTTTTTCCTTAACACTCTTAAAAGCCCTTATATTCTTCTTACCATTTTTATCATCAACATTTTTGTTCTGTCTCCTAACATCTTTTGAATATTCTGATAAAACAACTAACATAAACATGAACTCTAACTTACTAAGAGAACAGAAATCAATCCCCTTGAAACATTACTGCCAGTCCCTTCACAATTCAGCTATTCTCTGAAAACACTCCCACTTTCAACAGCTTTTTTTAATGTCAGGGATACTAGACCTCAACACAGTTAATGTAGGTGAGGCTACAAGCAGTAGGGTGGTAGTCTCAAATCTACTAGTGACATTTAAACACCCATATTTTAAGCATACTGGTAAACAAACACGTTGAATTCATTTTTCTGTACATTTCACTAAGGGAAATACACTAAGGTAAACTGGTAAACACGTTGAATTCATTTTTCTGTACATTTCACTAAGGGAAATACACTAAGGGAACAGGTTTGGTAGAGCCAATTACATAATTTATTAAATGTAACTATTATTGTCGATACACTTTCCAATTCTAAACTTGTGATAGTTTTTAATCACTACCCACCTTATACATTAGAAAAGTTGCTTTTTTTCTTCACCACTCCCTTCTCTTCAGCACTCAATTTTGAACAACGAAGCTTTTAAGAACATCTACTCCTTTCAAAGGGATCTTATTACTGTATGCTCTAAAATTTTGGAGATAATGTATAGAGCAATTAACTAAATCCAGAGTTCTATTTTTTGTGGTAGGTGAGATTCTTAAGACAGAATCACTCTCAAGTTTCTAATAACTTTCACTTCAATAATGTGGTGTAAATTAGTAGTCAAGAGTACTACCTTGATTTTATTGCTTCTGCTAAACCTTCTGAAATGAAATGGACTAAGACAATTCAAAAATGTCACATTTATAGCTGAACAAATCTGGTGTTTAAAATCTTCAATTACTATGACCTCTTGCCTCTGGTAACATTTCTTTGACATTATACTGTAACAATTTCCTGTCACTTGTACCCGTGTTACAGAAATTAGAATTCTCCCTTGGGTTCATACAGATTTAAGTGCCTAATTAGAGAAAAGAGTATTTGAAGCTAGAGCTTATACTGTCCATCTTTGTACATATCATTTATCTAACAAGGTCTTGCTAAAGCTTTTAAAAGGTGTGTAGTATTGTGGTTAAATTCAAAAGCACTAGTTTTGAGTATCAGGAAAAATGTGAGTGGGGGGAATTTACTAAAACTGTCTTTGAACAGTTTACATCTACAAGTATTTCTTATAGACAATAAAATAGGCTTTGCAATGAATTTAATCCTAGTTCTGCAATTTGACATATTTTATCAATTCTAAAGTGTGATTATTTTTTCACATTTTATCATCCCTGATAAACTTTCAATGGGAATTTTATGCTTCAGAAGTCTTTATAACTTCATGGCTATAACAGTATGTGAACCTTAGGGCTGATACTGTATGACATTAGTTGTATACTTTAATTTCATTACAAGCTTTAATTTCCTCTGGTGCATAATGGTAGTCATAATGCCTCTCTCATAAACATTAAATGTGTTTCTGCCTAATAAAGTCCAGTCACATGGTAATAACCTAATTCAAGACAGCAAACTACCTTGTCATCACTATCAACAGTAACAACACCATCATCACTACTTGATAAGAAACTGGAAAGCACATGAAATTTGAGGTTATAATACTGAAATACCATCTATTTTCTCCACTTCCCGAAATTTCTACAATGCTTTCTGTGTATTCATAAGTTGTCAGAACACAGTGGTTATAGAAAACACTGTAAAGGGTCTGAAAGGACTGATCTTCCTAGTATTAGATTGTTATAGAAAATAATCATACTTAAGGAAATAAAGTAGGTAGTAAAAACAAGCAGATGAGAAAATACGCTGTAGAGTCAAAGCTAACAGAAACACCAATTTATAGGTTATAGAAAGCAGTAACTCTGAAGGCCACAAGATGGGGTTATAAACCTTTTGAGGCTGTTGCTGTTCCAAGAGCTGTTGTCTGAGATGTTCAAGGTTTTGCTGCTGTAGTTGTTCTGCTATCTGATGAAAAATGGAATTGTTCACAGATTCTGAAACATGAGAACTAAAACAAAAACAAGTGGAAATATATTTTAAAACCCAGCAAAAATTACATTAAATACACAATATTTTTTAAAAGGTAACATAAAAAACGGCAGAACATTAATAGACTCAAGCAGAAATATACTCCTCAAAAGTGAATAGATGGATACATGGTAGAGGTGTGTGGTTATTAGAACCTGGTATTACTGTTTTATGCTACCAACCGCATACTAATTAGAACTTTTTACATTAGCACATGCTCAGAAAAACTTCAATAAGGGCCTCTCTGGTGGTACAAGTGGTTAAGCACCACACCATGAAGCAACTGCAGTCACTGCAGCAAGAGTCTGATCCTGGCCAGGGAGGTGACCCACATGGTGCAGCAGACCTGCTTCGCCCGCTGCTCCCCTCAGTAGTGTGTTTCAGTCAATCTGCCAGTTATGTTCTCCACTTTGTCTTTGGTGAATCCTTTCACCCCCCACGCCTCTGGCCTGTACCCAGTTTTTGTACGAATAAATAAATCTTTAAATAACAAATTTCAATAAAACTTGACAAAAACAGTGAAAAGCATTTAAACACTATCACTTTAACTCTTTTTCTATAAGATAGTGGAGAAAATGGACTACAATTTCTAACTAGCAGTAGAAATAAGCTTTTTTCCTATTATTTCAAATATTACAATTGAGTTAAATAACTTAGGCATTAAAATATCATAATTAAACTTGTCAACACTTATCCATTGTCCCACAAAAAATTTTGATAGATTCCAACTATTTGCAAAGATCTAAGACAGAATCAAAATAATCTGAGGAGTCAAGAAGACATCAATTTACCATCTTTCTGTAATTTTAGAGCTCAACAGCCTAAAAGAACAGCCCAGCTTATTCAAAGAATACTTAATCATCCAAATGACAACATCCCACCTAGTTTCATAAAAGTAACAAAATTTCCTATGGTTATGAAGAAAAATGTAACAAGTCTTACAGTTGAGAAGTTGGAATTTCTTTTTTGGGTTCTTCACTATGCTCAGAATCTTCCCCAAAATCAAACCTATCCATCAACTTCTGGGAAGCAGGGGAGGGGGAGAGGAGAGGAAAAAGAGACAAATTAAAAAGCACTTCACACAAATATAAATTGTAAATACTATTCTGAAGGTAAATGACATGCTATTAATTTATCTATCATTTAATTTGTAAATTTTTTATATCTTTTTATGCTAAAGTGTTTCCCTTAAGTGACTCTTTCTTTCAAGAACTCTGAAATGTACTGCCTTACAAATAGCAAATCATAACACATGGGTAGTAAACACTAACATTCTAATTTTATAGATGAGAAAATTAGGATCAAAATATTTAGTGACCTGGCAGTGGTAATGTAGTTTGATAAATAACAGCTAGGACAAAATCAACAAATATATTCCTATTAGAATGCTCTATTATCTAAGTGCTCAGCTTAAAGGAGTTTATATGCTCTATTTAGAATACACTAGACTTGGAAGATGCTGGCTAAAACAGTCTAAGTAACAACCTGATACTTTCAATAGTTATTTTGATAAAAACAGTAGTATAAGAAATAAAATAATATGGGCTAACACTTCCAAGGTATTACAATGTTTCCATAATTAACAGAAATAAGGAGGTTATCACACAATAAATTACACACACAAAAAAATCCAACTATGAAAACATCTTTTACTGCTAGGCCTCAGTTTATCATAATATTAAAGTACAATGGTAACTTAAAAAGATGTTTTCCTTTGAACTATGACATACTGAACAATTACAACTTGAGTAAGTTAAAATTATAGCACATAACTAACATGTTTGTAACATCCATAAGTGAATTCAGAAAATAATCATATGGCTCAATGGCAAACACAATTTTACTGACCAGTTATCTTTAGTCAAAAATATTCAAATATTTCAAGTAGAATTATAAAATCTCTTCACGTCTTTCAAAAAGTTTAAACTTTATAGAATGTATAATGTCTTACACAGTATACAGTGGATATTAAAACAACTTTATGTTAAGTGTAATTTCCAGAACTAGAATCTACATGATAGCACATAAAATTTAATACTCCATACAGAACAGATGTGGTATCTTAATTTCTACCTTGTTAAAAGACACTCCCTGTTCTAAGGGATTAAGGGTGTTGGCTGCTGCAGCTGCTGCTGTAAGCTGTGCTGTAAGCGCCTGCAACTGGACGACAAGACCAGCATCCAGGGCCTGCAGAATGGAAGGCTGAGGCTTCTGCTGCTGTATCTGAAGAGTTTGTATTAACTGCTGAAGCTGGGGGCGGGGGTAAGAGGCGGAGGGTAGAGAGGAGAAGAGAATTATTACAAGCAAGGCTGGGTTTTATCTTAAAAATGCCCATCTAAAACTTAGTCAATAAATTAATCAGTCTATAGTTGTTGGAAATCAAGAAAAATACATATACTAATTCAAAACAACAGTTAATTATTCTGCAAATATTTTTTGTCCTCCATACATAAACACAGTCTTAATTTCTCTTGCCTCTGGAAAACTGGAGAACTTTAAAAATAAAATGGTCCTGTCATGACAAATGGATAAGTAACTCATCACAATTAGACTTTTTTTTCACTAAGCTTTTCCTCCCTTCTTCAGTAAGTCTTTAATCACTCGTGGAATTGCAAACACTGATAACAGCTTTCACCATATTTCAAATCTGAGATCTGATTAACAATTTTCTGAAAGCAGGAAAACCAGTGAAATTCGTTTCTTAGAGCAGAACCTGAAACCAAAGAAACTAGTTTCCTTAAATGAATAGGGTCATGTAGGTTTAAAAGAAATTTCCCTTCTCCCCTATTTACCCACCCTTTAAAAAAAAACTGAGACCAATAGTAAGATCTTGAAGGTATTTCACTGCTCAGTACTAAATACATCCTAGAAGAAATCAGTATTTTCCTAATCAAGATCTAAATCTGAAAATTATCAGTTTAAAACAGAAAAATAAAAATAGCAAAACTATTGCTAAACCAGACATTTGCACTCGAAGTAAAGTTCAATGTAAGACACAACACCATACAATAACCACAGTAAGTAAAATATTTCATGCTTATCTAAACTAGTAACATTAACAAACTAGTCATCTAGCAATCAAATATATATACATATGTGTGTGTATAACAGTTAAGTTACCAGGGTGAGAGAGGAACTGAGGAAAGGAAGGCAAGAGGGGAGAGGAGGGAATGATGTCCTCTTTCTCCTTTACACATTTTTAACTGCCCCTTTTGAAATCTGTTTTACATTTCTTAAATGCTAGAATGCTCCTCCAGAGGCCTTTTTCCTTAAGTTTTTTTTTTACAGACTCCATAATCTTACTTTTTAAAAACATATTCATTCCCTTCCATTATCACATGTTAGCAAAACAAAGGTACTTCCCATCTCTAGATTCCTCTAATCCTGCTGAAGTTCTGTTCAGATCACGTGATTTCAACATAAAACTCTCTGAAAGTCTCTCATTGCTCAGCATGTGAACTGTTTATTTTGAAACTCAAGTCCCACAGTTAGGTCTACCCATTCAATTTTGTCACTAGATGAATGTACAGGCCTTCCTATCTTCACACAACCCAATTCTAAAATATTTTTGGTATACCGAATAGTTATGCTACTATGCTTCTGTATGTTTTTCATTCAGTCTACAAAAACATGCTGAACATCTACAATAACCGACTGCAAATACAGCAGAGAGATAAACAGACAAAAAACCAAATCCTTGCTCTTGTTGAACACATAAAAATCCAGTTGGGAGAAAAGTGCTGAGGAAGGAAGTAAGGCAGGAGACAGAAAGTAGGCACAGGAGATCAAAAGGTGAGTTTGCAGTTTCAGTGATCTGAGTCCTTACTGAGGGGACATTACATAAAGACATAAGCAAGCTGAAACACACGGACGCGGAGAAACAGAGTTTTCAGTATAAGAAAAAGCAAGTAAAAAGATCTCAAGACAGTCAGTACTTAAGGAACACCAAAAAGGCCACAGTGACTAGGCCACAGGGGAAAGGAATGAGGAAGGGAAGCAGAGGACATTATAAGAGGAGAGCAGCCTGAAACAACAGACAATGTCTGCATGGGTCACAGAAAAAGCTCAAAAGGGAGCAACACATCAAACAGAGAACACAGAGAGCCTGGTAATGTGACTGTTAAGACTGTTTTTTCTTCTTTTTACTACTCAAGGGAGCTACTGAGGGATGCTGAGCCAAAGTCAAGTGATCTCACACTTTCAAAGGGCCGTGCTGCAAAGTGCACTAGGAGGAGACTATAGCAGTGCATAGGTGGGAAACACATGAAGAGGCTACTGCAATCAAACAGGTAGCAAATGCATTATCTCTAATTCTGAATTCCGAGTAACTTCATTACTACACTATTAAATAATTTTCAATTTAGATTACATTTATTCATTTAATTTTACCTTGTCTATTAGACTTTAGGTTTCACAGGCCAAAAAAGATTTCTCTTTCCTATTCAAGCACAAAGCACAGAGCCTCAACAATGGAGGTCCCAATAAATGTCCCAATAAATAAAGGTTGAATTAAGGAAAAACAAGCATCAGTGAAGTGACAAAACCCCACTGGACATCAGAGAACAAACTATTAGTAAGTATAATTTGGGGCATCCTGGATGGCATAAGCGTTAAGTCTCAGCACTATCATGCTATCACCTCTGTGGCCTGAGTTCAATCCCTGGCCAGGGAGCTGACCCATGCAGACCTCTCCTGACTGGCCCACTGCTCCCCTCAGCAGTGTATTTCACTGATATGCCTGTTCTGCTCCCCACTCTGTCTCTGGTGAATCCTCTCACTGGCACCTCTGGCCTATACCCAGTTCTTGTATGAATAAATAAATCTTTTTTTTTTAAAAGTATGATTTGATAATAATGGTAAAGGGAGAGTGGCCCTAAGACAAGCAGAAGAAGGTAATAGTGAAAATAGTGAAAGGGGAGTAATATAAACAAAGAAGGCAAAAAAGGGTCTTTACAATAATTTAGAGAACTCTATGAACTAATAAAGTTTTAAAAACAATATTATCTAGGGAAACAGAATATGCTGGGAAAAGTTTAAAAGGTAACAATGAAAATAATTTTAAATGACAAGATAGCAAGGTTGTGTTTCATCCTACGCAACCCACTGCCTGCTTGTGAGCATATGTTCACGATACCTAAGACCATTTTTATACATTAGTCTTGCATAAGAACAAAATGAAGGATCAAAAAGGGAAGATGCAAAAAGAACAAATGCGACCTGAGACATTCCAAAACTGAAGGTGAACTAAGGCGCTAATGGAATTTAAAAACAAACTTCAGTAAGCACAAAATTAAAAAGCAGTAAAGTACAACACATAATCACTTATGTGTACCAAAGTTAGTGAGCTTATAAAAAAATTATGTAGAGCATGGAAATGGATTTATGGTAGGCCCTTCTTTGTGGGTCTCTCATAGTGTACCATGCGAGAGTGAGGTGCAGCCTCGAACCATTGCCCAGTCCTTCACCTGTGGACTGTGAGCACTGAAAGGGGCTGTACATTTGAATCAAAAAAAAAAAAAAAATTATGTAAAGCTATGAAACTAACAAGATAGGTGGTTTGATAAGTCTATTCTATTCTAAGGAGTCTATTCTAAGGAAGACAATGAAGTGAATATTGTAAAAATAACTAAAGAAACTGGAAAAGTATCAAAAAACAATCTCCTAACACACCAAACCCTGGCAGTTTTCTGAATAAGCACATGCAGACCTTCTGGTGCAGAAAGAAGCCATGTTGTCCTGCACAGAAGACAGAGAAAGGTCAATGCTTGTGGACAGATCCGATGAAGGAACAAGTAGCCCTAATTTAGAAGAAACTCAGAATAAATGATAAAAATTAGGAACCCATCTCTCACTTCAAAATAGTTGAAAATTATCACAAAAGAGCTTATGTTTTAAAATAAAAGTTAAAAAATGTTAAATGCAAAGGAATATCATAGTTTATGCTTGAGTATGTATACAGGTTGCAATGCTGAATCACTGAAAAATGCTAGTAATACAGTTCTCATCAAAGATGCGTTAACCAATGAAGAAAAAACAAACTACTATTTCCATTGATAAATTTTAAAAACATTATCATCTAGGAGAAGCAGAGTATGTCCCTAATATAGAATACATATCTCAAGACAAAATCAACATTAAAGAATTCTATTGAGTTTTTTTTAAAAAAAAGAGTGCTCCTGTTAAATAAAAATCTCATTCTGAAACTTTTCAGATAGTGCATTAAGAAAAATATGCATGCTAAAAATTCAACGAAAAATGACAATATGACTAGTTACAAATAATGTTTTAATTAGAAAATGAAGGAGAATCCATTGGAAATTGAGTATTAGACTGGACTGGTTACCAGAAAGTCATACATATTCAAACTTATTCTTAGAAACAAATCAAAGGGAAGGACCTACATTAATAAGCTACAAACCTTAACTAACAGTATATAAAAGGACTTGAAGATGAAAAATACATATAAGTATAAGTGGAGTAAATATTCTTAAACACATCAACATTTTCTATCCCTGGAATTAATTCACACATATAGTGTGCTCCCCCATACTTCTAATGTCCCAGACACAAAAGCTATCCTTGCAATTCCACAACATACCAAGCTGTTTCCCATACCTCAGGACTTCCATCTAAACTTTATTCCTGTCCTCATCTCCTAACGTGACTCCTTTCGTTCAAGTCAAATGCCAGAGACACCTTCTCTTGGCTACCCTCTCTAATTTTGATATCTTTCCCCATACTAGTAGCTTTAAATTTACCTTAAGTCATGTTTTCTTTGCACTTAAGGGGCTATTATTCTTTGTTCTTTTTTACTGTCTACCCTATGAAAGAAAAATGTCTTTTTCTTCAACACAAACACCTCCCTCCCTCATTACCAGAGTAACAATAACAACTAATAATGTTTGACATTATTAATGATATATAAATGCTCATGATGCTTTATTAAATGAAAAAAGCAAGTGACAGAACATCATCCTTAGCACAATTCTTCTTTTAGGTGAAACATTATAAAACAACTCTTCTGAAAAATGAATTATAAATCACTGTCAACATGACAAAAAAAAGCTGCTCACCTGTTGGCCTTGCGGACTTTGTAAGATCTGAGCTACAGCTGCAAGAGTATCTGTATTTGTTATCTGTGATACCCACGGATCGGGTAAACCTTGAACCACATTGGCTGGCGTAACAGGTGTCACAGGAGTTCCTTTTGAAAAAGACATCATGCCCACCCCAATAAGTAAATTAGAAAGAGAAATATGTTGTCACATTCATAAATCATATACAAGTGTATATAAATGCTTTTATTTTACTGCCTTCGTTTTGAAAAGCCATTACTAAGGTAGGCAAAGAAAAAAAACACTGAAAATATCTGTCCATACCTGTCCTTAGTCAACTAAGTTATCAGTCTAATAGCACCTCCAATACTAGTAGTTATTAAAAAATCTCAACCACAGAAGTAAATTAAATGACATATGAAATACTGAAAATATAATCTTTAATGAAAATACTATAAAACTATGTATAAAACTGCTGTTGTTCAAAAATGTGCATCTTCACATATATATTTACCAAAATATTAACAAATGTAATTCTCAGAAATGTAGTAAAAAAATTTAAATACCTCAAAAAAAAACCATGATTGTGAGATGATTATTAAAGTATACTTTGTTCCATGAACCCATTTTTAGGGTACCCCACAATTAATTTCCATAGCATGCTGTGAATATCAAGTTGGTCTACATGCAAGTATAAAACATTAGGAAAAAAAACTAAATGACACATCAGTTTCCTAAAGTTCATTGTATTGTTCCAGGAATTTAATAGTTTTCTAGTTGTAGATAATTTCTGAGTTTATTTTTTCTTTAAATTAGATATTCTTTCATTACCTAATGTGAGACAACTCTCCTGTACCACTCGCATTATTACTTTATATATGAATAACCACCTAAAAGTATGAGTAGAATATTTAAAAGCAAATCTCTGCCAAAGCAGCATACCTGGGGTGTTGCTCATGGCAGCGGTTGTACTGGCCAAAACAGGCGTGACAACTGGAGGAGGAATCCCTGCGGCCATGTCCAAGAGAGGCTGAATGATTTCACTCTTAAAGACATTGTTCTTCTGCCATAAGTTTAATACTCTCACTATTTTACTCTAGAGGAATAAGGAAAAATGACATTTTCATATTTTGCGCTTTTGCTTTCAAAACCTTAACAGAGTCAGTTCACAGAGGCTCCTTCTTTGGACAGTAGAAGGGAGGATGGACTGGAATGTTTCCCGGTACAAATCTACTACGCTGTATCATCCTAAAGCCATGATCCTTCACTCACTTTAAAAACCATCCATTTCAATACACAGAAAGTAAATGAAAGCTACTTTTAGTAGAAGTCATTTAGAAATGGCAACTGAGTCTCAGTTTTTTAAGAACTCTAGTTTCTACATAAAGTCTGCTGAGACCCATGGTTAGAGCTGGCAGAGACATAAGTGACAGACTCAGAGGCAGAGACAGGCCAGCTCTTAAGATACAGCTGATTTTATAATTTAATCAAATAAGTAACTTCAAGACCAATTCCTTATGTGAGCTTTTCAAAATTTCATTTTAAATTATCTGCAACCGAGAGAGTATTTAACCAAATTTACTTTTGTTCTAATCACCTTGCCATAAATGTTAATTTCTTATTGCTACTTTATTTTTTAAAAAGATTTATTTATTTATGCATATAAGAACTGGGGTATAAGCCAGAGGTGCAGGGGGTGAGAGGATCCACCAGAGACAGAGTGGCAAGCAGCAGGCGAGGCAGGAGAGGTCTACTGCGCCATGTGGGCTCCCTCCCTGGCAGGCAGCAGGGATTGAACTCATGCTGTAGTGGCTACGGTTTGCTTCATAGTGCGCTGCTTAACCCACTGCGCCATGAGGGAGACCCTCTTATTGATACTTTAAATGAGAGACGAACAGACTTCTTTCTATACAGATAGAATCAGAATTCTACCCACTCCTTCGCTCTCTGGTTTCTGTCTTTATTTTTTCTACTCTCTTTTCCTTCTGTAGAATGTCAATGTGGTGAAAGCATTATTTAGTCTGACTTTCAGAATAATAAACATGCTTTAAATCAATAATGCTCCATACCATTTCTTACAATAATCAAAGTCCTTTACCATTCTGTAAAAAAAAAGGCAGAACAAACCGCCTAGGCAGGGAACTTGACATCTCTGAACTACTACTACTAGTCATTCCTCTTCTGACAAGCCCTTTCAATAACTGCAATAACGTACTGGTCTCGGTTAGGTCTCCACATTGCCAGCCCTTCCCACTCCCCACACTATTCCAACAGTATCCTCAAGAGCTACTCTCATTGGCAAAAGCAGATTGTTCAAGAATGATTTTCTTGATAAAAGTCAATGAATGATCTGACATACATCTGTTCAGCACATAAAACTTACATAAACAGCACTACTGTAAAGCTACTCACGCCACCAGGTTAATAATTTAAATGGCAGAGGCAGGGAGGGAGACTGATCTGTCCAAGCTACACTGAAAAATTTGTATCCCAAATAAAGCATATATTACACAATGCTTCATACCTTCTGACTTGACTATTTCTCCTTTCTAAGATTTGGGGACTTAGGTGGTACCTTGTATTTTTTTTTTTTAATATTTTTGCATATAAGAACTGGGGTGTAAGGCCAAAGGTACTGGGGAGGGAGGCATTGAGAGGATTCACCAGAGACAGTGGGGAGCAGAATAGGCGGATCTACTTAAATACACTGCTGAGGGGAGCAGCAATCATATGTGAGTTAGCTGGGCATGGAGCACAGGATGTGATGGTGACAGCACTGAGACTAACCCCTGTGCCATCAAGGAAGCCCCTGTATTTCTCCTTCATGCAAAAACCTGGTTTCCAAGGCTCTCATCAAATTGCTTCAAAACTGCCAGCATCTAACTAGTATCTTTCTATATCTATCTATATATATATCTCTACACATAAGCAAATAACCCCTCATTTACCACTGAGAAAGAGTACATTGTAATCTTTCCTACTATGGTTTTGGAGGGGGCTATCTTATATCCTAAATTGTTATTAATGTGTAGTATCATGAACTATACAAATCCAAGACTGATTTGTTCACTCTGCCAAAAATCTAAGCCCAAACTAATGATTAATTTACTTCAAAAAAATGCTTTCATAAAATTTCAAATTATTTTGTAGGGACACTTATTTTAGAAATCAACTATGTAGGTAACTTAAAATCAGAAGCATTCCTTTTACCTACACAGAATTATCAAAGTACCAAAGCAATTTTGATAAAAGGACACAAGTGCCCTGGCGGTGGGTGCAGTTATACATGTCCACATACACACGCGCTCTGGCTCAAGAAATATATCCAAAAATAATTTACAAAGAATATAGTAATAAATTTATCCCCATATCTATTCATAACAAGGCTTTTCTCTGATTCAAGTCTTTAAAATAGTTATTAAAAACAAAACTACCTAATCTTGTATTTGAGCTTAGGTGAAAGACTTGTGATCTTTCAAGGTTCATATTTTTTTAAAGCAATTATTATTCCACATTTCTTCTTTTCCTATATAATACTGCAAACAGTTCTGCCAGAAAACCACACATAAATTGCCAAATCAGCATCCAAAAGAAGTAACCTAATGGCTCAGACTGCATATAAACAACTCCCTTTTAGTCTTCCTTTGTGTCCAAGTTTTCACCTGGAATACAGATCTAACAATTCTAGTACTTTCTACCACTAATAAAACTAGACATGACAAGAAATCTGATATGCAGTTAGGCGCCTTCTATTATAGTTCCTTGACAAATGCATTTTTCACAAACACTAAATAAACATAAGCTCAGGACAAGTTAACTAAAATTCAGAATTGGCTGTGTGTGTAAAAATATAAGCTTCTACTATAATTCTAAAATATTATTATAGGCAGTTTAACATCAACTGATTCAATAAATTCAAAAGTAGCACAAGAAACAACTGTATCTTTCTACTCTAAGATTCTACTCTGTTTAAGGATCACAGTGGAATATGGATAATATAGTAACTATATATAATGAAATATAGAATAACAAAAAGTAAACAGCAATATAAATCACAAAATAAAACCATCAAAAGAGCGTCAGTAAGACCAAAAGGGTAATATATTGACTGGGGGGGGGGGGGGAAAAGCAACA
>JAGFMF010011435.1:3577460-3597527 GCA_019455555.1 Galemys pyrenaicus
AATAGCAACATACCTTGTCATCTCCAGGGCAACGATATAAATTCTGGAAAGTGCTAATGATGTTATTACTAAATCTAGGTGCAAAAACATCCTTTTCTTGACCAAACTGATGTCGAGATTGTCGTACAATGGAGTCAATAACATAAAGTCCGGGTACCTTGTATTCTGGTTTACACTGATGAAAAAGAACAGGAAGGAAGGAAGAGAATGAGAAGGAAAAATTCTTAATAAACAAAATTTATCATAAATCACACAGAAATACAAAAGCACTGCTCTTGTTGAAGGAATAAACATTCAGGTATTGACTATTCCACACCACGTCTTGGAAATGCATTGGAAGCATCTACATGGGCTACAGTGCACACTTAGTCCAACTGCCTTCCAAGTTCTCAAAAAGTACTGTGTAACTGGCTTGAACAGCAACAACAAATAAAATACATGAGGTACTGTTATAAAATAATAATTTAAAAAATGATTTAATGGTTTGGAAAAGCCACATGGAAAGGAGCACATTCAGGAACGAAACGCTTCAGAAAAAAAGTAGGGACAATGTGCACTGGACTTTATATGAAACTCCCAACAAGAAGTCTCTGTAGCAATGCAGAAACAAACACCAAAGAGAAGATTGTAATATTCTATTCTAAATACACTGAACACAAAACTTTTATCACTTACTAAAATCAAGTACCACACTTATAAAAAAGATGAAACACGACCACTAAGAGTCTTAGGAACCGATTCCAAGAAAACTGATCAGTTTACCAACTTTTTAATCCCTTACCCAATTTGAGGAACTTAAGTCTCATACTTAATTGCCACAAGTTTTTCCATTTCTAGTCTTGTGTAATTAGGTGAGCACAAATAAAAATGAAGTTTACTACTATTTTTCTCTCCATATCCAGAAAGCCAAGAGAATCAATGTACTTACCAAACATGCTGATTAAAATATAAATTATAGACATTTTAAAAAGTACAACTTTTGAATATTATTAGGTAAATATTTCATATAATATGCCATCAGTCACATATGGAATGAAAAAAAATACTGCATTCTTGAACAGCTTTCCTTGGAAACTTGAGTACCAGGGAGAAAAGACCCTCAATACACCTCAACATCACATACATTTCTAAGTGGGATTTTCAGCAGAGATAACAATTTTATTCGAAAACAGGCAAGATGCGTCCTCAGTTCCTTCAAGACCTCTTAAAGGCCCTTCTTAATATCCTAAGTCAAGAAAACAGATCTTTAGCACCAATTCACAAGTATCTAATGTAAGATCCTGGCTGTCATGTGTCTGAAGTATTTCTTAAAAGGAAGTAATGTGGGTGTTTGGACACTGAAGTTTTAAATTTAACCTAAATGTTCAAAAATGTCTACTCAGATTAAAATTATTATTTCTGAAAGTCTGAATTAGTTTTCCTTCATGCTCCAAAAATAATACAGGACATTTGCCGTCCCTTTAGATCATGTATCTGTCCAAGGTTGTTTTCCTTTTATTATCACTCAAGAAATATCCACCTGGCAAGTAGATAATACAAATACTACAAATGTTACATCTTATTGTATGATAATATTACATATTATTAAAAAATACATCTTAGTGAAGGACAAAGCTTTTAAAATGCACTTATAAGGGGCCTCCCTGGTGGCGCAGTGGGTTAAGCAACGCACTATGAAGCAAACCACAGCCACTGCAGCACGAGTTCGATCCCTGCTGCCGGCCAAGAAGGGGACCCACATGGTGCGGCAGACCTCTCCTGCTGTGCCCGCTGCTCCCCTCAGCAGTGTACTTCGGTTGATCTGCCTGTTCTGCTCCCCACTCTCTGTGGTGAATCCTCTCACCCCCCCCACACCTCTGGCCTGTACCCCAGTTCTTGTATGTATAAATAAATAAATCTTTAAAAAAAAATGCACTTATAAGCAGGAAACAACTTTGTTAAAAATTAGATCTTCTACAATGCTACAAGCATAAGTAAGTGAATAGTAATTAACTGAATGCTGGCATTTTATTTTTTCCCAATGACAGAAAATAACCTAATGTATAATGTATTATTTTATATAAATGATTATAAGTCAGAACAGAACAAAATCTATGTTGTTGGAAAGAGCTTTAAAAATTAGTATTGAATGGTAATTAATGCAAGTAATTTTTTTAAAAAAGCATATTTTTTCTTTGTTAACAAAAACTGATTACAAACTTACAACACAGCAGACTCATGAGTGAGCAACGGCAAAATGGCATTTCTGCCCAATGTGAAGATTCCAGAGCCTCAAAAACATAGCATTAGTTTCAGCACAAGCTATAAGGTTCAGGTGAAAAAGGCATTTCCTTTTCCGATATCATCAGACATACTAAGACATATTAAAATGTTGTGGGGTAGAATGTAGAGTAGGCATTTTTGCTATATAAAATAGCAAAAAAATACTCTTGCATGACAGTGTTAATAATTTAACATTTGGGGCCTCCCTGATGGTGCAGCAGGTTGAGCACCACACTGTGAAGCATCCGATGCACAGCAGTGCGAGTTTGACCCCCAGCCAGGGAGGTAACCCACATGTCGCTACAGACCTCTCCTGCCTTGCCTGCTGCTACCCTCAGCAGTGTATTTCAGCTGATCAGACTGTTCTGCTCCCTACTCTTATCTCTGGTATGTACCCTAGTTCTTATATGCATAAATAAATAAATCTTTAAAAAAATAATTTAATATTTTGTAACTTAGGTAAGTGAACAACTCGTAGGAACCTTGAGAAGAATTAATAAAATAGATTCTAAAATGTTGTTTCAATGTCTTCTTAATGTTCTATGGTTACTGAAAACATAAGACTAAGACTTTCCAATAGCATGAGGTCTTTTCTCACTTTGAATAACTTTAAAAATCTCCACAAAGCAAGTCATGTTAGATTTGCAGTCTCACCATTTCAACTAGTAATTTCCAATTTTCTTGTGCTGCAAAGGGAATATGCGGGAAGGGAGAGTTGAGGGTTAATTAGCATATAGCGATAATGCACCTTGAAATGTATTTGCCTGCTTTTCAGTCTAAAGTTTTCTGAGCTGTCTTAATACCATAGTGAGTCAGATTTGTTTTTCAATTATAAAGTTTAGTTTTATATAGTCTAAAGTCATTAGAATGTATATAGACCTCATGTTTCCTAAGACATCCATCTTGTATTTAAGATAGTAACTACAACACGCTTACATTTTGATAATTCATAAAGTAGTGTCAAGACTAACATCCTGAAAGACAGTCTCACTACGCAAAGAACAAATATAACCTATGTCCCAGAATTTATGGACATCTAATATTAGTCTATAAAAGCCAACAAAGGATTTCAGATTTCCTTTCCTAAAAAGCTGGTAGTTATTCCTCGTCTAATAAGTAAAAGTAAGATGGGAAGTAACCTCTTTCTAAAACGTTAGAAACCTACAGGCACACACAAAAAATCAGAGTTTATTGGAGCAGAAACTTAAACACAGACCTCCACAGGAACCAGTACAGAAGTTCCAAACAAGGAGTGAAAAGGACTGAAGTGAGTCAGACAGTTGTTTAGCTGGGAGGGATGTGATCAGGAAGCAGCACTTGGGGCTCAAAATTTTCCTTTACGAAATGTTTACTACACACATCACCCACTTGTCCATAATATTTCACAATAAAAAAATTCATGCAAACTTAAAGACTTCTTAAAACACTGGTAGAAGTTCCTCTTTCAAGGATTAAGAATGAAGGGAAAAGCTCAAGATATATTTCAAATGTAAACTTGAGTGTGGGACAAAGAATTATCTATAATATCCTAGGGCAGAGGATTTCTAGCAAAAGAACAAAAGGAAAGCATGAATCTGAAAGTTTACTCTTTTCAAACTATCTGCTTATCTTAAGTACCCGTATTTTTATGTGTACCTGACACCCAAACAGTAGGTGTAGGATACCAGTTATAAAGGTCCACAGACTTTTATAGTATTTTAAAGTATGCTGTAATCTATAGAAATATGTGTGTTTAAAAACAAGCTTTCCAAATGGACTCCAACCTTCCTTTTGGGAACTAGCAAAGGCAAAAACATAAATGTACAAACTTTAAAGAAAGATGTTTGGCTTCCTGAGAAAAAAACAAACAAACAAACAAAAAACCAGTAACACTACAATATGCATAAAACTGCCAGCTCAAGTTCCTTGGAAACCGAAACTTTTACTATGTAACCCTTACAGTCCAACTAGGTTTTTTCATAAATTATTCAGAGTAAATGTTTGCAATGTGAAAATGACTTAAATTCGAGAAAATTAGAAGGTAATCATAGTCAAAAACAAGGCAGCAATTAGTTCATCTGTAGGCCATTTTTAGAGCCTTGAAACGTAATCTTTTTGCTGACCATATTTATAAGCACAGTCACAGTGCCATACATCGCATTTGACTAAACAGAATGACCAGATTGTAAATATTGGGCTGTTGGCAAAGTCATGAGGTATTTTTTCTGTTTTTCTGAGCGATAGAACCTAGTGGACAGATTTGTTTGTAATACAAGGTTACATATGGGCAAAAGAAGTTGACAGACATCGTTAGACGCATTAGTGTACAGAACCGAGGATTTAATTTTTGCATTTTAAACTAGTGAGTAAACAATAGGAAGATAAGCAAATCATGAGGTATCTGAGTCCAAATAAAATTTGTCATTATGATCAAGTTATCTAGAAAGCAAATATAGCTAGTATGAGACAGTCTGTCCAAATACACCTAAACTGTCACATAAGAAATTTCCTAATACCTGTTTGCATCTTTGATCTTTGTGACTGCTTCATAAAGATATGACACCATCAACACATGATTGATTTTTGGCAAAGTTAATTAGGACATCAAAGGCCAGAGCAGAGTTCGGAGTATTGAACTATATAGTTCATCATCTCTATTTTCCACTTATTGGACATCACCTTTATTATCCACTTATCACCATCACTCATTATTAGCACCATCAGTCTATAACAATTTTTCACAGATAACAAATTATCAACCTGCAAGCAAACTTCTCCCTTCTTTGCGCTCTTTGTTCATGGTGGGTGAAAGTAGATACAGAACACCCGAATAACCGGCAGCATACCAAGATCACAAATCTACCATCTTCAATAAAACTTAAAAATTTCCCTGATCTTTCACTTAACTATATGTAATGTAAATGACAAATGAACTTCTCCTAAGTTTGTTAAAAGATTATCTCCCACTGTAAACAATAATCCAGTAGTTTTAAAAAAATGTGTTCCCTGGACAAAATGCATCATTCAAGTGCTTCACTGGCGATGGGGCAGCAAACAACACCGGTGGAGGAGCTTCAAGCTCCCTCCAACTACTGCTGCTCCACTTGTAGTCTGTTTTGTTTGCCCCTCCTATCCCCAAATGAGAACAGAATGGAGCAGGAAAATAGTTTTCCTTGATTTTTAAAAAAATACAAACTGGAACCACACCAAATCGAGAAATCTTTGCTTTGCAAGACCTTGTGTTAAGAGAATGGAATGACAAGCTACTGAGTGGGGGAAATAATTTGGAAATCATTTATCTGACAAAGGACTCACATCTACAATATAAATTTTTAAAAAATCATTCATTTAAGAAAAGGGCAAAGGACATGAAAAGACATTTCACTAAAGATAGCAAATAAACCACTAGGGAAATGAAAAATAAAACCACAATGATTTATCACTAAAACTTATTAGAATAGCTAAAATAAGAAATACTGGCAAGACCGAAGAATGTCAATATAGAAATTGAACTAACCATACATTTGCTGGTGGAATATGTAAGACAGTTAAGTCATTCTGGAAAACTGTTTCAGTTTCTTATAAAACAAAACATGCACTTACTATTCCAAAAAATGAAAACTTATGTTCCTACCAGTTTTATTCACAGTAGTCAAAAAAAGGGGAAACAGCTCAATAGAACTTAATGGGTGAATGAATAGTTAACTTGTTTCCACATCCACACAGAAATACTACTCGGAAATAAAAGTGATCTATTTGACACATGCCACAATTTGGATGGATCTAATGAGAAGTATATCAGCAAAAGTAGCCAAAGGTGGCTACATACTGTAAAATTATATTTGTGTAACTTCTTGAAAATGCAAAATTATAGCCAACAGATAGATTAGTGATTGCCATGCCGTCGGGTTGGAGGGAAGAGTTGACTGTGACTACATAAAAAACACAGGAAGAACCCTTCAGATAATGGAACAGTTCTGTATTTAATAATGGCGGTAGTTGTATGAATCAATACATGTGATTAAATTGCATATAACAAATGAATGCATGTAACAGTAGTAATCTCACTTTGATCTGCTGCATCCTTCTCACAGTCACCTCTTATTGTTAAACACAATTCAACCTTGCTAAATCCTGAATGCCACATACCTCTGAATCCTCAATCTAGCTGTGCTTACAGCCAGGGACATGAACACAGGCAGAATAGAAAAATTTTATCCATATACCACCTGAAAGGAGAGTTGCTCTCCAGGCATTTAGCTTGAAATGACAAGTGAGAATTTTTTTACAAGTTTATAAAAAGCAATGAGTCCGTCATTTCATTAAAAGTCCATCATATTTATACCATTCGATCAAGAAACAGGTGCTCGCTACGGCAATGCAAATTAACTAAAGCATCTAACTTAAGCTACTTTTTTAGAATGATCTTAAGTGCAATTTCCTTTTATTCTTAATTAAAAAATAGAAGTAATGGAATCACTTTTTAACAGTTCACCAAAACAATTTAAATTTGGGCATTTATTTAAAGGACAAAACCACAAGTTATTAATCTATAATTACAATACATTTAGTATGTATATGGAAAAGTATACACTTACTTTCTGAATGAATTTCTCAACACTCTGCACCACATGTTTGTAGAACTGAAAGAGGGAAAAAAGTGCAACTGTTTAATCTATTTGATTATATTAGGATTTTCCTGCTAAACATGGGGTTTAACACACTGCTTCAAAGGTCAATGAAAACTATTAATTTTAATCACAAACTTTGAGACAAACATTCATGTCACTCACCTTCATAAGTAACTAGCTATGCTATCTAACTAGCAAAGAATTTATTGAAGGAGGTATACATGTGTCCAAATATCTGTTATCTGTGTTACTTTAGCCCAGATACAGAAGAATTCTATCAACTCTTCAAGGAAGCTTATATTCACAAATAAGTTATATAGACAGCAAAACAGCTGTGATAAGCACATGGGTAGATGCAGTCTTACTTTCATGGAAGGAAAAGTCAATTTCCTAAAGTATCATTTTATCAGTTAAATTAAACAATCAACAAAAATAAACAAACAGATACAAGACAGTTGTTTTCAACTCCATTCTCTCCTTGTGCTTCTCCTGGAAAATGGAAGCAAGTATAAATAGGAAGGTAAGGAGATGGGGACTCCCTGGTGGCACAGGGCTTAAGTCTCAGCACTATCAAACATCCCCAACCATTGCGGCATGCTTTTGATCCCCAGTAGGCTAAGGACTGACCCACATGGCACAACAGACCTCTCCTGTCTTACCTGCTACTCCCCTCAGCAGTGTGCTTCTGCAGATCCACCTGTTCTGCTCCCTACTCTGTCTCTGGTGAATCCTCTCACCTCTCCCCCCAACACCCCCACACTGATGGTCTATACCACCCCAGCTCTTGTATGCATAAATAAATCTTTTTTTAAAAAAAGACAACTGAAATCTAGACTTATGTATGTGCTAAATGCAGGTTAAAATACAACACTACAAAAATGGTTGGTCTGATTTCTTCAGAAATATCAATGTCATGAAAAACAAAGAAGGCTGAGTGACAGCACAAACAAATGAAACTGTGCTCTTGACTAGATCCTAAGAAAACATGGGCGCAGGGGACACTTACTAAATCAATACTGAGACAATCAGGAAACACAATTACTTGCATGTGACAGGAAAATGGCTTTGTTCTTAGACAACTCAAATTCAAGTATTTAGGGATTAAGTGCTATTATGAAGTCTGAAACAAACTTTCAAGTGATTCAGTCAAAAAATAACTGTCCATATGCAATGTCTGAGTGCAGAAATAAAAACAAATGTAGCAAACTGTTGACCTGCCAATCAAAGGGGAGACTTTATATTTTGCAACACCTGAATTTTTTCAAGTCAAAACAGTAACAATAAATCAAAGTAGGACAGTATATGATCAAGTTACACTCTGAATTCAAATAAATCTCCACTTACAATCTAGTTGTATTTATTCTACTGCAAGAGACTTCACGACTCTTAGAACATTATTTTAAAAATGGAAATTATGTCAATACCTTTTATGGAGACCTAATTAAGAGTATTCTGTTCAACAAAAGTTATGTTAACTGCAATAATTACTAATTTTCACAGAAAATAATATACATGCTTGTGCATTCTCAGTATCAAAAAAATCAGATTACAATGCAGAAAGGTAGACAAAGCAAGCATGAGACTAAGCATTCTCTATCAAGCCTACCACACCACCCTGGAAAATCACTTCTTTGAAGAAGTCTCTGGCTTAATTGTGTTGCTTTGTCCCTGTCCTTATACTTTTAAATTTCCTACACATAGATATAGCATTTTAACTATAATGCTGTAAAACATTTACAAGTCTGAAAACAAAGCTTTAGACAGTAGAAAACTAATCAACTAAGTATGTGAATTTCCTCCTAGTTGCATTTCTCTGTAAATAGGAATTCATTAAATCTAATAGATACCACTGTTATTTGAAGACAATTTAAAGAATTGGTGCTTCAGTTCTCAGAGTAGGAAAAAATATAATCACTATCCACAGGTTAATATCTCATTAAAAATAAACACTAATTCTCAATTTTAAGAGTTCTACTTGAGCAGTCTTAGTTTTAGGGCTAAAAACTTCTAAGACAGGCATCTATAGTTGAGTTTCAAAATCTCTTTAACATCAAGAAATTTTATGCATGTCTGTATTTCTCTAGAAGCCCAACTTTTTCCTTAGATTTTCAGAAGCATCCTTGAATCAACACAGATTCAAAGTCATTTTACCAAGGCAAATGACTAGTGCTTGTGACCTTGTCCCCAGACAGTTCAAGTGTCCTATGTACGAAGAGCCCCATTCATTTTCCAAATGGCTCATTTTCAAATCTGTAGTAGAATCAATGAGGAAAAATTAATTAACTCTTGTTTACTAATCTCTTACTGACTCCTAGCTAATCTTGAAGTCAGTGCAACACCTAACAATGTAAAACAGATTCTATATAATGTGAACATATCTAAAACCTTATCTGCCCAAGACAAAATGAATATGATTCAAAGTTTATGGAAGAATATTTTGTTAAAATGTTAATTGTTTATCCATAGGTGGGAACATTTGTAGGGGACAGGTTTCTATATGGATTTCTCACACATAAACATGCATTAACATTATAAAGAGAACTGAAACAAATAATCCTTTAAAATTATCTCCTCCAAAATACTATTTTAGTATTTTCTTCTGAAAACACCAAAGTAAAATTTATTACTCACCTTAATAGCTTTGATGGCTGCCTTAGTAATTTGGGTCATTTTCGCTTTAGAAATGGGTGGTTTATAGTCATTCAGGGAATACAACTGTTGAAGAGAAAAACAAAATTTAAATACAGTAATTTTAGCCAATGAATTACATGAAATTATCAAACATTTCCATTTTATATTCACAAGGAAATAAAGGAAGCTGCTTTTCTTTTAAAACCTGAGTTCAACATCCTTAGTCATGGGGGAAACGCAAAGCAAAGCCATGAGATATCACTTAATACTTACTTGCTTATAGTCAAAAAGATAGTAACAACAGGGGAAAATGGAACCTCTACACAGTGATAGTGGATATGTAAAATAGTGAAGCTGCTGGAAAACAGTTCAGCAGTTGCTCAAAAAATTTAATATAGTTACTTATGACCCAGCAATACCTGTCACATAAAAACTGTACTCAAATAGTCACTGCAGCATTATTCATTAAAAATTCATGAGTGTGGAAACCACCCAAATGTCCACTAACTGATGAATGGATAAAATGTTATTTCCATTCAATGAAATATAAGCCATGAAAAGTGATGAAGTATTTACACCTGCCATAACCTATGTGTGAAAGTTTAAAAGCCCACGAGTCCATTGATATGATATGTCCACAAATGGCACATCTATTGGTGACTGTCTATAGCTGGGGGAGTCAGGGAGAAGTAAGTGACTACCAATGAGTTCAGCATTTCTTTCTGGAGTGATGAAAGTATTCAAAAACTGACTGTGGTGACAGATACACAGCCATACTAAAATACTACTGTATTTTTTACTTTCCATTGTGTGGGATGCAAATTATGTCTTAATAAAACTAGTTTTAGAAATGAGGAGATCAGCAACCATTTCCTTCCTCCCCTCAAATAATTTTGTTTTGAAATTCCTCATAGAAGCAAAGGATAATTCAGCTTAGAGAGAAAATAAAGTCAAAAAGGAAAAAAAAGGTGGTGAAACTAAACAACAATAAATAAGCTTAAGTGAACATGGATTAAACTAACATTATACTTAGCAATGCTACGATTTTTACTATAATGCTCTAAGATACTAACTGCAAGGCCACTAACACTTTGGCCATTAGCATACTGCCAAGACAACCCGAACAAACTTTAAAAGCAATTCAAACAGAATTTGTTGGAGTCCTCTGTAGCTTTTGCTCCAGTAGCCATGTAACTTACGCTTCACTGAGACTAGTGGTCTTTATCCAGTTTTCCCCATCTCTGTCTAGTCTTCCTTTCCCAACCATCAGGACTACAGACCTCATCCTTCACCAGGAGAACACCTAAAATGGGTCACTGATGGGATATCCACTCCTTTTTCCCCCTCAAAAGGGTCAATGACATCCTACCATTTGGATCAACAGAAAATCTGCATATATAAAGGCTCCGCCCAGTCTAGTGCCTCTCTACTTTCCAGCCTCAGCTCACTCTGTGCTCCCCTCCTCAGCCCTCTGCACTCTAGCTAGCCCTCTGCTCCAGGCACAAGGGTCTTTAAGTTCCCCATCACCAAATCTTTAAAATGGACTATTCCCTCTACTTGGCATATTGTCAGCCAGAGCCTCCCCCCTAAAAAATGCACATTCAGCTATCTTAAACTGGACCTAATGAGGAAAATCTTTCCAATCTTCCCAGCCAGATCAATACACCCTTTTACGCTCTCATTATACCATTCACCTTTGAAACATTCATCACTTTCATGTTTACTTGTACAATTATTTAGCTAATTGATTTTTAAAAGGATTGTCACAAAGGGTAATGGTTACTGACACTAAGAGACAAAGGATGTAAGCTCCTTTATTACAGTTTAAGTTAGGAAGAGGTTAACTATACCAAGAGTTGTTTAGGCAGAAATCAATCCTGATTCAATGTCTCCCTTGTCTCTCTTTAAACTCCCAGCTGATGATATTGCATCACCAGGGTTAGGGTCCTATGAAATCATAAGAAGTTACCTGTCAAAATTACAGGGAATTTTAATAAACTCACAGCCTCAATTCCTACCAGCTTGCTTTAGAAAACCTACATACATGCCAGTTTATTCACCAGGTGCAAAACTGACACATTCTAAAGTGCTTACAGTGGAGCTTCTCAGAATTTCCTAGGAGGCCCAAGCCTTCTATCTGAGATCCACTTGTGCCCTCTCCTTCTAGAGGAAAAAGCTGTAAAACAGAAACCCTATCTACTTGTTTAGACTTTTTACCCTTTCCTCCAACTGCATCCTTAGCAACTGGCTGAGAGGAGACACTTGCTAATGAATTAAAATGAATATATACAAAATATGGCATTGCACAAGCTTTGCACAGAAAGACTTGAATTCCAACATTGTCACCTTATTACAAGTTGCTGAAAGCTGATCCTCAGTATTCTCATCTACAAAACACAAGTATTTTTTCTCAAATATTGTATGTAAAGCTTTTAACAAACTAAAGTCACTCAAAAGGTTAGCCATTATTAAATCAAAATCCATCTATTTAGTAGGTATTCCAGTTCAGTGAATCATATTAAAGAACACATTCAACATTCACTCATGCTTAAAGATAGATTCTACATTAATTTGTATTAATGGGTTAATGAAAAAGCATCAGGTCCTTTTTGTCTGACAAAACATTACCTTTTCTATTTTGTGTGGTAAGGCCCTGAAGTTCCTAGTCAGGCACTAGAAAGTCCAAGTTCTAGCAACTTGGCTTGTTTTGGGGGTTGGCGGGAAGGAATGAGCTAAGGAAAATCTAATTTAGACTTATAAAACATTTCCAACAGCTTGAAAAGCCAAACCTTCATCTGAGGCCCTTTTTTTTAAAAAAGTAGTCCTCCTGCAGAAATTTAAGCTATTACTTATATAAATACTGAGTACTTTTCATCCAACAGCCAATTAATACATGTGTCTAACCATTTCCCTAAATTCTCTAAAATCTCACTTATTAAATCTGATTATCAGAAATTAGGCATAAATCAATCATCTAATTCTTCAACGAATGCCTGTATTAAATTTTAATATTAAATGCTCAACTAGAAAAGAAGGTTGATAAAAATTCCCTCTAGAATAGTCTTTCATAGACCTGTTAAATATTATTTTTACCCAAAAATTCCTTATGCAAGAATTCATAAAGTATATTCTCCTTGAATTAAAAATGAGTGATTCAGCTACTTCCTAATCACTTTTTATCAAAGATGACTTAATATGCATCCCCCTTCGTGTGCCTCAGCTTCTGGAGATCTTGCTGATTTTGTCAGAGAGCTTTGAGTTTGAGTGTCTTCTCTCCCGTGACTTCCTGAACGAACAGCTGGGGAAAGTGGAGCCGAGTCCTCAAACTCCCAGTACTGACTTCTTGCATAGAGACAGCTAGAACGAATGAGGAGTGGAGTGTCTGAGTAACTTTAAAAGAGAGTCAGTAAGTGGTCATAGGGGAGACTGTGGCTTGGGAAGAGGCAGCTCCTGCTTCTGCTCAGACCCTAGGGCGGGCTATCAGCTGGTTCCCATTTATGGACATTTTCCAGCTTCACCCTCTTGAGAAACTCTGGACAGCCATCTTGGCCACATAGGTATGCACTTTCAACCTTGGTTCTCTCCTCCTCTCCTAGTCTGAGCACTGCACAACCTCTTGCTTGTATTTCCTGCCAGGGAGTTGGCTGCTTTGCTTTGGACCCTGCCTACATGAATATCTGCCCACAGGGACTGCTAATTTCTGGGTTGGATCATGAGTCCCTATTTTGAAGTTCTCTCTCCTACTCCTCTTCTCCCTTTTTCTATTCACTTTGAAACACTCATCTATTAAATATCTTTGGACACACCAGAATTTGATTACATTGCTTTCTATGTGAATGGGCAAGCACTGACCTTTAAAACAGGGCAACAAGGGGTAACTGCATAACCATTTGGAGTCCCTGGTACCCCCCAGTTTTGCCCAATATCAATTCTAGATTAGTAGTCTTAGCATACATCTCAATTGCCTACTGACATCTATTTCACTGTTACATTTAAATTAGCTTTAATGTACACAAAAACAAAATATATTTTTAACAATGTTTAATTTTGCTGGGCAAGCTGCTTCAAAGTTCTTTTAAGTGGCTATAGTATAAATTTATACATTTAATTAACTAATAAACTTAGCACAACTTCAGTGACAACTTGTCATCATCCAGTTTCCCTTCAATTCCTATCTCCAAATTTAAGTGTTTTATATTTCATTGTTGCATCATCCTAAGCATCAAACTCAACCCTCTAAGACCTTGACCAAACAATTTTTGTTGAGAATTTTGAACTAAAGTTACCAGAAAAAGTGTAATGAAATATGCTCCTGCCTATAAACTTAAAAAAAAAAAAAAAAAAACTAACTCAAAGAAGAGAGACTATGTATCTTGAGGTCTATAAGATATGATACAGTCCTTGATACACAGCAAGCATTCAACAAACCTTCACTTTATAGTTCTATATTACACTGTATTATATATATGTATATATATATAATACACTATACACTAATACAACACTAATACAACATTTGTCAGTATTGGTGTTGTTATTCTAACCCTCACTCTAATCACATATATTAATGTGTCACTAAGAACTGGGAATATAAATCTCTTCGTATTCTCAAAATTTCTTCTGGGACAGAAACACATGGTTTTACACTGGAAAATGCTGGAGAAGAATGAAAGCTGACTGAGGAACTTTTCCTCTGCCTGATGGATGATTTCATCTCTTTGGTAAGAAGACCACAGCTTTATGGTCTCTAGACCTGGATTCCTGGCTATGCAGTTCTCAGGTATAGGTTTTAATCCCACTACTCTATGTGGGGGCCTGACTCCCTATGACCATGTATACCGAAGTTTAAGTGGCTGTAGATCATCATTAGCTCTTTCATCAGGTCTTTAAAAGTTAAGACTATTTTAAGTTTCCTAAGGTTAACAATATCCTCTGTGTTCACCTTCTCTAGTACCTGCTGTATTAATCTAGTACTTCAGACTCTGAACCCTGTTTTCCTAATCCAAATTTATTCTCCTCATTTGTTATGCTGGATGCTGGAATGTTATCTAATCTCAGGTGACAACCCTTGATTCACACATATTCACTAGATCCACCTGTCCCACACAGATCAATATGAATTTGTCTTGACCTGCCCCTTTCTTTGATTGCTCAAAATTTACCATTTCAAAGGAGAGATACTAAACAAGTCTAAGTTTTCAGTTTACCTAGCTCATTATGTTTCAAGATTTATTAGCTGTCACCAACAACTCCACCAAGGGACAAAAAATTTCTAATAAAGATTTAAAAAGTTGTCCATTATTACCAGGAAGCAAAGTAAATATTTTACGCTTTGTGGGTCTATCACACACTTGGGTATACTCATGTACACGAAAGGCACTAGAGACAATTCATGTGTGAATTGGATTGATGTGTTCCAGTTGAAATAATTAACAAAAGCAGGCCAATCCCTATATTTGGGCTTTTTTTTAAACACTGCAATGTCATCCTTGGAAAGTATATTCACCCCTGAGTATACTGAGGTTCATTGTCCAGTATTTAACAAGATGTAATTCATACTTGTTATTTCAAGCAAATGCCTCATCTTACAAAGTTTAGTGCCTTTCCTGAAGTGAGCAACAGTAAACGAATTCTACTGTAAGCCTTGGGAAGTCCAACAAATGTCCTTTCTGACATACCCCAGAGGGCTAAATTTGGGCAAACCTGACTCATTTACAGGTTAATCATAGCTACAAGATTGCTGGTTCTATGTCCTACAGAACTGACTTTTAAGGTGAATTAAAATAACTGAAATAGAGATCAGTCCAACCCATCTTTCTTGTCCTTGAGAGCACTAAATATAAGGATCCCTCAAATCTCAAAAAATGAGAAATGAGAAGTTCCTGGAGTCAACACGATATTGACACTTTCACTTCAAGATAAGATGCCAACGTTTTTCTTATCTCTCTCCTACAGGGAGGGCATAAGGGAATAAAGTTTTTAAAAAGCATAAAAACTCACATGAAAAGCAGAATGGGAAGAGGAGAAGAATCAGCAGACAGATGTCACAAATTTCCAGAGAATGGAAATAATGAGAAGAGGGCTGGTAACTAAAAAAAAGGAAACCAAAAGCCACTGCAGCACACACAAGCATTTCAGAGACCCACCACTCAAAATCAAGGTGTTTCAGAGGGCAAGAGCAGCGTGAATTACGGCCTCACCTACGGTTGCCAAAAGTCAAAAAACAATGCCTAAAATTGACTATTCAAGAAACAGTGATATAAAAACATTGCTTAGTGATACGAAAATCATCATCAGAAGAATTGAAATGTTAAAAGTTGAAACTGTTCTCATTGGAGATTCAGCATAGCAGGAAATAAAATGTCCAATAAAATCTTTTGTACCTTAAAAAACACATGCTTATTACTTTTATTTTAATGCAATTATGTTCTAACCCCACTTGCCAACACTGGGTTTCCACAGTATATCTCTCCCACCAAAATGTGTACGTTTAAGTCCTAACCCCTAATGTGACAGATTTTAGAAACAGGGCAATTACGGAGCTAATTAAGGTTAAATGAGATTGCAAGAATCCCCGCCCCCTCCTCCCCCCACCCCCCCCTTTCTGCCAATGACCACACATGTTAAGAGGACCACATGGCTACAAGGACCTGAAAACTAAAAGCAAACCCCAGGTCACAGCCAGCAGAAAAACCATTGCACCAGCAGGGAGGCCCCTATTCACCAATTTTAATATTAAAAAAACCCACCATATTACAAATTTTACTTTGACAAGTCAAAACTATTATCAGGTTTTTTGGAAAAGCCATGACACCTTTTTGCTTGAAAAACAAACAAAGTGTGTCATGACGTTTCAGATAACCCAATATATACTCTATGACCCAAAAAATTCCTACTAGTATACAAAAGTTCTCCTTTCCTATATAGCACTCTCTTCCATGTTACTTTTGGTTTGTAAAGTATTAGATAATGTATGCATACAACAAACTGACAGAAATGAGATGCACTTCAAGTAACAAAATGTGACCAGAGAACAGTAAAACTGAATTAACAACAGCAAATTCAACATTCAAAAAAAAGCAGTTCTAAAGGAATGTGGCCAAGTGTCTTTTCCTAAAGCTCTAAAAATAAATAACTTTCCTAAAGTTCTAAATGTCTTCAAAATGTTTGAAATAAAACTCTAAGTATATAAGCTTCAGCTAAATTCTATGTTAGTAGCAATAGTCTAGATATTCTACCAGCACTCCCAGATTAGATTTTTACCAAAGGTACAGATCCTGATTTTATACTAAACAATGTATCAGTATGTAAACTCAGTGCAAAGTTTCAAATGCTTTGAAAAAAAGACTGCATGTAATTGTAAACACCATACCACCTAAAATCTAAAAGGTTATAAGACCTAAAGACCAATGACCAAACAGAACAGTCTTTCACACCATTATTTAAAAATCTTACCTTGGGTTATAAAAATATTTCAGTAGGAAGAAATTGGGAAAAAAATTTACAAAGGTGATAAAAAATGTACATAAATAATCTAAAATCCAACAATTCATCACCCATTCCAAATATACTCATTAGTGTCAGGCTCTATGAACCCAAAAGAACAGCAGACTGCTCTCTGGGATTGTCTCACAACTGATGGGCTGCTTCTGGAAACGGACAATGTTCGGTGGCAAAGGATAAGCAAAATTGTATTGCTTTACTCTCAAACTCAGAATCCTTTTAAAGTTATAGGATACTATAATTGGAAATGCCTATTTTCTTAAAATTATCAAGCTAAAGTAGGCAAATATTTGTCCAGTAAGAGCAAAGCTATATACCACACTTTGGAGAAGAAATCCTTAGTTAAAAAAAGCCAGAACTTGACATATAAATGTGTAATTATTATGACAAATACGAATGTTTATGATTTATAATTATCCTTTCCTATGGGCTACAACATTTTTATATAACCAGTCTCTTCTATTACTAAGCAGAATGCACCATTTCTAACTTACGGCACGTGTCTCAGATTAATGTTACAGTATTGAATACTGTTAAAATGGGAACTATTTTAGAATCCAAATTATAGTTTTAAAGTATGTCAATAAGACTATAATTAACTTTTCCCCCAAAAAACACCATTTAAAGAACTAAATTTAAGCCACAGACCTTACTTACATGGTCCTTGAATTCAACATACAAACTTAGATATCCTTTCCAAATCCTTGGAATAAAAGGGGGTTAACAAACACTCCTCAAAAAAAGGTGCACAGGGGTTAGTTATGGTGAGCCACAGCAGAGAAGAGAAGCCAATTATAGTCTTTCTTTCCCACTGATTAAAACTAAAAACTCCAGTTTAAATGCAAAAGGAAACTATGTGAAGACTAAAAAGTAAAACAGCAAGATGGACAGGAGACCTGTGATGACAGGAGAGTGAGCTGTGAGAGTTGAAAAATAAATTTCAGAGTGTGTATTTATTTCTATCTTATCTCCTGGCTTTGATCCCAGACTAAGCACAATCAAATGGTACAGCCATTCACAGAACCAAAAACACCAGAGGTAATTTCCTTTTGCCTAGTCAAAGAACCACATAAAAGGACTCCTCCCCTCCATGCTACTGGGAGAAGCAATCTCCTTTCCTACCAAGGTTTCCCTTTTCTCTCCTGGCCCTGCTAAGGGTTGGAGGGAAGGCAGTTACTGCTGCCACACTAATACCAAAAAACCCAGAGACAGAAAACCCCTATTATCCAAAAATACGGGAGTCCCCAGGTTTTCCTTCTCTTCTCTCATCACTTCACTCTGAAGGCTAAACCCTAGAGAGAAACCTAACTTTTTGCCTAGAGGAAGGGATAGGATGTCCTGGATCTGGAGAGTATGGGAACTCCAGAAATAGATAGAGGATTCCCTAGCTTTGTATATGAACTAATTAGTCCTGGGCTCATCCTAGAGCAATTACAGTCTTTCTCTCCCACTGACTAAACTGTGCCTAGAACTGTGCCTACAGGAAGCAGACCCAAGTAAGTCCAGCAAAGGCTTCGAGAACTAAAATCTATGCAAACCACTAACACTGCCTAGACTAACTTGAAGGGACACAGCAAAACAAATGCTCTAGCATTGATTGGAACCACCACAAAAGTCAAGACAGAACTTTTATCCTGAACCTAATTTGAATGTCTGCTAAACAAACAAAAATCAACTTTCTTCAGAGGATTTTTAACAAAGCTCTGATACAGTATATAAGCCAAACTTATTTAACATAACATCACACACATTTACACAAACACACCCCAGGAAAATGTGTCCAACTATTCAAGGGGAAAATATAATCAACAGATGCCATGCCAAGATAAAGCTTATACTGGAATTATAAGTCTAAGACTTTAGATAAGTTATAATAATCCTCAATAAAGTATAGCAGAAAACTGGTAATAAACACAAAAATAGCTTTCAGTAGAGAAAAACTATAAGAAAGAAGCAAATGGACATTTTAGAACAAAAAAAACTACTATGTCTGGGAGAAAAGGGTAGCACAGTGCTAAATGCAGGCGCTACAGAAGTTTTACTAATGACTTAAGACGCAAAAAGCTATCACTGTGATTACTTTTCATCTACGTTATATATGAGAAAACCCAAAATAAGTCCAGGGAGCGATATACCAACACAAAAAAGTTAACCTGATACAGGTATTAATACAGAAATGTTGAACTGTCTAGTGTTAAGTGGCAAACATATTAGCAATTACAAGTTTATAAATAGAAAAACTAGAGGTAAAATCAAAGCCAGGAAAAATATTCAGAATAATAACTGAATGTCATTTATTAGGTAGAGGAAATGCTCTTAAACTTAAAAAAAAAAAAAAACTGAACTACATATTTCTATTTCATGTCAATCTTTCCACCTAAAATAGTCTTTTTACTTTTCTTCAAACTATAATCTAGTTAACCCGGGAGATAAACCCTTTTCCAAGATAACTGCTGGCAAACCTGGGCAAAGCAGAAAATGTAAACCATCTTGGGTGAAATCTTTGTACTATTGTATTTATTTATGCAACTATTTGACTCAAGACACAAACTATATTTCATTGTGGGCTGTGACTGAAAAGAAAAAAAAAATTTTTTTTTGAGACACTGCTATAATTCACAGCCCTAAACAAAAGGTAACACCAAAACTAGTCACAATGAAAATAAAACACAATTTTCTCTGGTTAACACGGCTTGCCAAAAGCAGTACTGCTTTGTGTAATGTGCAATCTTTGTTTTACTTTTTCTAAAGAAAGATTAGCAAATATGTACAGATGTAAAAGACATAGTGATACAAAACACAAACATTTTTTCCTAGCTGAATTCAGAAGAATGGGAAATAGGATTAACTTTCACACCTAAATCTTACCTTCCACCTGTGTGTATGTGTACATTTATGTTTATGTGTGGGGAGATTCTTATCTACCTTCCTGTAACTGTTTTTTTTTAATATTTTTTTAAATATTTATTTATTGATGCATACAAACACTGGGGTACAGGCCAGAGGTGTGGGGGGGTGAGAGGATTCACCACAGAGAGCAGGGAGCAGAACAGGCAGATCA
>JAGFMF010011435.1:3597577-3630654 GCA_019455555.1 Galemys pyrenaicus
GGGGAGCAGCGGGCACAGCAGGAGAGGTCTGCTGCACCATGTGGGTCCCCTCCCTGGCCGGAGGCAGGGATCGAACTCGTGCTGCAGTGGCTGCGGTTTAGCTTCATGGTGCGTTGCTTAACCCACTGCGCCACCATACCTTCCTGTAACTGTTACACACACTTATTACTATCGCAGTAATCTAATTACAATTTTAAATTATTCTATATAGCCTACTTCCCTATTTATCCTACCACCCATCTACTTTGGAAAACACTGACCTTATATATTATAAATATGACATTATCAGCATATAAGTATCTCCCCACCTCCATCCACAACGCCTAAAACACTTTCTGTCATGTATTAGGTATACAAATGTATGCTGATTTAACTTTGATAAAGTAGTTTACTGGTTTCCCAAAATACAAGCTAGCAATGTAAATCTTGTCTATCGTCTTCATATCTAAATTCACTTAACTGCTCAGAGTGGAATGCCAAAAGCATGGTTGATGATATATATGCTTTTAATCCCCCTACCCCAAACTTTACTTTTAAAATTCTTTGCAACTCTTGTACTTATGATCCTGTCATTATTCACAAAAAAACCAAAAAACTATTTCAATGCAATAGACTCACTCTGTATTGCTTGTGTTGTATAATAATCATAGTTGCAAACTCTTTTCAAATTTACTTTTGAGAATTAAGCATTCACAATAATCTTACAGGTCAACAGTTTTATTATCAAGGTAAAATCAACTAACAACAAAGAAGCGGGAAGAACTAAACCAGGCTCAAGGTTTAATCAATGCAGCTCAATCAGTGCTAAACAGTGAATTAAGTCAAATCAAACTCGCAATTCACTGAGAAGCTACTGTAGATGATATACGCACACTATTAAGCTCTTGAAGAAAAAAAAATAACATGAAGACCTTCAACCTCAAATATCTCAAAAATCCACTGAAGTGGAAGCAAAGGGTCATAGACATACCACCATTCAAACACAGCAGATTCTTGGCATTCTGAAATTTGTCATTGTCAGCCTTGACAATTAAATGATACCAAAGGTCTTGAAAATGTAATTTTATAGTCACTAATTTGAAGTGTGCATATTAAAACACTGTTTCTGAGGAAGTCACTAATGATAATTGAGCATCTTTGTTGTTCTCCTCTCACACCCCCATACGCACTAACAGAGGACTATTTCATGAGGCCCACAGGACCCTGCCTCCTGAAAACAGGAACAGAGTGTAATTTAATGCCAAAATAAAAAATGTTCCCGGTAGAACAAACAATAACTAAATTTAGTTGGAAACAACATAGATAGATCTAATAAAGAAAATAGAAGTAAAATGGGCTGATTAGAAAAAAAATTCCTCTCACAGCTAGGAATGTTTCCACAGATTTACATTTGTAATACACCTATCCATGAAGCTCTCTCTACAAACAGAAATTTTTCAATAGCTAACAAATTCACACCATTGAAGGCAAAGTAATCTCACAAGTTTTTAAAAGTACAAAGTTATTTCAAGCGAAAGAGTTATTTGAAGAAATTATTCTAGTAAAAGTTAATCTAGTGATGTAAAATTTTTTTTAAAACCTGGTTCTATCTGAACTAGAAAAAGAGAATAGTGAATTAAAAATGAATTAAAAATAGTGACAAATCAAGGTGAAGAAATGGGGATATGTACAAAAGTATTAATACTGAGAATAAAAAGGGGAAGGACGCAAAACTTTGTCTTTTTAAATAATTCACTGATTTGACGGGGAAATCATACTTTGTACAAATACAAAGGATGATGTAATAAATATACATTTGAAAATAATAAATAAATCATTGGGTTTCAAGACTAAAAAGATACAGACAAAAAAATTCCAGATTTTCAGTAGTTGGGATTTTACTAAACAAAGAAATCCAAAAGTAATTGTGGAAGAAAGGTACGTTTAGAATTGGGGTGATGACAACCCTATTTTATATGCACATGTACACAAAACACCTCGAACATACGGACCAAATCCAGGAGAAAGAAGCAAATATAAAAGTCATTCCTGAAAAGCTAATAGTTTCAGAATAAGGAATATGCATTGAAAACTAAATATTAGAGAATGTGTAGAACATTAGCCTACTAGGTGTTAAGGTAAAATTATTAAAAGAAATAAGAGCCACAAAGACTAAAGGAGAAAAAGAGAGCATAACCTGCACTACAAAAGGATAGCAATACCTATTTTTATACCAAGTTACACTGTCAATTATGAAGCATTATCGCAAATTCTGTATCACTTTACCTTCAAAATGGCTCAGTAAGATCAGAATTTACTCTCTTTTTATAGATATGCAAACTTAAGAGTAAGCACCTAATAAATTCAAATTGGTATTAATTACAGAAGCAAGTCTCACAACCCAGTTCTTAGAGACCCTTCAGTTTTCTTTAAGATTTACTTATGCATACAAGAACTGGGGTACAGGCCAGGGGTGTGGGGGGTGAGAGAAACCACCAGAGACACAGTGGGGAGCAGAACAGGCAGACCCACTGAAATACGCTGCTGAGGGGAGCAGCAGGGGAGGCAGGAGAGGTCTGCTGTGCCATGTGGGTCACCTCCCTGGCCAGCAGCAGGGATTGAACATTGAACTCATGCTGCAGTGGCTGTGGTTTGCTTCATAGTGTGGTACTTAACCTCTTGAACCACCAGGGAGGCCCCACCCTTCAGTTTCTAAAACCAAAACCAAAAAATCCACCCTACAGTAACCAACAAAACAAATAATTAAGTCACTAAACAAGAAGGCAGATGAGTGGAGACATTTAATAACATAAATCTAATAACTAAGGATACTTTTAAAAAATAATTATTTTTATTTATTCACACATATAAGAAATAGGGTATAGGCCAGAGGTAGGGGGAGGGGATATAATAGAATTCACTAGAGACAGAGTGGGGAGCAGAACAGGTGGATCTACTGAAATACACTGCTGAGGGGAGCAGCGGGGAGGCAGGAGAGGTCTGCTGCGCCATGTGGGTCTGCTCCCTGGCTGGGGATCGAATTCGTGCAGCAGTGGCAGGGACTGGTGCCAACCTGTTAGCTTGATAGCACTGAGACTTAAGCCCTGTGCCATGAGGGCTACCCCCAAACCAAGGAGAATTTAATTAAAAATAGACAATAAAGTTTATATATCTACTGATCAAGTAACAGCTAAATAGTTTCTACTTGAACATGAATTTCAAGTGAGTCTCATAAGGCTCTTCAAACCCTTAACAAGGAAGGTCACTTAAAGACTGAATTCAAGTATTACTACAATAACCAATTCCATCCTTCTCTCAAAAGGTAAAACACAAGCATTTTGGGCTTGGGGGACTATTATAAAAGTAATATGGTAATAAATGGGCACTGTGATGAATTCAAACTATTGAAAGCTCTCATCCACTATACCAATTCACCTACTACTGCTCTCAGTAAGTAACTATTATTAAAAGATCTGGAAGGCTGCCATCCAGGATTTTCTATAAGCATCTTTATATGTATAAATATGGAAGCTGTGTATGTACATATGTGAATCAAACACTATGTATTTTGGTGGAGAGTTCTACTCCTAAATAACTTAAAACTTGACTTTCTTTAAAATATTCCTGGCTTTAGTAAAACACTGAAATTCTTTTAAGTGATGACTAGTAAAAATGTTGGTTCAAAATACATCACAATGTTGTATTTTGCTCACTGTCTGCTGCTCAAATGTTACATTCAACTCTTTCTCCAAATTTCATAAATATACTGAGCATAATGCAGGACTTTCTTGATAACTTGTCATCTGGAAACCTCTGTCCATTATTAAAGTGTGTCAGTATGAGGGTGCTTTCCAGGATACCAGGAAGAAGCACAATAACATGTTCCCAAATCTCAACTTTATTAAAAAACCAAAAACTACCATTCTTCATATTCTCTTAAAACTACTCTTCATTTTCTCTTAAAACTAAGAATACTAGGAACTTGTATTCTTATGAAAACTCATATTCTATGAAAATTATTTCATAATTTTATATATCCAAACTAGTTTTTGAATATTTTAAAGTTAAACCAACTTTTCTGAATATTTCAAAACCAGTCAGAAATTTTAAATATTTAAGCCAATTATGAGTAGTCAGGGAATATATCATTATTCCTATTTTTAAAATGAGTAAACCAAAGCTAAGAAAAATGAAGCAGAAACCTTATTCATTCATTCTTTTTTATCATTTAAGAGATTCTAAGGGTTATTTTACTATAATCCCATTTTATTAATAACAAAAGAACTATGTCCCTCCTTGTCAACTATAATCTATCATATTTTACTGAGAGCAACCATATGAACTTTGTAACTTTTCATGCTTTAAAATACCGGTATGGGAATCTTCTAAAGAGTAGTCTGCAAAAATCTAAAGGAAGTAGTTACAGAATAACCATTATAAAAATGTGAAACTTAGAAAGATGTTAAGGATATAGGGTAAGAGAGTAACTGCACTTCCTTCCTGCAAAAAGGCACAAAGACATATGAGCTTCATACCCTAAGATTTCTCTGTAGAAGGCTGAGTTGCTAGAAAACTGCTGAGCAGACAATAATAATAATCTACTAAGAATCACCAATTCCCATCCTCCTCCATCTCCATCACACATAAACACTATCATATCTCACTCAAAAAATCCATACTGGAAAAAACAGCAACAGCAATAAACACACAGACAAAAAGCAGTAAACACAAGTCTTTCAGGTCTAAATTCCTAATTTTTGGAAATCAAGCTTAAACATGGAAGTAAAACAAGAAACCCAATTACAGAACTACAAACTTCACTTATGCCTGCACCTACAAATGCCTGTATCTATGAAAACATAAATGTAATAGTCTTTAACTTAGCTTCCTTTCTCTAAAATCAAGAACAGAAATGATTCTCCATGGAAGAAAAAAAGACACACACACACACACAACTCTTCACTTTAAAATTTCCCTGAGAGCAAAATAATCCATCTACTTTTAATTTCTGCTCCTTTCTGTACCTTCTGTAAACAGCAAAATGAAAAATGTGAATATGACTTCATTTTGAAAGTAGATGGCCAAAGAATGAGAGTCATTCCTTTGTAATGCTTCTTCATAAAAATATTCTTCTTCAAAGAATATTAACTGGAATTTCTCAAATAAAGATTTTTTATTTCTAATGAGACAATCTTTAAATTCACAATTCCATGTCACAATAAAGTGGTTACTATCAAGAATTAAGATAAAGAACTATATGAAGTTTTTAAAATGTGCAATGATATGAGCAAGCTTAATGTTCAGAAATTGTAATGAAAGCTCATTAAACAAGCTTGAATCTTTAAATGTTATACAAAGATCATTTAGTTCTTACTTTTAGTTGCATACAGAAACAATTGGTTGCATAAACAGAACTTAAAGCATATACCAACCAGAGTTGCTTTTAAATACATCCTTATTAAACTCACAAATAGAGGGTCTTCCCTGGTGGCCTAAGGGTTCAGTCTCAGAGCTGTCACCCCTTTGGCCTGGGAGAGCCAGGCCATTATGATCTCTACGGCCAGTAGATCCCTGTCAGGGAGCTGACCCACATATAATGGAGCAGACCTGTTTTGTCTCACCTCATGCTGCCCTCAGCAGTGTATTTCAGTAATCTGCCTGTTCAGCTCCCCACTCTCTCGCTAGTGAATCCTCTCACCTCTGCACCTCTAGCCTACACACATTTTTCCATACAAAATGAATTTTAAAAACCTCACAAATACAATAAAGAAATCTAAAAGAAACTAAAAAAGAAAAAAAGAACAAACAAAAAGCCCAAGGAAGACAAGATTCTACAAGGTTTGGGATAACCTGAGTCTCTTCTTTCTCTACATCCTCTACATACAAAACTTTACCACTTACATTTTCCTTTCTAACCTATTCTCTCTCCAGGTATCTGACCTATACATCCAGCTGGGTATTCACCTTAATGTTACACAAACATCAAATCAAGAGTTGTACAAAACTACTACTGTATTCAACAGAACAGTGTCTATGGGTATGTTCAATCCTCTTTTCATACTAAGAATCTTTTTTTAATTATTGATTAAAAAGATGACCCCCCCCCATGCAATACAAATTATCTTTCTCAAATTTTCTGCTCCTCTTGATTTCCCCATCTTAATGGCTAGGTACCGTACCATTTTATCTACTGACACTTTGTCACAGAAGCCAAAGTCCTCATATCCAATTCCCTATCATTATTCAATTTCTCTCCTTCTTCTACCTATTATTACTCTACTTGAGCCCCTGATCTTTTAATAATTTAATCTTCCCCTAAACCCTGCCACAAAACCATACCTTATTCCAAAAGGATAGTTAGTCACCTTTAGTAGAATAATCTAAACCACAAATTTAAAACTTGTGCTTTTATTTAAAACCCTTCAAATCTCCATTGCCTTTTGATTAAAAGTGAGATCATATGCAAAGTATACAAGTCTTTAAATGAAAAGATTTCTTGCTTAATTCTCCAGCAGTCCTACTCACTATGTACCCCAAGCCAAAACTATTTCCTTTGCCTCACATGTCTCCTCCCTTGTATTATATACATCATGTTGTCTGGGTTCTTTGTTCCAATTAGTGAGGTTTTATTGTCTTTAGTTACTGTAGCTAAACATTAAAAGCATCATAACTGAAAATCATTTTCAATAAAACCACATTTCACAAAAAAGGATAGAAAATATGAGCAAAACTTTTAAGTTTGCCCCCGTTACATTTTTTACAGTTTTCATGAAGATGTATTCTCCCTGCAATGCAAAAACCCACCTTTAATAGATAAAATAGAGCTACCTGAGAAAAAAACAAGAAATACATATTTCCAGTACACATTCACAACAAAAACTCAATGCAGATTCCACAAGGACACAGATTATGTCAGCTGTCTGTTTTGTTTTGGTCTGTTCTGTAAACTGTTAGACCCCCTAGAGATCAGAACTCTACCTGCACATTAGTGGTAGGTGCACAAAAATTTTGTTGAATAAATATTTCTACTAAGGGAGCTTTTAAAGCTGCTTTCTATTTTTGATGTTAATAAAAGCCCTTAAAGTCTACATGAATGTATCTTCCTGCTAAATTATAATTCTGATTTATAAGTAGCTTATTATATGTAGAGTTCTTAAGGAGTCAGCGAGTATAACCTGAGGCCTATCTCTGAAGGTCCTCAAGCTATGAAAGTTTTTATATTTTAAAAGAATTGTGAAAGACCAAGGAATATGCAAAAAAAGGACATTAACTGGACCAGAAAAGCTAAATTATTTACAATCTGATCCTCTATACAGTCTACTCACCCCGAGAATGGAGATTCTATTCATGAAAGTTTTTGAACATACAAATATTCTTCTCCCTGCATTAAATTCATGCTATCTGAAACAGATCATTCACCTAAGACCTTTTCCATAACTAAATCTCTGAATTTTGGTGTGTTATTTGATTTGAAGAGGTAATTTATTTGATTTAGGTAATGAGTTACTCATTTTTTTTCCCACCAGAGCAAAGGTGGTTTTGATACTGAAGCTAGTAAAAAAGTGAACTATAGGTAATTCATGTTAATGTTTTGCATACTTAAAAAATGAAATAGCAAAAATCAGTGATGGGGATACAAAATAGAAAACAAACAAAAAAAACTGAACCTAATTACATATCAAATGAATAGAAGATGGGGGAGGAGAGGCAAAGTCTGAATGCAGTATGTTAACTACATACCCACAGGTTGAAATATGAAGTATAAACTAATATTAAACTCTAGTTACTACATGTGGTTTCACAGACATATGGTTTAGAAAGTCTGAAACTACTTTCTGTACATTTTAAGATTAATGATAAGTAGATTGTGTATAACAAAAACTAGTTTTCTCACTGTTGAAGAAAGGAATTAGACTTAGATAGGGGAAAGGCTAGAGTGACTCCTAAGATGTCCAACTGGAATTGGAGGTAATCAGGAAAATCTCATGGTTTTTTAGAGGCGGCGACAGAATAAGGGATAAAAGTTTAGTGTACATATTCAATATGGATATTCACGTATATAATTTCCATCTCAGTCTGTTAATAGAGATTCTCTAGAAGAATCTCTTTCAGGGCTTCTTGGTGAAATGGCTGACTCCAGAGTGGGGGTGAGACTGTCTTATGAGAAAGTAAAGGAGGACTCAAATAATACTGAGCATATGCCAAAAGGACAAAGGAGCCAGCTGACTGGTCAAAAATGAGACAGTCTAAGCATTTAAAAAAAAAAAAAAAACTATAAGAGTCTATGAGTTCATACTGATTGATATACACACATGTGTATATATACAAATGAGAAATAAATGCTCCTAAAGACTAGACTCCCAAGTAAGGAAGTAACAAAGTATTTGCATAGTTCCAAATACCTCCCCATAAGAGACTTGCTACAAAGGTAAAAACAATGATTCTACAATAGAGAAAGCCTTGCAGATAAAAATGACCATCCCTGCCAAAGGATAAATGGACATTATGTACTTTCTGAGAAGGACACAGCATTACTTCTGGGGAATTCCTGCCAAAAATGCATAACCTGAACCTAATCAAGAAGCAACAACAGACAAATCCATACTAAGGGAATTCTAAAAATAACTGACCTATTCTCATCAAAGGTCATAAAAGACAAAGAAAGGAATAAGCAACAGTTCCAGATTAAAGGAAAGTTGTTCATTTCTAGAAAATGCAGTTATTTAGAAGTAAATACATCATGAATTACAATCTCAAGACATTCTGAAAAAAAGTTGAATGTTCATGTGTATGTGAGAAGACTAAGACTAAATATGGTTAACGAAATGAGTCAGAAGACATAGTGAAGTAACCACCGTTCTTAAAATTTCGGGAAATCTTAAGTTGCAAAAGTAGAGTTCAAAGGAGGGAAAATATAAAGTCAACTTATATTTGGACATAATGATGTGAAAGGAACTGTAGAAAAGCAAGTGGTGATTCTCCTTTACCAGAAAGAGTAAGAAAACCACCTGCGCCAGCAGTTGAGCCCTGGGTGCTTCCTGTCTCAGTTCTAATACAAAGTTGCATTTCCTTGAAGAAATCACAATGAAGGACCTAGTTTTCCTCTTTGTAAAATGAAGACAGCACCTATGCGACTCTCCTCACAAGGTTTATCCTAAAGAGCCTCACAACAAAAACTGAATGCAGATTCCACAAGGACACAGATTATATCAGCTGTCTTTTGTTTTGGTCTGTTCTGTAAACTGTGAGACCCGAGGAGATCAGAACTCTACCTGCATTGGGGGAAAGGGAGCATCAAGTGGACTGATAATATAAAGCAGCACATATTATGAAGTGACTCAAGTTTAACATGTTTAACAAGTAAAAAGTATTTCAGAAATACATTAGCTGGACTCCCCCCACCCCAATCACAGCAAAGAGATTCTATCAGATGCTTTAGTGTGTAAAAATTTTCACTTACTCAACATTCACCTGAAGGGAAAAAAAGAAAAAAATTCTCTTTTCTACAGAATTCTACCCAGGTACTTCAAATATTTCAATAAATTAAAATCTACTTCTTAACCAAAAAAAAAAAAAAAAAAATCTCAAGAACATCAAAACAATTGTTAAAGAAAAGCATTAACCAGGCCTTTTTTAAAAAATTAAAATATAACTGACCTATAACACTGCATTAGGTGTAGGTGTACTGGTCAACCTTTTTGATACTGTGACCCAATATAAAAAAAAATCTTCAGATCATCTCCCAAGTTCTATACAAAAAAGAACATGATCCAAACTTTCATTCTTCAATAACAAGGTACTCAGAAATCACTTCAAAATCTATAAAGTATTTATAAGACAGAAGGACCCAGGTTTTCATGTATTTAATCAAGGACAAGTTTGTCATAAAAAAAAAAAAAAAACCTTATTCTAAATTTGAAAGTTTGGTCACCACTTAAGTTGCTTAAAAATTTTGTTACGTGGAAACTGATGAGACACATACTCAGCCCTCAATGACAAAACACCCTTAAAAGTTGTATTTTATAGGTTATGATTCCAAAATACCATGGAGATTTAATAAAACAAAACTAGCTCATCTTATTTTCCATTGTTGAAAATGTGTGTGTGTGTATACTTGCTCAATCTGGACAGAAAATGTTAAGAATGGACTAGGCATAACTGAGCTCCAAGAGCTGCAACTCACTCATCCGCTAACAAGATGGAACCCCAAAGTCAGCAACGCCTGCCCAGTCTCACTAGCTCTGCTGCAAGACTGTTGTACAAAAAGCTTCAGAGGTGAAAGAAAAAAGACTACGGAACCATAACTCTGAGGGCATGCCTTTTGCTTCTCTCATTTTCCACTGCATCCTCACAGACTGATAAATACCCGGCATGCAGCAAACCTTATTGAGTATTGGTTAAATGAATGAGCAAATGAAAGAGTGAATCTTAGGCATTTCAAGCCAACCTATATAAATTATATTAAGTTACAGAATCACTGAAAAAAAACAAATCTGGCATACATTAACAGTCATACTGTCTTTCAAAAAGGCAAATAAACTATATCCCCCCATTCTGACTAAATGCAGTCATGTAAAAATTCCTAAGATATTCCTCACCCACGACAGATACCATAATATGTACATACCCTGATATATGCTTGTATCAGAAACTCTGTAAAGCAGCATTAGAAAAACTAAATAAATACATAAAAACCAGAAAGAGAAAATTTATTGTTTTATCATCAAGCCTGTGATATTAACAAAATTAACTTAGGTAAGAAATCACAGGCTATAGAAACATATCTTATGGCATTTCTCATAGTAATACCTCTATACAATCTGCTCCTCTATAATTAGAAATGCAAACATTTGATTTTTGTTTCTCCATTCCTACAGTATATCTACCAATTTTTCATCTTACAGTTTGGAAAACTTCCTGAAAATATAAAATGTATTTCATTTCCAGCCATAAATTTAAACTTTGCCATTCACTCATATTAAACAGGTAATGTTATACTATTCTTACAAAATACACAGTAAAATTACATGGAACAGAATACAAGTAAATACAGCAAGAGTTTATACATGACTTATGCTCACTATTTGTTAAGCCCAGTAACTTTTTTCACTCAACCTAATTTTTAAGAAGAAATTCAACTTATTCACTAGACTGTCTCTTTAAGATTACTAAAATACTCTCAGTGACAACTTCATTCTGCCTCCCAAGCATGGCCCAAATAATCAATTCATCACCAATTTAAACCTAACATTTTCCAAACGGCCTGCCTTATGTGGATTATAGTCATCTTACTATGCTTCTTGTGTCCATGCTGCTGGAAAAGCAGTCTGTACAAGCAGGAGGAGAGGCACAATCCTGAGAGAGAGGAGTAGAGAAAGATGTTGAGAAAACAAAATGAGATAAAACGAGTTCACTTAAGAGTTCAGGAGCTCAGCCACTGTTCAAGGTCAAGGTTGATTACATTCTCTCAAACCATTTTGAATTAGTAGCTGTCCACTAACAAAAACTGGCCCTTGAAGAGATATCTGAAATTCCATGTATAAGTACTAACATCATTTATTTTAAGTCAACTATACCCCTTCTAAAGGAAGAGCAAGTGATCATAAAATGACTATTTTAGGATACTGGGGAATACAGATGTCCCCTAAATGCCAATAATTACTATGGCATATTCAATATTAGTATAGAATAAAATGGTTGAGTTAAATACAGCACATGGATTTCAATCTGGCCCCCAAAATTTTCAAATTTAACCTTGAATTTAAGATTAAGAACACAAATCATGAATTACCAATCTTGATTCTTTGCATTCTACACTTTTTTTAATAGTGGTAGTAAGAGACAAAAAACTTCTACCATATGTTTTTCTATACTGAAAAACAAGAAGCAAACAAGGATTTGTAAAGAGTGCGTAATTATTATACTACACAATGTAAAACTCAGGATGGATTTTATCTACCTGGAACTTTCACTGACTAATCTCCTCATCACTCTGACCCCACAGTAAGAAAAGAAAATTAAACAGAAATAGCTACAATTAAAAAATTTCAAACTAATTTCCTTTACTCATACAGTGCCATAAAATGACCTTCAAAATAATGCTCATATACACGGAGTCCTCCAAACATTTTTTTCTTAAATCTTAATTTTGTTCTTTAGTCAAATAATCTTCCACTAACAAGGAATCTAAACATGATCTTAAATCAGTCATTTATTTTAGAAGAGAAAAGCAAATGTTCAACATTGTTAATTCCCATGGTACAGATTATTTGGCTACCAGCAGGTCATCGATCCCATCGCCTATTCAAAGCTTTTATTAAGTATGTACTATGTATTAATGCCCTGATATGTACAGAAGATGTGAAGCAATGAAGGTATATGGTCACTATCATTGTAGAACTCAAAAGTCCAGCGAGAAAGACTATTAATAAATGCTGAAAATTAAAGTACTACTTTAAGGGAAATTAGAATGGCTTAAGATAGTATGATGGGGAACATTTTCAATCAGAGGCTGTCAACTAAAGTCAGTTTTGCCCTCAAAAAAGTTTGGCAATTTCTGGAGACATTTTTGTTTGTCACAACAGTGGCATCTGGTGGGCAGAGTCAGGGATGCTACTACTTAAACATCGCACAATGGGGCAGATCTCCCCTGAGAACTATCCAGCCCAAACTATCAAGGAAGAGTGCTGAAGCTGTGCTAAACCATCATGGCAGGAAAGAGCTGTGAAGGCATTCTGTTGTAAAGGTAACACAGAGCATGCTACATCTTCAACTGATTTTCAGAAGATAGATGGCCTGACTGATACAGTTAACCAAAACTCTCACTGGAAGTTTAAAACAAGAAAGAAAAAGGAACCCTGTTAAATGAAAAGAAAAACGCAATGTCTTCTAGCTGCTCCACAAATACCCTTTCCTGAACCAGAGACAAAGGTAAAATAAACTAAACACTAACTCCACAGCTTTTTATTATTGCCCCTACATTCTCCATTGTACTCTACCAACTTTTGTGTGACTACTTGATACTGGCATAAATATAAAAAGTTCTGTAACTAGGCAAATGCACATTCTGGATACAAAATTGATAATGGAGTGAAAAGGAGATGGTATTTCACTTTTGATACGAAAGACAGGCACAGAAGAGGAACATGTACTGGGTAGTAAGTAGCGTGAACAAGAAGTCAACATCTTAGAATAATTTAAAGAGTAAGCTGACTAACCAAAAAGTCCTAAGGCTGTAAATGCTATGAATGTTAGGGGTCCTGAAGATGACATAAGAAAGCATAAGGATCATATAACAAGATAAATCCAAAACTTAAACTGCAATTATTTCTCTGATGCACTCCTATCTATACATCTGATCCTACATGTAGCCATTTGGCCTAACGCCTATGCAGAGCAGCAACCAGCATCTGGATCAGGGGGGTAAAAAAATTAATTCTAGCATGCAACTAGCTATAAAATGAATGTCAAAAAATGTGTTCACTGAATGGTCTTTAAAAACTCAAAATAAGAATCCAATATACAAGAAAAATTCACCTCCTTTCAGTTATTCTAAGTGTAACCAATGCATAACAGATTCTTATATTCTAAGATTTCCTGTATTAGGAAAATGTCCTCTCCAATTAATTTATAATTTTCTGAAGGAAAGGGTCAATGCATTCATATGCTCTTTTCCCTCTTTTCAAAAACACTCCGCTAATGACCTCCATCTAGCAACATTCTTAAGGACAAAGTACAGATGTGCAGCTCACATAAAGCCGTGCCATTCCAGCAATCAACTGTGGTCTTACAGTGCCCACAGATCAAAGCTGACAACCTGAGACCCTTTTCACTGAGGTGAGAACTCCAAAATCATTATAACAAGCAAATGCCACCAGCTTAGAACAGCAGCAACTACAATACCTTGTCATTGTAATTCTAGGGTTAACTGCTGGGTCAAGTATCAACTCAAGGAGTCATATTCCAATCTGGACAAACTGCCTTTCATCATTTCAGAACTGACAATAGTAGTCATTGGGTTAACTCTTTCATCACAATGATCTCTGGGAGGTATCCCACAAAATGAACATAGTTTGCGCCAAATAGCAATTCTTTAGCCTCCATCTCACTTGACTCAAGGGAACTTTACAAAAAGGATCTTCTGACAGTGATTTTTTTGATCATAGGGGTGGGAAAGTCACAGGGCCCTTTTGAGAAATTAGGGAGAAATACCAACCAAGTTTCATATATACCCTGATTATGGCCAGGGATGTCACCCTGAAGCTCATTCATGGTTTGCATTATTAAAATTTTAAGGTATAGTCCTAACCTTAAAATCTCTGGTATATTCTTGTTTTTAAGTCAATGTTTTTTTGTGGGGGAAAGAAAGGGGACAATGTTGAAAAACCTGAGAATTATTCAACCATAAATTAGGACAAGAATTTCATAGTTTATAAATTTTAAATGATATCAAAATATCTTGTAGGTAAATATTAATGATTATGCCTACTGTCAAATGTTAGTGCCCTATGAAAGTAAAGGGAAATCCTATGCTTAAAGACCTTTTAAAGTTTAGCAGAGAAATTCCTGATGGGCTTTAGTGCGAGGATAAATAGCTTTAAAAGCCAAATCAGTGGAAGTTAACATTCCAAAACATCCTTTCCTCCTAACCCTATATTCTTACTTTGCAACATACGATTTAATGAAAAAATACTCATTATTGAATTTTTATCACTATCTGGCTACTTACAACAACAAAACTTTTGCTACAGCAGCAATTATTATACACATTTACTGAAACTACATTGAAAATCAGGGAAAAAACTAACAAGGTTATGTATTTTGTCTTTCAACAAAAAAGTCTATTTCCTTGAATAGTGTCTGAATATACTTCCTTTCAACTCGGCTTCTGTATCTAGTTCTTTCTGAAGGAAAAGACAGTTTTCAGACAAGAAGTCTGAGCGGATTAGTAAATGAGGGAGTTAAAAGATTTTCAAAGTTCTTTGAAAGCCAAAGGAGGAAAGAAAGGTGAACGTGCTGCACACACTGAAATACAACAAATCTCAAGTTCCTGTTAAGATTAGATGAAAAAAGAGGTGGAACATCTAGCTAGCCAAGTTACATGTCAGGCCCCCTATCCTCAATGTGTCAATACCGAAATGAAAAACTGACAGTACTAGGTCTAAGGCAGGAACAACCGTAGGGGCTAACACTTGTCTACCTCGTGAGGGACTCTGAGTAAAAGTAAGGGCCTGTGGGAGGGTTTGTGGGGGTGGGGGCAGAGAGACACTAGCGAACAGCAGGCAGACAAACCCATCAAAAAGGGTTGGGTGAGAGAAATCGAGTCACTGCAAGGGAAGACAGAGGATGTTTTTCATAATTAAAAAAAGTTACATTAGTGTAGCACTTTATGTAGCAAATGGAAAGGCTACAATAAAGCTGGAGTTTTTCCGTGCACAACTGTGAAACTATTAACAATAAATGGAACACGTATCATTAAATACTTTCTAAGTCCAGATTTTAAGCATTATACAGTATCATGGGGTAAGAACCAAATAGGATTTGCCACCAATTATCAACCACAAATTCTTAAAGACTCCTAAATCTATTGTTCTATTTATCAAGAAGTGTTTAAAGAGGAAAAAAAAATCCAATACTTGAAAACCCTTTACCAAAAAAGTGCTTGCTTTCCTAAAACTGTCGTTGCTTATCTACCTGGCATGAACGTTACCTAACATCCAGCCTCTTTGCTAAGCTTCCCAAACGAAAATTCTTATTTTAAAACAGATAAAACTGTAAAAACAGTTTTTAAGAGCATCGTTGTACTTGGACAATCAATTCTGGCATTTTAACACAGTAAATATTTAAGACTTTTGTCCATTACGTTACTGAATGGAGCATCAGCACTTCCACATCAAAAGTTCTTAAAACGTATGCGAATAATACATTTTCACCTAAGCTATACAGGGTAAGGATAACTCTGGCTGTGTAGGCATGTATTTGGCATGTTTGGTTCATGTCTGCAGGCAGGGCTACTCAAATTTTAGAGAAATTCAATCCATTTTCGCAAAAGCGATCTCCCTTTACACTAAATTTAACTAAACAGTGCCAATTGGACACCTGCTGGTTAAAAATCCAGGATTCGACCTGCCCCGTGAAAGAGCGGGTGGGAAAGGTTCCCCGGCGCCGTCCCTCCCCGAGGACACAGTCCTCCCCCCGCACGGGTGTCTTCCCAGCGCGCGGAGACGCGGAAGATGGGGAGCCGGAGGAAATCTCAGGGTAACCTTGCTCCCGCCCCGCCATGCTCTGGCCGAGTCCCGCGCTGGCAGGTTACCTGGCCACCCACATCCCCATATAAACACCCCGGGCGCGGGGACCGCCGCTCACCACCCGCGCCTCCGTCCCGCACTGGCCCCGTCGCGCCCGCCGAGGGCCCGGGAGGGCCCAGGCGGGAGGCCCCGCGTCCGGCGAAGCCCGCAGGCCCGGAGAGGGGCGGGCCCGGCCCGGCCGGCGCGGCCCCGGAGCCCGGCGGGGCGGGCAGGCCTCCGGCGCGCAGCCATTCAGCCGCCCGCCCGCGGGCCCCGGGGCCGGCCCGCGCCCGCCCGCGCGCTCCGGCCGCAGCCCGGGCCCCTCGGCCAGCCGCCCGGGGTGGGGGCGCGGGGGGGCTGGGGGCCGGGGGCGCCCGATACCAACCTCGCTGTTGAAGGTTTTCACGGCCTCCATGTTGTCGGTGCACAGGCCCCGGGCCGGCGGCGGAAGAGGCGGCGGCCACCGCACGGGGTGGGGGGAGCGAGCCGGGGGCGGCGGCGCGGCCGCGAGGCGGGCGCCCGGGCGGCGGCGACCCCGTGAGGGCGGGGGCGGGGAGGCACCGGCGGGCTCGGCGCGCTCAGGGGCGGCGAGGCCGCGGCATGGCCGCTGGGGCGGGCGGAGCGCCGGTCAGGGAACACAGGCGCGGCCGGGGCGGGCCGGCGGCGGCGGCGGGGGAGGGGCTGGGCCGCGGCGCCTTCTCTTCCCCGCCCCGCTCGCTCGCGGGCCTCCACCCTCTAGCCCCGTCCCCTCCGCTCTCCTCCCCTTGCTTCCTCTTCCTCCGACCGGCGCCGGTGTCACCTCCCGCAGCTCGGGCCGCAGGAACCAGCCGCGCACGGCGAGGACGGAGGAGGCAGCGCGGGCGGCCGCGGCTGCGGCATCCAATATGGCGGACACGAGTCGGGCCGCGCAGCTCGGAGCTCGGCGGCGCCGGCCAGCGCGCCCCCTGGCGGCTGGCCCGCGCGGGCCCGGGCCCCGCGCGGCAACCATCGAGCAAGCGCGGGCCAGAGCGTCGCGGCGCGAAGGCCCTCGGGGCTGCGTCCCCGGGCCGCCCGCGCCTCGCCCCCTCCGCGCGCCCGGGGCCGGCGGGAGCGAGCGCTGCAGGCGGAGGAGCGCGGGGCCTGCCCCGGCGGCCGCTGCCCAGCGTGGCGTGCGAAGCCCGCAACTCTCCCCACGGCGCTGCACTTTAGGAAACTGCGATGTGCCCGTTTCTGTTGTGTCCCCGTGCTGGGCCCCTGGACGCGGACGGCGGCGTCTGGCGGCTTTGCAGAACTTTGCTGGACAGTGACCTAGAGGTGCACAGCCCGGAGAAAAGTTAGGCTTTCGTTTATTTCGTAACCTCCCTGATAGCGTCGGGAGAACACATTGCGAACAAAAGCCGCGGATCCGGGTGGGGGTGGGGGCCAGGGAAGCGCGGGCACCGCCAGCCAGCCAGCCTGGCGGTGCAGAAAATGCACGCTGCACAAAATGCGGGGACCGGGAGCCCGCCGCGGTGCAGACAATGGGTGCATTTGTCTGTGTCGCGGGCAGCAAGCCCCCAGGAAGCACACGGTACTTGTGTGTGAACGGAAACCCAATTTTCATGGACGATGAATGCTAAATGAATTTTGCTCCTGGTTGTTTGCAGGAAGAGGGTGAAGAAGATATTCCTAGATGAAATGGTGCGCGCAAAATGCCTTCTCTCGCTTCGTGCAACCTAGAAAAACCAATGCCAACCGGGAGCCAACATGTATTCAAATTCACAGTTAGGAAACCGATTGAACCCCAACGCTAATGTCCTCTTGTAAAGTGGTTTTCAGCCACTTCTTCAAGTTTACTCTAAAGGAGGAAAGAAGATGGCGGGATTTTACTCTGGGGAATCAAAATCAAGGTGCTAAGCGTGAAGTCCAGAACCAAAGGCCTCTCTTCACTTTCCAGGTCCAATTAGGGTCTTCAGTCCACTTCACTGACAGTTTCAATAGGAGGTCGGCTATTCAGGTGATAAACAGGATAACTTCAGTAAAAGCCAGTATTTCTACCTTGCAATCTCAAATGCTGTTTCTAATTTTCTCCCTCTCCCTCCACACCTCACAGGCTTAGCCAGTTGTGGTCTCTTACCTACCACTACATTAGCTTCTTAAAACCCCTGCTTGTCTCCCTGTTATCCACCCTCCAGATTATATATAGCTAGAGGGATTTTTTTAAAGACACAAATCAGGTCACTCGTTTAAATGCCCTAAAAATTTTTCCCATTCCACTGCAGATCTAATCATCACCTCTTAATCTGAAGGCCCTCCCAACCCTGCTCACAAGACCTTTCCCCTTGCTCAATTCACCCTGACCCCACTGCCTTTCTGTTCCTTGACAACCCTCAATTTTTCCTCCCGAGGACACTACATGCCCCTTTCCTCAGTGGGGTGTGTGTCGTTTTCTTCACTGAGCAGATAACTCCTCATTCTTTCCTCCTTCCACAAGAGGTCCCTCATCAGCCCGTCGGAAGTAGCGTCCTATAACTTGCATTAAGTGCTCTGCTCGGTTCCATTGATGCAAAAGTCTTTCAAAATTCACTATTTCGGCCTCTCAGGCATTATTTCTTCATTCATTCATTAATGAATGTTGACTGACTTCCTTAAGCCTGGTAGATTTAAATGCATGACAAGCTAAAGAATGAAATGAGTTGTTAACATGTTACGTGGCTTGATTTAATAAATCTTCAACACCCAGAGAGAGACCAGAGGGCATACTTTGATCAAGGGAGGAAAGTAAAAAAAGGACATCTTAAGCACACTTTAAGAGGAAGAAATTATAGCAAGAAGAAAAAGAAATAGGTTAGAGGGAACTAAAGGAAGCCTGGAGGCCCAGTATGACAGCTAAACACACAGCCCACAAACAACGTGAAGATGCTGGTGCCCGTGTTATATGTAGGCACACATATTAGGGAGGATCCCAAGTCCAGCATGACAAGCCAACTGAAGCTAATTTAAGCATAGAAGAATTCGCTACTAGCCTGTGGGTTTTTCTCCTGTAACCCACACTCAAAAGTAGAGATGCGCCTGAGAAAGGCACCAGAGCCCAAGCCTAGAAAACCCAAAGGCAGCCTACTCTGCTCACCTGCTCATGATTTCTTTCTATTGCCCCAGCCAGCTCCCAGCCAACTGAGTTGACTGTCACTCCTGGTTTTATGATTATAGACATCTAGAGGACTCCTCTGAGGATTTCTCCTCCCAGTTCCAAATTCCTAAGCAGAAGGGGAGGGATTTGGTGAACCAACTTGGGTCTGGTGACTGTCACCAAGGAACTTTTAGATCATTGATTGGTCTTCTGAAGAGTGATGTAGGTGAGCCTCCCTGGTGGCACAGCGGGTTGAGCACCGCACTGTGAAGCATCCACGGCACAGCAGCGCCAGTTCTATCCCCGGCCATGGAGGAGAACCACATGGCTCAGCATACCTCTCCTGCCTTGCCCACTGCTCCCCTCAGCAGTGTGTTTCAGTAGCTATATCTGTTCTGCTTCCCACTCTTGTCTCTGGTGACTCCTCTTACTCCTGGCCTCTGACCTATACCCCAGTTCTTGTATGCAGAAATAAATAAATCTTTAAAAAAAAAAAAAAGAATGATGTAGGAAATAATAGGCAGAACTATTCTAGCCCAGCTGTCAGTCATGAAACTCAGTCTGTGGCTATGGCATTCTCTTCTGAATACGTATGTCACTGTGAAGGGATGCATTTCTAGGAGTACCTCAGGCACAGGACCAAGAGGTCAGACTCAAGAACAGTCTAGAGAGGCACTCACCACAGGACTTTCCAGGACTCTAGGTATGTTCTCTATCTGTGCTTCACAACCCAGTAGCACTAGTTCCATGTGCTTATTGTGTCCTTGAAATGTGGTAAGGGCAATAGAAGAAACTATTTTTTATTTCACTCTATTTGGCTCAAGTTTAAATAGGTGCCAGTGGCCACCACAATTGAATGCAGAGGTGGACTTTTGCCTTTGGACAGGGCACTTCCTACATTTGGAGGAGCATGGTGAGGTAGTACTCATCAAAAAACTAGTTCTTAATTATGTATGTGAGTTATTTGTAAACAGACAAAGACCTGGAACATCTGTCTCAATAAGAATACCCAACCAATGGAAAAATATGAAAGCTTGAGATTCCTTGGGGAAACATTTTTGAGTGGCTTAGCAAATTAGAGTATAGAAACAAATGTTACACAGTAGAGCAAAATGATTAGATTGAAATGGTACAGTAGCTCCTCAAAGTTGAAACATGGTATTCACCCACAAGAACTGAGTGCAGAGACTGGAACATATCTTTGCACAACCATGTTCATAACAGTACTATTACAATAACTAGAAGGTAGCTGCAACCCAGTAGCAACAGATGAATGGGTAAGCACAAATGGTGTATACAGACAATGGAGTGCCATTCTGTCTTTTAGTAGGAGTGGCTTCTGACACATGCCATGGCACGAGGGAGCCTTGAAAACATTATGTTAGATGAACTAAGCCAGATACAAAAAGACAAATACTGTATGATTCCACTTATAGGAATACTTAGATAGTCGAATTTATAGACAACAGAATGTTGGTTTCTAGGGGGAGAGAGGAGAAGGAAAGAGGTTGATATTCAACAAGTTAAGAGTTCATCTGGGGAAGGTGAAAAATTTCTGGAGATGAATGGTGAGTGATGATAGTTGACAACATTGTGACCGTACTTAAAGCCACAGAACTGTATCCTTCAAAATAGCTAAAATGGTTGATTTTCTGCTGTATGTAACCACAATAAAAAACGTTAATGGTCACAGTAGTAGGATATGGAAACGCATGTATTAGTCTACTAAGTCCAAAGGACTCTAAAAGCATGGCTCCAAAAGCATGAATGCAATGACCAAAGGTTGATACAAATAATAAAGACTGCTGCAGTAATGCTGGAATTGTGAGGCTTTTAAAAAATATGACCCTTTTCAGTAATTTAGCAATTTTTAGCCTCAGTGTTTAAAATGGCACAATATAATTCACCAAACTTGATATTGAAACATTTGAAAGTTGAAAATATACTGTAAACATTTACTTTTACCAACTTCACTTAAAAAATAATGTCCTCGGGTCTCATCCACGTTCTTGCAAAGGGCAACTTTTCCTTCTTTCTCATTACTGAATAATATTCCTCTGTGTGAGTGTGAGTGTGTGAATAATGCTGCAGTGACACAGGAGTGCCTATCTCTCCTTAAGACAGTGATTACATTTCCTTCATGTCCATCCCACCAGAGTGGGATTCCTGACCATGTGGCAGTCCTATTTTTAATTGTTTTCCATGTGGCTGTATCAATCTACATTCCTACCAAGAGTGTTTAGGGAGACAGGCTGTTCAGAGACAGGGTCTTTAAAGACGTCATTTGGTCCAGATGAGATCACAGGGTGGCTCTAATCCAGCAGGCCCTGTGTCCTTACAAGAGATGATTAGGACACAGACATTTTCCTTACTGAGGAGACACCATGAAGACAAAGTGAGCTAAAGGCCATGTACAGGCCTCAGAAGAAACCAAACCCACTGACACCTTGATTTCAGATTTATAGCCCCCAGAATTGGGAGGAAATAAATGTCTGTCTGTAGTGCTTTATTAGGGCAGCCCTGACAAACTAGTTGAAGCAGTACATAAAGTCCTCAGAAGTCCTTAAAACTTGCAGCCTTTTTAGTGGAGAAAGTGGAGATAATTGCCAACAGTCTTCTTTTACATTTGAATTCCTTTTTGACAGTCGATTGATTTTTATTTCTGAGGGTTTGTAGGGTCAGAGAGAGTAGTCTCAGGCTTTTCCACCCTCCTGCCATTGGTATAATGATGGACATCTGCGGTGCTGCACGCATGCCTAAGTGGACATGTGCTGGTGGGTGCACCTGGATTTGGACACAGGCCTATAAGGGTGGTGTCACAAGGATGTCAGTAGTGGAAAAGAGCAGCAGCAGAAGAAGCAGAGAGAATAAGCAGCAAAGCAGCCAGGAGGGCGAGATGCAACGGGGGCTAGGAGGCCTGCCAGCCTCCTGGCCCTCCTGCACCCATGCCTGCCATGTACCTGGCTGCCTCTGTAAATAAAGCCGAAAAAGCCACCAAGGGCTCCAAACTCCTTCCTTTACCCCGTCTGCTAGAATCATCCAGAACTTGCTCTGTGCGCCTTGCTGGAACTATAGGGTGGGTGCATGCATGTGTGTGTTCATGTATATGTGTAAGCACAATTTTATTCTGAAATGAAGCTCTGAAAAATGAAGCACTGGTCAGCATGACAATGTAAACACCTCACTGCCGGTACAGCTGTAGCCACCTGGAGTTGGGGTTGAGTGTGGCAATAAGGAGAAAATGGGTTTTCACCTTTCACGGGGCTCCGAGGGATTTCCTAACACAGGAAAGAAATATGGTGAAAGGCACGCTAGTTGTCCAGAAGTAAACCAAGCCCTGAATCACAGTAGTGGGCTGGAGAAGTTCTAGAATTTCGTTGCCGTTGGATGAATCTGACAGATTGAAAGACAGAGTTTTGTGAGCAAGCAGGTGTAGGCTTAGAATACTGTTTACTTCTGCCTTCCAGAGGCCAGTGCTGCCCGAAGACTGGATCCTTTGCTCTCACTGGCCTTATTCCTCCCGAGATGCCTTGTGTTTCTATGGCTTTACTTCTAGGATTTCCTCTGACCCTAAAATACCCAGCTCTTCCTGCCTTACTCTTGCACCTTGACTATTCTACTGGCCAAGCACAGAGGCATAAGACATGGAAATAGAGACCTTAAAAGGCAAGAAAAAATGAGAGAAAGCCAAGAGCTTTAACAAGGAAGGGTGTTAAAAAGATGGCAGTCAAAAATCTCAACTGTTGGGGCCTCCCTGGTGACACAGCGGGTTGAGAGCCGCACTGTGAATCATCTGCAGCACAGCATCACCAGTTCAATTTCCAGCCAGGGAGCTGACCCACATGGTGCAGAAGACCTTTTCTGTCTCCCCGCCACTCCCCCCAGCAGTGTATTTCAGTTGATCTGCCTGTTCTGCTTCTCACTCTATCTCTGGTGAATCCACTCACCTCCTGCACCTCTGGCCTGTACTCCAGCTCTTGTATGTATAAATAAATAAAAATTAAAAACAAAAAACAAAAAAAAGAAGATGGCAGTCAAAATCTCAACTGTTTGGGCCTCCCTGGTGGCTCAAGGGGCTAAGCACTGCAGTTCGATCCCTGGATTCCTGTCCAGGGAGGTGACCCATGTGGCGCAGCAGACCTCTCCTGCCTCCTCCGCTACTCCCCTCAGCAGTGTGTTTCAGTCAATCTGCCTGTTCTGCTCCCCACTCTGTCTCTGGTGAATCCACTCACCCCCCACATCTCTCGCCCAATTCTTGTATGCATGAATAAATAAATCTTTTTTAAAAAATCTCAACTGTTGCCCTAACATTAGTTTAAGGTCTAGAATTTTCTATTCTATTACTAAACAGGTTTCATGGGTGACTTTGATGAGAGCAGCTTTCATCAAGTGGCAAAAATCAGGTTGCAGTGGGAAAAGGAGGATTTATAAAAACTACCTACTTCAAGACATCTCTAAAGAAAGGAGAGAGATAAAATAAGTGTCACAGGGACCTGGGGTTACAGCCAGAGCTTCTAAACTATATGCTCCTAAGTGTTCAGGAACAGAGCAACAAACTCAAGAGGGGCATCCAAGGATAGGTCATGACTTTGAGAAGCCGAGTTTCTGACAGTAGTTGGGATGAAAAGCAATTACTGAATGAAAATCCACCCCAGGAAATACGGCTGCAGCTGCCCACTCTGACTTCCAGACTGGAGAAGTGGTACAATGCCCAAAGGCACACACGTCCTTGGTCGGTAAGTAATTATGTTACTGAAGTGCAGAAATAATTGTGTTCCTTCAATTTACTGTGCAGTATTTTTTCAAACGGTTACTAAGTTGCTAGGTGGAAAGTACATGCTCAATGATTTGCATGTAGTCATTTGATAATGATTATATTAATGTAGCATTAAAAAGTCATTGAGATTCTAAGGATACCTTAAACCCAAAAGGTTTGAGAAATTCTGAATTACGGTTATATTTTATTCTGCTTTTAATATGAAAGACAAAACAGCTATGTAAAGTTTAAAAAGTTTTAAAAAATCTCACACAGTCCTCCCTGGTGGCCAAGGGTTTAAGTCCCAGGACTATTAAGCTATCTCCAGTCACTGCAACATGAGTTCAATCCCTGGCCAGGGATGATGCACATGGCACAGCAGACCTCTCCTGTCACACCCCTGCTCCCCTCAGCAGTGTGTTTCAATCCATTTGATCTGCTCCCCACTCTGTCTCTGGTGAATCCTTTCAAAATCACCCCCTTTCTCCCGCACCTCTGACCTACACCCCAGCTCTTGTAAATATAAATAAATAAATCTTAAAAAAACCCACACATCTTGCTATATCATTGTCACTTGTTTCACATAAAAGATTTATAGGGAAGTATGAATTAGTAATCAAGAAGATATGTGTATATCTTCTGTGTATATCAAGGAGAATTGTGTATACAGGTGGGCAAATGAGCATCTGTAGTGTCAACTAGTGGTGAAGGAGAACCCAACCTACACTGCAGTGTCAGGAGGGCTTCCTGGAGGTGAGGGCACCTTGCTACCTGGTTTAGGAACTACAGCCTTGGTTCCTGAGCCCCTCTAATGCCTATGGACTGTTGACACTTTAAAATGACGGGTTTTCTGGAGAACTGTAAGCTAGGCTCCCTAAACAATGTGCCACAACATCTAGCTATAGTGCTTACGTTTCCTTTTGACCTGTGCCTTGAATAGATACGCAGCAAAAGGCGCTCAGTGTCACAACATGTAGAAGCAGGAATCAGTATTGTCCAAAGCTTAGTTGTGGACTAGGGAAGAAAACAACAAGGAAATTTGCTTGCATCAATACAGGGACTGAGTGACAGGGGGAAAAATTCCCCTGAGTCATTGTAATAAGTCAGATGTCTGTGACCTAGTTCTTAATACCTGAATGATGTGGAAAACCTCAAACAGAAAAGTTGTCTTAAACTGGTATGTAAACCAATGGGTCAGAATGTGTTTAGCAATGTAACTTTAAATTCTTTCCAGAGAAAAGCAACTAACCTCCTGAGAAGTCTGACAAATAAAAGTCTATTACTATTAAACAAATACATGAACAGGAAAACAAAGCGTCTCAAATGGTAACTGAAACACTAGAGAAGAGAGCCACAACCAGCAAAAGTTTAGATGGTGGCATGACAGATACAGAATACAAAATCTTTGCAGGTTTTCAGGAATGTGACAGGCTAGGGTTTTCAGACTACTCCATACTGAAATCCACAACAAATGCTGGCTGTGAGGATAAAAAGTATGAAAAGTTTTGAAAACACAGTTAAATGGGGGAAAATTCAAGAAAGTGCGAACCACGGAAAAGAGTGGAATTGCTTTGGGCTTTGAGGGCATTTTCCATCCCAGACAAACTTGAACTCCAAGTCGAAGTGGCCCGCACAGATGTAGTTGATTCATTTCAACAAAGGTGCAAGGTGACTCACAGACTTTGCAATAAATGGCAAGAGAGACAGGTGATCCATATGGGAGGGATGTGCTGCAACCCTTGTAGCTCCCTACAAGTGAAAATTAAAAGGAGCAATAAATAGAGGGAGGATGAGAATAACAGAGAAGACCATATCTTGAAGATCACAACCATGGCTGCTCTGATTATGTTTCCAGTTTCATCAAGTCTTCTGTCTATACCTTCAGTTCCTGAATGTGATATTCTATGGTTTGAGTTTAGACATTGCCATACTATTTCATGTGGAAATCTGTCTTCATAATAGCATCTCATCTTTATTTGGGAAAGTCCTTTTCATTTTTTTCCCTTTTGATTAGCTGGTACATAATTTACAAAAGATAAAAATATTTATAATATACAAAATTTTATAATGTACAAAAGATAGAAAAATTTTTATTTTTTAAAAAAAGTTTTTAACTTCATCACATTGGTTCTTTATTTTTTTTTCTCTTTTTCTTTCTTTATATAGATTTGACATCAATTGTGGTCCCCATGGGTTTCCCAACACCATTTTTAAATGAACACCTGCATGACCCACCTTGAGAGGGATTCCTAAGGAGCAACCCCAGATTCAACAACTAGGACTCAGTCACAGTCTGATTTGTTACAGTGAAAAGATGTAAAGCAGAATCAGCAAAGGGAAAAGGCACGAGGAAAGCAGGTGTGGAGCTTCCAAGAGTCCCCCTCAGGGGAGTCAAAGAAGATGAGTTTAATTCTTCCAGCAATGAGTTGTGACAACACGTGTGCAATGTGGGAATCTCATTAGACACCAGTGCCCGGGGTTGTTTTCACTGGAGGCTGGATACACAGGCTCCTTCTGCCCAGCATGGACCAAAGGTAGAATCGCTGGAAAGAGAGCAGGTATTTGTATGAATGAGTGAGCGCTGCGAGCCACTGGGGCCAGGCACTGGGGGAAGGCTCCCGAGACAAAATCCAAACTCTCAGACACCATCACGGGCTAAACTTGCAAGCAGGTCTCTGTAAGCATAACACTTTCGGGCTGCTGTTAATCCATCCTGTCCCTCACTTCCAGCTTATGCCCACCTCAAATCCTGTCATCCTCCATCCCAAACATTCCCCCTTCTTTCTCCCAATAACCGCCATAGTAAATGTGCATTTATTATTTCCTTTTTCTCCTACAGATTTATCATATTGGTGCATATTTTATATTTGGTTTTGCAATATTTGAACTTCCTTTAAGTGGGGCAATATACTTTTCAATTTTTTTATTAATATAATTCTTTTGCGATTCTTCCATGTTGATCTGTGGGTACCCTAGTATGTGTGGTTATATTTGTGTGTGTATGTTTCCCATACTTTATTATGTAAACTACATTATCTATATGTGTGTGTTGTATATATATGTTTGTGTGTGTTTATATATATATTATGTTTATATATATAAACACGTGTTTTTTATATGTGTGTTTATATATAGTGTATATATATAAACATGTGTTTTTATATATGTGTGTTTATATATATATAGATACATTTGTTGACAATAGTATATAAACTTCACCCTAGTAAGTCATCTTCTATAAATTTGCTCATTGATGCATTATTTATATTAGTGGAAACAACTCAAATACCATTAGTGACGTAGTGGATAATTAAGTTATAAGGCAGAAGATAACTTAAAGATAATACTTTATTGAAGATTTTTTTTTAGATTTATTTATTTATGCATACAAACACTGGGGTACAGGCCAGAGGTGTGGGGGGGTGAGAGGATTCACCACAGAGAGCAGGGAGCAGAACAGGCAGATCAACAGAAGTACACTGCTGAGAGGAGCAGCGGGCACAGTAGGAGAGGTCTGCTGCACCATGTGGGTCCCCTCCCTGGCCGGAGGCAGGGATCGAACTTGTGCTGCAGTGGCTGTGGTTTGCTTCATAGTGCATTGCTTAACCCACTGCACCACCAGGGAGGCCCGATAATACTTTATTGAATTGAAGATTATATTATAACTTCCACAAACAAGAATAGAGAAACTGTTATGTTCCTTGGAAAGGGTGCGTGTGATTGTAAATAAACTTGTTCACATGACAAGTTCATAGTTTTTGACTATCATAGAATTATATGAGGTTTTACTATCTAAAACGTCAGTTCTCCTAATCAATACTCTCACTTTTCTAAATCTCTTGACAATTATAATGCATCTAATTTCCTATTTGGAATTTGTGCAAAACTATCTATTGGGATGTCACTATAGTTACATATTGATTTTTTGGGATTTTACTCAGTTTCTTTCCCAGATTTGCCTCCAAAACATTTATTGAAAAGTTAATATTTTTCCCAATGATTTAAAATATAAACTCTCCATGTATTAAATTTCCATATGTTGTTTTGTTCTGTTCTATCAGTTTGTCTACCAATATGCCCTGTAATACTATTTTAGTATTTCACGATATATTTCATAATATGGTATTTTTGTTTCCACCTTATTGCTCTTCTATTTCAGACATCTCCTGTCAATTATTTCTTGATCCGCTTTCATCTGAAACTTTCTAATTATTACCATAATACGTATCTGCAGATATTTTTATTGGGATCCTACTAAATTTACAAATAAATTAGAGAGAACTGACATATTTTTGAAAATGAATCTCTGAAGAGAGATAATAGTCAAAATAAACAAGCTAAATAGATGAGAAATTATTTGCAAATAAGTGCTACAATAAAGCCAGGAAGGATGTTGGAAGGTGGGCGTGGAGGTTGCTTCTTTAAATAGGAGACACACAGTGATATTTCAGTATAGACCCAATGAAGTGAGGGATGGAGTTACAGAGAGAGTGGCAGGTTCAAAGGCCCTCAGGGCTGACCTCTGCTAGGAGCAGAGACAGCACAGCCCTCAGTAACGGAGACTGTCCGGTCAAATGCAGGGAAGGGGCAGAGAGCCTCCTGAGTTTGTTATTAAACAGGCAGCTGTACACAGTGACTATCTGGAAGGCAGTTTTGAGAGTAGAAGATACCTACAGTCTGAACACCGGCGGGCAGAAGGCATATCCAAGAATAGTAACTGAATTGAAAGTGAGCAGCGTGCATCTCTCTCCAGCCACCTGTGGCCGTGGGCATGCGGCACCAAGGTGTCCCGGTGGGACTGAGTCAAGGTTGAGATTTAACCAAGTGGGAGTCACAAAGCCAGAGAAGGATCAGAAAGGTGAAGGTGATATGTTAGGGAATTCCCTCTGGATGCGAGAGGGTTAATGACAGTGATCTTTCTTGGCAAATGTGTAGTTTAAATATTTAGTTTTAAAAAATGGGTTTTTTTAGGGCCTCCCTAGTGGCACAGTGTAACCCATTGCTTAACCAGCAACACACTATGAAGCAAACCACAGCCACTGCAGCGCAAGTTCTATCCCCAGTCAGGGAGTTGACCCACATGGCTCAGCAAACCTCTCCTGTCTCCCCACTGCTCCCCTCAGCAGTGTATTTCAGTAGGTCTGCCTGGTCTGCTTCCCACTCTGTCTGGTGGATCCTCTCATCCCCCACACCTCTGGCCTGTACCCCAGATCTTGTATGCATAAATAAATAAGTCTTTTTTTAAACATGCTTTTTAAAAAAACTATCAAAAGGATGCCAGACTTACTTGGTAAAGTTTACCATAAAACTAGCTTTTTTGAGATTATCCTTCCAACTACAAATCTGCAGAGACCACTTAATTAAAGATCTTAATTATTAGTATACTTACACACCTGAATATTTTGCTATTTCCCGAAGTTACCAAATGACCATGGTTGAAGACTCACTAATTAACCTTTGCCAAGAATTGTAAAAGTGTTCGACTTTTGTAGTATTCAAAGAATTCTTGATAGTATGTGATGTTGGAATCAGGCATGGCATGAATAAATGAAACTCACAGAAAATGGCAAAAATTTGACAGCTAAGATAATTGTCCCATCAGGAGCTCAAGCCACTTTAATTTTTGTTCCGTGAGCTTAGTAAATCTAGTTAATTGCCATTTCATACTCTTTCTTCCCCTGCAAAGGATAAGAGAATGCTCGGCTTCAGGACCTATCCCAGGTCTTACAGAAAACTAGGCTACCATTTTTAGAGCACAGAAATAGCTAAGCTGATTGAATCCAACAAACTAGAGAGAACCAACTCAGAGAGGACCAGACTTATTAGCACCTCTGTTGTACTTCTCTCTGGAAAACCTACATCCTACTGGCGATTTTTAGTGTGTCTATCGCATCGTGTATATTGCCCTTAAGCTGAGCTCCTACATGGGTGGTTTCTTGGACCAGGGTCCTGCCCTTACCCTTGTCTCTGTTAAACTTTGTTCTTTCAGACTCACCCATTGTTCCTACCTACCACCCTTTCCTTACCCTGATTCTGTCAACTCTACTGGTCTTCTAGTTTTAGCTCATTTGTAGATTTAATCAGCACACTCTCAATGTCATACCAACTGCTATTTAAGCAGTCTGATTACTAAGGACTCTGTTCTTCTGCTTTTTTTAAAAAAATATTTATTTACTTATACATACGAGAACTGGACTACAGGCCAGAGGTGTGGGCTGTGAGAGAGGATGCATCAGAGGCACAGTGGGGAGCAGAAGAGGCAGATTGACTGAAACACACTGCTGAGGGGAACAGCGGGGAGACAGGAGAGGTCTGCTATGCCATGTGGGTCAGCTCCCTGGGTGGCAGGGTTCGAACTCACGCTGCAGTGGCTGTGGATGCTTTACAATGCAGTTCCTATCTGCTTGTTGCACCAGGGACTTCCCCGTTCTTTAGCTTTAAAGTTCTTCTCCAGCAGGACATCAAACAACACAGTTGCAGTTTTTTCTCTTTATTTCACTGAACATAAATCCACCACATTATATTACCTTTTCTACTAAAGCATCACGTCTACTAAAGCAATGCTGATACTGTCCTTATAAATGCTACAGAATTCTTTGCAAGACTCATCTTAAAGTACAGCTCCAGGGTGGCTGGCGTAGCTTTAAGTCTACAGTGAAAGACCCCCCTTCATGACTTAAACAAAGCAATACAAAAAAGCCTTCCAGGTCTCTGTCTCAAGATACTGGACCAAGAACATGATCTACCTCCCATTTCTTCTGAGACTCCACAGATTTGACACTACGGAAACAGAAAAAGTTAAGTAAATACTATTAAACACATGATAATAAGGGACTTTATCAGCAGATAAGAAACTGCAGAAAATTGTGGAAGACAAGACAGAACCCAACCCTATTGAGGCACGGTGAGACAGAGCTCAACAGACACAGTTGGGAGACCATAGGAGTCTACAAAGAGAGAAGTGCAGAGTGGGGCTGAAAATACAGGAGAATTGTGCTCATCAACTCCTAACTCTCCTACCTCCCCCACCAGAGAGGATGCATCATGGAAAAGAAAAAAAGCTTCATTCCTAAGGAAATGAAACAGTGTGAAGAGGTAAGGTTTTCATAGCAAGTGCTGGGTTTGGCTCCCTGGTGCCAATGATAAAGTACAGCATCCGTTAACATGTCCTTCTGACATATAATGACTTCTCATTCAGGGAAAGTGTCTTAGCATCAGGCAGATATTCTTACGCAACGGAAGGAGAAACACATACTACCCATACTGACTGTATGAAGTAATCCACATCTTTAATTCATAACTATAACAGAAATCTCAAAGATCAACAGATGTGGAAGGGAAAAAAGCAACATGAAAGAGCAGGACTAAGATACACAAGGAAAAAAATAACCCCGGAGGACACAGATCATTCAAGAAACCAAAGAGAGCTTAAAGCAAAACTAATTAGTCTCTTAAATAGCAGATAAGCAGAAAGCCAAATAAAGTGCCGAAAAACAAACAGGACAAGAAAGGACTACTACAAACTAATACTATGAATTCCACACAAAAATATATTTCAAGAGAACTGGAAATTAAAGTTAAAAAAAAATCTCACAATACTCCAACTTTAATGGGCAAAAGAATCACCTGGGGATCTTGTTAAAAGGAAGCGTCTAATTCAGTAGTTCTGAAATGAAGCTCGAAGTTCTGCATTTCTAACAAGCTCCCAGGTGAGACCAGAGCTGTTGGGCAATGGACACACTTTGACAGGAAGACAATATTTACAGAGAGAAGTCAGGGTTAATTAGATAATTTTATAAAACAAAAAACAGGACAGAAAGACAATCTAGATCAACAGATGCAACTAATTGGATTCTCAAGATGACAAAACAGAGAAAATATTATCAAAGAAATAATAGAAAAAAATCTTAGAGTGGGAAAGAGATTTAAGTCTTCAAATCAAAGGGCTCATTTGTCACAATATGGATGGAATCAGAGGAGATGATGCTAAGGGAACGAAGCCATATGTGGAATATAAATAAAGCAAAGGAGCAGACACAAGTAAACCAGAACTAGCCCTGGAAGTCTGATTATAGAACTGAGGCTCCCTGAGGGTGAGGGATGAGGGAGTGGGGAGCAAAGGAGGAGAGGGCTCAGTGGGCCAGGGTGGAAGATTATTGGAACTTTGTTGGTGGGAATGGTGTGATAACCTATATATATTTTTTTTGATCTGAAATTCAGATAATAGTTTTATTTTTTTTCTATCTTTTTTTTATTAATTATATTTGACATCGTTTGTATTCCCCAGGGAGTACCCACCACCATTCCACCCGTGCACCATCACCTCAATCCCTTGTGCACTTTCTGACCTCATCCCTGTTTTTGCTCTCCCTTCCATCCCCTCCCCCCATTGTCTCTGGTTTATCTTGGCTTTTTGGTCTTGTTGAGTTTTTGTTTGCTTTTGGTTATAATTGCCCAATTCCTTGAGCTTATTCTTTGTTGTTGCTGTTGTTCTTTCATATTCCTCCTAATAGTGAAGCCATCCAATATTTTTCTCTTGCCTTCTGACTTGTTTCACTGAGTATAATTCCTTCTAGCTCCATCCATGTTTCTATAAATGTCCCTAGTTTCTCATATTTGATTGCTGAATAATATTCCATTGTGTATATGTACCACATCTTCTTGATCCAGTCCTCTACTTTTGGGCATTTGGGTTGTCTCCAGGTCTTACCAATTACAAATAGTGCTGCAATAAACATAGGAGTATAGGTGCTCTTTTGGATCAGTGTTTTTGTGTCCTTTGGATAGATTCCTAGGAGTGGGCCTGCTGGATCATATGGTAGTTCCATTTCTAGTAGATTGAGGAACCTCCATATGGCCTTCCATAATAGTTGGATTAGCTTGCATTCCCACCAGCAGTGTACTAGGGTTCCTTTTTCTCCACATGCTCGCCAGCATTTGTTGTTGTTGGTTTTTTTGATGTGTGCCA
>JAGFMF010011435.1:3630990-3677483 GCA_019455555.1 Galemys pyrenaicus
GGTCTTACATTTAGGTCTTTTATCCATTTTGAGTTGATTTTCGTACATGGTGTGAGATAGTGGTCCAATTTCATTTTTTTACATATGGTGGACCAGTTTCGCCAGCACCATTTATTGAATAAGCTGTGATAACCTATATTTAAAGAACTGTAAACCTGTACCCTTAAATCACATACAATGTTGTCAATCACCATTACTTGAGTAAAAATAACACAATTAAAAATAAATTTAAAAAGCAAGTTGAGGACCTCCACGGTGGTGCAAGGGGTCGAGCTCCTGGCTTCCGCAGCCACTGAAGTGCGAGTTCTATCCCCTGCCAGGGAGCTGACCCATATGGCACAGCAAACCTCTCCTGCCTCGCCTGCTGCTGCCCTCAGCAGTATATTCCAGTCCATCTGCCTGTTCTGCTCCCCACTCTGTGTCTGGTGAATCCTCTCACTGTCTTCCCTCCCCTGCGCCTCTGGCCTGCACCCCAGCTATTATATTATTGCATGCATAAACAAATAAAATCTTTGAAAAAAAAAAAAACAACTTAAAAGGGCTCACTGAGTGCTGAATAGGATGTATTTTAAAAAGACCCACATCTAGACATATCACTCAATATTTCAGAACATAAAATGTAAATTAATGAGTTAATTAATATAAAGATCCTTAAAACTTCCATAGAATTTTTATCCACATTTCATGTATGTACCAAAGGAATGTTTTGTTTAGTCATTGGTTATATAGATATTTTGTGGTTGCTTGTTTTTGTTTTGTTTTTCATTCCTTCATCGCCTTATAGAGGAGGAGGTATACAGGCATGTTCTAGGGCAGTGCAGGAGAGAACAGAGTTCAAGTCAAACTCTTCCCCTAAAAGATTCCTGTGCCCTGGGCAGCCCTTAGCCAGTTTCTGCCAACAACTGCTGCTTCCTCTCAAAATGGAGGTCAGCTGCTCCCCAAAGCGTTCTCACTTTCATTTTAGTTTTCCAGGTCCACACAATTTTTGCTTCCTTTTGAAGCATCTTCTCGTTGGGTTTGGGAAAATGAGTAGTCTGAACTAGTTTGCCATCTTTTCTAGAACTGGAAGCTTGTTTTATACCATGAGAGTCTTCTCATGGCACAATACAGAAAATTTTACAAATATTCCAAAGATCTTTACAATCTACTGTGGTAGGGGACTTGTTCTTCTAAATGCTTCTGTATGTTTTTCAGATCTTTTTAATTATCTATTATTCCTTGTTTATTTTTTATCGTCTATTGCAAGGAGAGTGTTAAATTCTCCATCACTATTGCACATGCTGGTCTTTCTTTCTTTCTTTTTAAGATTTATTTATTTATGCACACAAGAGCAGGGATACAGGCCAGAGGTGGGGGTGGTGAGAGGATCCACCGGAGACAGAGTGGGAGCAGAACAGGCAGATCGACTGAAACACACTGGTGAGGGGAGCAGCGGGCAAGGCAGGAGAGGTCTGCTGCGCCATGTGGGGGTCAGGGATCGAACTCGTGCTTCAGAAGTTGCGGTTTGCTTCATAGTGTGTTGCTTAACCCACTGCGCCACTAGGGAGGCCCATGTGCTGGTTTTTCTAACCGATTTGCTCTACAAATACACACCATGCATTCTGGTCCAATGCTGCTTGGTAAAGTTTCATGAAAACTATATTTTATTATGAAATCATCAATATAACATTTATTATGAAATCATTTACAATATTTCTCTTTTGATATATATGCATCCTTGAAATCTACATTTTCATTATATAGTGTATTAATAATTTAATTAATTAATTAAACATTTTAATAATGTATCAATTTAGGAACAATGCTTATGTCTTTGGGAGTTTTGAGTGTCCATTGGAAACTGATGTAGTAGTAACAACTTTATATTTACATTTGACAAATATTTTTTCCTTCTCTTTTTAACCATTTTTTGTCATTTCATTTCATCATTTATCAATAAATAGCATATAGTTCAGATCTGCTTAGGGTCAGATATAACTTCTGAAAGTTGGGAATTTTACTCAAATAGAAATTGTATCTTTTGTTCCTTTGCTCTTTTCCCTGTCATTTTGAACACAAATGGTGTTTTCTTTCTGTTATATCTTCTCTAATGTTTTGATAGGGAACAGATTATAATTTTAATGATCTGGAAACAGGCAAATCTGGCTTTTAATTCCCGTTCTACGAATGATTTACTGTGTCACCTTGTATACATATCCCATGCTCTTTAAGGTACAGTTTCCTCACCTGTAAAAATGGAATATTAATAATTCCACAGCAAAAATGAAGAGTAAAAAGTGATATTTTGGGGCCTCCCTGGTGGTGCAATGGGTTAAGCAACACACTATGAAGCAAACCACAGCCACTGCAGCACAGAGTTCGATCCCTGCTGCCGGCCAGGGAGGGGACCCACATGTCTTGGCAGACCTTTCCTGTCTCACCCATTGCTCCCTTAAGCAGTGTATTTCAGTAGATCCACCTGTTCTGCTCCCCACTCTGTCTCTGGTGAATCCTCTCACCCCCTGCACGTCTGGCCTCTACCCCAGTTCTTGTATGCGTCAATAAATACATTTAAATAAATTTAAGAAGAGTGATATGTCAAGAACTTTGTACAGTGCTTGGCAAAGTGTTCATGATCAATATTTTTAGCAGGTATCATGGAATCTGTTACCGTACTATGTTTTAAAGTTTACTAGGGTTGGCCTTTAAACTTTTTCAAAAGCAGCATCTATACTTCTGGGATAGCATCGACTGTGAGGCAAACCTTCTTTTAATTCTTCTCATTTTAGCAAGCAGTTTTTTTTTATTATATTATATTTAATTGCATTTGACATCGTTTGTTTTCCCCAGTGGGTTCCCACCACCATTTCACCCGTGCACCGCCACCTCAGTCCCTTAGCAAGCAGTTTTAATGTAAGTTGTTCAGTATTTTCTCTCTTCCCTCTTCCTACTTTTTCTTGTTCTAGTATAATCATAATGGAATTCAAATAAATATTACATTACCTTTAATTTTAACAAATCTCATTTTGAGAATCATCTAACATTGGCTATGATTTATAATAGATTTAAGGTTGGTATTTCTGTGTATTTTAACTTGTTTGAGTTCTCAACACTATTTATTGAGCCCATCTGTCTATTTTGTGTGGGTGAGAAGCAAGAAACATCAGTCCTTCCTAAAACACGAGTGACAGTAACAATCCCAGGCTAAGATCCCAAGGATTCGGCATAGCTTGGTGTGTTTTATTTGCATTCTTTTTGGCCCAATTAATAAGGAGCAAAACTAGGAGCTTCCCCTCAACTAACCTTGGTTATTTTTATATCCTTATCATAGAAGATTAGAGTTCTCTGGCTACAACCTAATTTTATTTGTGACACTTGGCAAATGATTCCAAGCAGCTTCAATGATAGATGGTATAATTCTGATCTAACAAGTCTGGAAATCCTGGGAGGCAAAACTTGTTGTGTCCCAGCTAAGAACCATGAAGCCCAGCACCAAAAAGCTACAGATGTGTGTAAGTTGCCCCTCCTCATTTAATTAAGACTAAATCTCAAATCTCAACATAGATGAGCAAACTCAGTGCAATTCTGGAATTTCTCATGTATAGAGAACATAAGGATTTTAGTACTGATTCTCATGTACTGGAGACCTTAATCATCTGGTTAAGGATTTTCCAGCCCAATTGGGTTACTTCATTCCCCACTCTAACCAGGTGACTAGTGTGAAAATCAAATGCCTACCAGGACCAGGGGGTAAAAGAAAATAACTAAAACTATTTTGTGTAAGTCATAAAGAATGCTGTGGACTGTGGCAAGTTGAGGAATATTCCTTTGATGAGGGACAGGGGCATGGTTGTCAAGAATGAATGGAAGTCAAATATTACCAGATCTACTGATTTTGTAATGGTAGACACAAATGCAAACTCTACATGAATGCTTCCAGGACTGATGTGGGCAACTATTTAGACACTTTCAGTAGTTATGAATTTTATATGATGTGGGCCAATAGAAGACACTAACAAGTGAAATCCAGGCCAATGGCACTAGTTGGGGACCTCTGTTGTGTATAGTACAGAGTAATAAGTGCTATGTGACACTTACACAAAATAATAAGTGCTATGTGACACTTAGCAGGAAAGACAGTTCAGGTTAAATTGACAATCCTTTGGCAGGATGGAGATCTCAGAGATTTCAAGAAAATGGAAAATGTGCTAGTTTTTACAGGTTGGAATGTGTGATACAATCACTCATAACACAGATCATAGTTTGGGATCCGTCTGTGGTCTTTGATAGTGAATTATGGCATAAAATGTGAACTCTCATCATGTGTGACATGATGGGGCTGGAAGGGATAATGTTAAGTAAAATAAGTCAGAAGGAGGGCCTCCCTGGTGGCAGAAGGGTTGAGTGCTGCACTGTGGGGCTTCCGCAGCCACTGCAGTGCAAGCCCAATTCCTAGCCAGGGAGGGGACCCACAAGGCGCAGCACACCTCTCCTGCCTTGCCCGCTGCTCCCCTCAGCAGCGTATTTCAGTGGATCTGCCTGTTCTGCTCCCCACTGTCTCTAGTGAATCCTCTCACCATCCGCACCAGGGCCTGTACCCCAGTTCTTGCATGCATGCATAAATAAAATCTTTAAAAAAATAGGTCAGAAGGAGAAAGACAAGTACTGAATGATTTTATTCATATGCAGAATATAAAACAAACACAAAGGAACAAAACTAAACCAACAAACCCTTGGGTTCTGACTGCAGAATTGAGGATCCCAGAATGAAAGGGAGGTGAGGAGTAAAGGGGGGGCAGGGCTCAGTGGACCACGGTTGAAGATTATTAGTGCTTTGGTTGTGGGGATGTGTAGGGTCAGAGAAAAGTCTCAGGCTTTTTCTGTCCTCCCGTCATTGGTAGAATGATGGACACTTGCGGTGCTGCACGCGTGCCTAAGTGGGCATGCACAAGTGGGTGCACCTGGGTTTGGACATGGACGTATAAGGGTGGTGTCACCAGGACTCCAGAAGAATAAGAGAAGAGCAGAAGCAGCAAACAGCCAAGAGAGCAAGAAGCACCGGGAACCAGCAGGCCTCCTGGCCCCCGCCCGCCCCCCAGCACCCATGCCTGCCATGTACCTAGTCACCTCTGACAATAAAAACCGACAAAGCCACCAAGGGCTCCAAGACTCCTTCCTTTACCCTGTGTGCTAGAATCATCCAGAAATTGCCCAATGTGCCCCTTCCTGGCACTATAGGATGGTATGATAACAGATATTTAAGGAGATGTGATCCCATGCCCCCAAAACATACACTGTTGTAAATTGTCATGACAATAATTTTAAACAGTTGAAATTTTTAAAAAAGAGAAATAGATGCCATACACCAAGTTCCATCCCAGTGACCAGACCTCCAATTGGCACACATTTCTAAGCTGAGATATTTTCCAACATTCATTATTGTGTATACTGATTGATTCCACTCTGCTCAGAGAAATGCATTAACATTAAACCAGTTTTCCTTAACTATTCTCTATATTTCAACATCTGGCTACCCATCAATATGGCCTTAATCTTTTCCTTTTCTCTTAGGGCCTTTGAAAGTCTTTTAAGTATAGTTTGGATGGAACAAAATTGTTTTTCATCTCACTTACAGAGTAGTTTTCTAACAACTACATGGGGTATTTTAATTGCAAATGCAGTGACTCCAAATAGCTAGGCAAATTAGCATAAATACAGAACTGAAAGCTGTTAGGATCATCTTAAATGAAGTCAGGCTACAAAAAATACTTTAGTGAACAAAACAGCTTAAATATAGAAAACCCTCAGAATTGGCGTTATAATTCTTCTGGCCATTAGTGTTTACAGTTGTACATTCTTCTTACTTAGCACAGGGCATTTCACATGATTTGCATGTTCAGTATTTATTTGCTAAGTGACAGAGTGAGTGAGCAGGTGAGGAGGCTAGACAGCTGGCTTTCACCATGCATTTATCCTAAATGTCTCTGCTGGATTAATATTTACCAATGCTGATTTCATTATGTCATTCTTTGGCTCAAACCCCTTTGCATCTTCTACAAAGAAATTTTTTTTTGTCCTGAATATAATCTTGTTTTACTTTAAATTCTTGCTACTTCTAAAATGAGTTCTCTTGCCCCAGGCAAACACATCATTTAGCACACTTCTTAAAATACTCTCTCCCTCTCACCCTTAACACATCTCAAATATATAACTAAATACTCTCCATCCTTTTAGTTCTGCTGGTTACCCATTTCCTTAATGAAATACTCCTTGGTCAATCAACTTACTTTGCTTTTATCTTTTTTTTTTTTAAAGATTTATTTAGTTATGCATACAAGAACTGGGGTACAGGCCAGGGATGTTGGGGGAGAGGGGATTCACCAGAGACAGAGTTGGGGGCAGAACAGGTAGATTGACTGAGGGGAGCAGCAGGGAGACAGGAGAGGTCTGCTGCGCCATGTGGGTCAGCTCCCAGGTCAGGGTTTGAACTCAGGCTGCAATGGCAGGTGACAGCTTCATAGTGCTGAGACATAACCCCTTGTGCCACCAGGGAGGCCCTGCTTTTGCTTTTATCTTAATAATAATCAACCTCTGGTTTATGTAAATTTAGATTCCTTTGCTCCTCCCCAAACCTGTTCATCAAACTCTCCAGAAGGAGGCATCTGGGAATCTCTTTCAGGGAAGGCTTTTGCAGGAAAGCCCAGAGAATGGACACCTGTCACCCTCTTTTGTGATATAATCACTGACAGTGTTCGACTCTTCCTTGTCTGTTTCCTCTGTATTTTTCCTCAGCAAAATACTCCTGATGTATAGGGATTATACTTTATTCTGTTTGTTACTCTACATCTAACCTTATGAATGCTTTACAAATTCTTCTTTTTAAATGGATCATCTGGTAAAATTTTGCCTAGGCAAACTTTTTTTTTTTAAATGAGATTTGCAACATTGGTCCCTAATGGAAGTATTTATGAAGAACAAACACTTTCTAGTTTAAAGTGTTCCTTTTTATTTGGTTAGGAAAGAAATAGAGAAATATATTATGCAATTCCAGTGTGAAAAGGGGCCCGTGGGACTGTTAGGAGTAAATTCTGGTTAAGTGCTTACTCATCAGAGGTTCTATATTTAAGCATTGATGTTGGAACAAATTCAAGAATAGAAAAATCCTCCATGAATATTTAAACTAGCCAGAAATGTGGAATAGAAAAAAGAGGCCTATGAAACTGGAGACAAACATCTTATATTCCATTATTGATTTTGATTTTTTAAAAAATTTAGTGGATGGGACATTGATTTAATACTGACATGTCTTCTTCAATCTGAGTTCTACCAGTAATGTGTTGTGTTTTGAAAGCCTTTACTACTGGGTGTATTTTGGTGAATTGGTTAGTCTTCAGAATCCATGTTCCTTGTACAAGATAATGAGAAAATAGAAATTACCTTAAAGTGTGGAGGAGTGGATAGCTCCTTTTTCCAACTTACTATAGAATAAATGAAGTTTTCTCTTCAACTACTCCATATCCCATTTTCCTAGTCAAAATGATAAACAATAAAGTAAACGTTGGTTTAGAGCTTATAGAAACATATCCAGGCCTGATAAATGGGTGTGTAAGAAGTTAGTTTACACGTCAATATATTTCCTAAGGGAAGGAGAAAATTCCATCTCTAGTGAAAGAAAACAAGGTAATTTGTTAGAAGTTAAGACATAATCTAAGTAGATTTTAAAGAAGCTGAAACAAGAGTCTGACTTCGGAGAAGATTGCAAGACTTGTAGGCTGTTTTCACAGTGGCTTGGTTTTTTTTTTTTTTAAAGATACATTTATTTATGCATACAAGAACTGGGGTATAGGCCAGAGGTGTGGGGTGGTGAGAGGATTCATCAGAGTCAGATTGGGGAGCAGAACAGGCAGAGCTACTGAAACACACTCTGAGGGGAGCAGCGGGGAGACAGGAGAGGTCTGCTGTGCCATGTGGTTCAGCTCCCTGGCCGGGGATCGAACTCATGCTGCAGTGGCTGCGGATGCTTCATAGAACAGCACTTAACCCCTTGCGCTACCAGGGAGGCCCATGTTTTCACAGTGGCTTTGTACATCTGATAAAATTTTTTGTGAATATTTGTGTGACATTAACTGTCCCTATCACACTAGCTTGCATTTGCCATTTGTGACTCACAAAACTGTTTCCATAAAGGATGTCTATTATTAACATGAAGCCCCACTGTGGAAGACCAGCAGTTACTACTCTAATGAAACCATCTCCTCGAACAGCGAGTGAAGGACGTTTATCTAGGGATGTGAAAGGATGTGAGAGGCATGGGAGGGTTTCTTCATTCTCAGGTCTGGGAAGCCATGGGCAGGCAAAGGTCAGTAGGTCACAGGATCACAATGGCCTTCCTGGAATGGCTACTCTCTTCCACGTTACCATTTAGAATGACCAACAGTTATTCACCAGCACTGCTGTTATTAGCATCCTCAACAGGAACAAGTAGTTTGTTATGTATCAGGCAACACATTCTCATGGCCCTGAACAATGTGATACAGCATATTAAACTAAAGTACTGGGTTAAAAGTAAAGGCAGACATTAAATCATGGACTCTGGCTCAAGCCTGAGCACACAAAGACTGATATCATCAAAAGGAGAGATTTGGACACAGACATGCACACAACAAGAATTCCACATTTAGATGAATGCAGAGATTGAGTGATGCTTCTTTAAGCCAAGGAAACCAAAATTGCTAGCAGACCACCAGAAAAGAAATAAGGCACAAATTTACCTTCACTGTCCCCAGAAGGAACTAACCTTGCTGACACCAAGATTTCAGATTTCAAGTCTCCAGAACTGTGAGAAAATACGTTTCTTTTGTTTACACAAGTGCTGGTTGCCTTAATTGCCCTGCAATAGTTTTGCAGTAAAATAGAAATGGGTGATTTTGGTTAGAGGTTGAGGATTTTTAAAATTTTCTTTAGCATACATAGATGCAGTGTCTGACTTTGGCTTTGGAGAGTTACCTTAGTGGGTTTGTGTATAGTTTAGGTAATCTGATTTGGGCTTTATGGAATTTCCTAGGTGAGTATGGGTCTAGTTTGGGGAACTTGGTTTTGACTCACTGGAAATTCTTCTTTTGGTTACATATATAGTTTATATTCATTCCTTAACTTGGAGAGTTTGGTTTCATAGGGCTTGCTAGGAGTTTGTATTTTTTTTTTTATTTGGATACAGGATGTTGTCCTCCTGAGGTCCACCCACTTGTAATAAGATGTCTGAAGTCCCAAGGCAAACCAAGATAACACAAATCTTTTGTTTTTGCTCTTTTCAGAACTTTGTTTTCTTCCCTTTTTTGGAAGTGGGGGGACACTTTGTGGCTATTCTCTGATGTGTGCTGACTTTGAGGGTGCCTGTGACCACAGGCATGTGATCTTTGGCTCAGGTATGTCATCACACTTAGGGTTTTAGGTTGCATAGAGTTAAGTGAGTCCTTTGTTATAAGAATATTGTCTATTGCAACCATGTGTGCAAAGGTCTTTGAGAGTTGGAGGCAATTCAATGGATATCCAAAATGACGGGGCATTTCAGGGCATGGGTCAAGAGCTTTCTAATTTGAAGGAGATGAGAATCTCCTGTCTCCACTGTTTGGATTCTGCATGAGTTGTTTGTCTGAAGTATCACTAATGGAGGTAAGATTCCAAGGCTAATATCTCTGACTTCCCACAAGGGAAGGTTTGTTTGGAGAACAATCCACTTGGTTTAACTTCCAGATACCAGAAACAGCCCATAGCCCATTTGTACTTATATTGTTTTAGACACTTTTATCTTTAGGAATGGCTCAGTTCTGCATTGTCTGGGTCAAGAAAAAAAATATTTTTGGAGCACTTTCTGTCTGTTAGTTTTGGCTTGATTAAAACCCTTCTGTGCACTCGAAACACAGCCCTTGTCTCTGCCTCATGCTACAGAAGGATGACTTCCATATTTGCAGCCACATGTGACAATTCACATGATGACATGATAGAAACAAAGAAAAAGGGCAAAGGTTTACTTTCTTCCAATTTCTGTTGCAGGTTAGCCCAGAATGACTTCCAGGTGAACATTGGAAACCCTTGGATAATGAGTATAGGCCTATATCCTGATACTGTTCTAATTATATTTTTAAAGATATGCAGGATGACATTTAAAACCACATGGCAAGTTACCATCTTGGATAGCAATTGGGGGGGAGCTGTCTGGTTCTTATGTGTACAGCCAGACCGCTGTTGTCTCTCGCTGTAGTTTTGGGGACTTAATTTTTATTTTGGTTTTTGTCTCTTTAATTTTGATATTTAATTTTTATATAAACTAAAACTAGGAGATTTTTCTGTGTCTATATGTTGTATGTCAGTGCATCTTCCCTTGTGTCTAATTATTTTGGCACCCAAAGATGATACCGATATCCTGAGGTCAATAGAGAATGTAGTGGGAATTGGTCAAGATCCTTTGTGAAAACTAATTTGGTATAAGAGGTATATGGTTTTAAAATGGCAACATTGGATAAAATGTTTGTTTATGTTAGGTCCAAGCTGCCCTGAAATGGCAGCCTAGGGCAACCTTGTTTCAGACTCACAGCACTGAGTGAAATGGGAATTGGGAAAATTCCAGTGGAATTTTCATGGAATAGAAGGGTTTTATTTTGAAAATAGGCTATTTTTTTAAAAAGATTACTTATTTATGAATGCAATAACTTGGGTACAGGCCAGAGGTAAGGGGGTGAGAGGGTTCACCAGAAACAGAATGGGGAGCAGAACAGACAGATCTACTGAAACACACTGCTGAGGGGAGCAGCAGGTGAGGCAGAAGAGGTCTGCTGTGCCATGGGGGTCAGCTCCCTGGCCAGATATTGAACTTGTGCCACAGTGGCTGCAGATAGCTTCATAGTGCTGTGACTTAATCCCTTGCACCACCAGGGAGGCCCCCAAAATAGGATATTATTTTTTAAAAAGAAGAAAGGTCCAGATTTGTTGCTATTGTGATAGTTGAGTTTGGGTCAAAAATATATGACTATTTTCTTCCATTATTTGTGACAAATTTTTTTAGAAATCTGAGTTAGGAAAAAAAAGATTGTGGGTAGCCTTCCCACAAGGAGTTAGACAAACTTTAAAACCAAACCCTTGATAGCTGCCCATCCAAGAGATTTGAGGCATTCAAGAGAGGAGGGGGAGTGGGAATGAGGGTGAGAAGAAGGGGAGGGCATAACAGACTATGGTGGAGGACTGTGGGTGCTCTGCGTTTGGAGAGATACTGTGACCACAGCAGAGGGAGACACCCTATAGTCTTAAAAAAAAAATGAACAGGGATGAAAAACAATGGCACTTCATTAAAAAGAAAAAATGCATATAAAAATACAGGAAAAGACTGGTAACCTTTTCCTTTGTTTGAATGATTAAAAGACATTCATGGGAACTTTGGGAGAGCTCCTTTGTAGAATTTTCCTTTTACATTAGACAAATTTAACCAATTTTTATCTATTTAGTAACATAGTGGGAAGTATTATCAGACAGGAGAAATGTTATTAATATTGGTGTTCATAAAGACTAGCCTATAAATTCTGGATTTTGTGTTTCTGAACTGTTTTTCTGATAAAAGAACAAACCACTTTTCACCTCAGATAACTTTGGGAACGGCCGTTTAACATGCCAGTCCCCTCTTGCTCTACTTACTCCCAAGGGAAGCTGGAAATCTGTATTTTTAAAGTAGCATTTTCCAAATTTAAATATGAGCAATGAATTCAAATTTAAGACCCCTGGAACTTAAGTTTTGTGAGCCAAACTAAACACCTCTGTTAATGGAATTTGCTCCATTTATGATGTTACCTGGCCCTTACCTACCACTTTTTGTAAACATTTCATCATCGTCAATTACATCCCACAGAGAGATGAAGGCTCCCTGTTACTGAAGCACAAAGAGATGGCTGGTTCAGCCAACATCACAAAGCTAGATAGTGGCGTTGACTGAAATAAGATTCTCAATGATAATTAAAGAGTTTATTTGGTAATCAAAGTGAGGATTCAAAGCCAGGAAGCAGTCTGATCTGTGAAGATTATTCCAAGTATCCCAAGTTTTGTGTTTAGTTTGTATTTGTGGGAACAGTGAGTCATTGGTGTCAAAAATGGAATTATCCTTGGTGGGGAAAGGGGGTATTTTGTTTTCATCTCCAGGCTTAGATGTTTTTATTTTATAATGTCTTGGTCTAAAATATTGATGCTATCTACTCCCAGAGGAGGGCAAATGGTAGATACCCATTATTAAAGACTTTATCTGGCTCCTTGGTCATTATTGTGGATTGAAAAACTGGTTTACCCACAGGCAACAGATTCCTGCTACTAGGCTGTTTGTTTTGATTACAAATCTATGCAGATGACTTTGCTTTCTTGCCTGCTAGATCTGGGAATGTGTGTGTGTGTGTATATGTGTGAGTGGGTGGGTGGGGAGGCCTGTTTCACAGTGTGCCTGGTCTAATAGATGGGTCTTCTAACTACTTGACAAGTGCTCTCTTCTACATAATTCTATTCCAGTTGACTTTTGACAAACTGACCTATAGCTGCTCCCTTACCTTTTCTTTCCACCTAGACCATTCTATCAGCATCATTTGTATCAGCATCTTCCCATTTTATGGGTTTAAGTGCTTCTGATAGTATGCATAATGGGTACAGTAGGTGACCATATATGGCCCTGAAATGAAAACTTTTTGATTTTAAATTTGATTAATTAGACATCTCATGAATCTTTTGGGCTCTTCAGCAACATTTTTCTCATTGGAAACCCTTGGAAAAAATATGTAGTTGTTACTGCTGGTGGGAATGCAAGTTAATTCAACGACTATGGAAGACCGTATGAAGTTTCCACAGTCCACTAAAAATAGAGCTACCGTATGACCCAGTAATCCCATTCCTAGGGATCTACCCAAAGGACACAAAAACACCGACCCAAAAAAATACCTGCACCCCTATGTTTATTGCAGCACTATTTAAAATTGGTAAGACCTGGAGACAACTCAAATGTCCAAAAATAGATGACTGGATCAAAAAGATGTGGTACATATACACAATGGAATGCTATTCAGCAATCAAAAATGATAAGCTAGGGCCATTTATAGAAACATGGATGGAGCTAGAAGGAATTATACTCAGTGATAACAAGTCAGAAGGCAAGAGAAAAATATCAAATGGCTTTACTTTTAGGAGGAATGTAGAGGAACAACAACTACAAAAAAATAATAATAAGAGAGAGCTCAAGGAAATGAGCAATTACAGCCAAAAACAAACAAACACACAAGCAAACAAACAAGCAAGCAAACAAAAAACACAGCAAGAACAAAAGGTCAAAGATAAACCAAAGGGATCATTCAGGGGAGGGGAGGGTAGAGACTGGGATGAGGGCAGAACAAGCACAAGGGACTGAGGTGATGGTGCATGGGTGGAATGATGGTGGGAACTCCCTGGGGACTACAAATGATGTCAAATATAATTAAATAAATCTAAAAAAAGGTAGCTGTTAAAATGTGATTGATTATTAATTATTATTATTAAAAAGATAAATTCTTCATTGAAATCTAGTGAAGAAAAATAAAATCACGAAAAGAAGATGGGGTTCCTTTTTGAAACATAAAAACATTTGGTTTAAAATAAAACATGACTTTCTGCATTGAAAAGAAAGTTAAACTATTTCAATAGACAGTTCAAAACTGATATAGATTGTAGAAGATCTGTAACTTGCATTTACTAAGTGTAATTTGTGCGTAATGTTATATAAATTAATTCTTACAATTTATTATGCTCTATGTCAGGTCCAAGTAAAACTAGAATTCTAGTTTTTATGCAAAACATTAAGTTAGAGCAATTCAAATTATTTTTAGCACTTTGTGCTCCAAGCATATCTTCGGCTAATTTTTTTTTTTTTTGGATGATCGTTGCTCTTCAAGTCATGTTAGTTACACAGATCCCAGTCTCTAGAGTCCTCATTTTCCTACAGTTACAACTACTTGAACCTTATCTACAAGCTCATATCACTGCCTTTAGAGCCAACCCTATTCTTAAGCAGCATATATTGAAGCATATCAGGCCATCTACCCATCTAGAATTCAGCAGAAACTTCCTTAGCTAACTAGTGACCCAGCTTTTACCTTATCTCCAGTTTTAGTATTGAGAGATTTAACTTTTTCTCTGCAATAACTTTTCTATAACACACATAGTATAATATACGTAGAGAAAAGTGTACAAACCCTAAGTGTTCAGTCACCTCAAAGTGAAAACACTTGAATACCATCATGTGGTTAAGATATAGAATATTCCCAGCACACATAAGGCCTCTCTGTTCTTCTACCAGCCACTATCTACTCCCTTCTTCCCAAAGATTATGCTAGCGTGTGTATCTCCTAGTGACTGCTGCTGTCACACGCACAGAGGGTTATATGATATACATTCTCCATGATGGGCTTCTTATACTCCATATTGTGTTTGTGAGATCCATCCGAGTTGCTACAGATAGCAGTTTGTTCTTTTTTGTTGCTGTATAGAATTCCATTTTACAAATACATTGTAATTTATTTACCTAACTTATCAATGATACACATTAACCCCTAGGTTTTGGCTTTTGTGAATAATGCCATTATGAACAGTTTTGACATAAATTTTGTGGTGTTTGGTACATGTATTTCTGTTGTGTATATATGCAGGAGTTAAACTGCTGGGTCACAGATTATATAGGTGCCCAACTTTAGTAGATGATGCCAGTGTTTCCAACACATTTGTACCAGTTTTTACTTAATACAGTATGATATTTCTCACTGGTCTTAGCCCTCAGCAAAAAATCTATCTTTCTAATCTTATTTCTTGGGTATGTTGTGTTATCTCATTGCCATTACAATTTTCCTTAGCCTGGTATCTGATGAATCTGGGACCCTTCTCCAATGTTTATTGGGCATTAATTTCTACTTGTACAAAGTGTCTTTTCAAGCCTCTTGTCTATGTTTCTACGTTGTCTGTTTTTTTGCTAATTAGAAGGCATTTTTCATATACTAGGGCTATAATTCTTTAGTTATATCAGTTGCAAATATCCTCCTTCTACTCATTTATTTGCTTTTTCACAGCTTTTAAAAAAAGATTTATTTATTTATACATACAAGAGCTGGGGTGCAGACCAGAGGTGCAGTGGGCCAGGGGATTCACCAAAGACTGAGTGGGGAGCAGAACAGGCAGATCTACTGAAATACTCTGCTGAGGGGAGCAGCGGGTGAGACAGTAGAGGTCTGCTGCACCATGTGGTTCAGCTCCCTGGCCAGGGATTGAACTTGTGCTGTAGTGGCTGCAGATAGCTTCATAGTGCTGCACTGAAGCCTCTTGAGACACCAGGAAGCCCTCCTTTCACAGCCTTGATGGTGTTTGTAGAAAGTTGATGGAGTATAACTTTCCTTATTGACACAATTTTATCTGCATTCTGTTTAAGATTGCCTTTCCCAAGGGTCATGGATCAATGCCTGTGGGATCTTCTAGTAGCTTTATAGTCAGGTCTATAATCCAATTGGAATGAATTTTTGTGGATGGTGTGAGTATGGCAAAAGTTTCATCTCTTTTCATATGGTCACCCAGATGACCTAACAGTTATTTGTCATAATACTGAATTATATATAAAATTTCAATTAAAGCAGAAACATTCTTACCTTAAAAAAAAAAGACTGAGTTTTCTCCATCGTGTTCTTTCTCGTACTCCCTCCATCCTCCTTCTCCTCTTCCTCCTCCAGGGACTACTACTATAAATAGAAATGTTTTATTGTGAGAACCCTGTGCTTGATCATTAAAAGAGGTCACAAGTAGATGAAAATACATCTGAATTTTTTTGGGTAAATTGCAGTGGGAGCAACATCTCCTAAGAAAAGCAAGGAGAAAGGAGGAACAGATAGGGCTGGGGATTAAACGTGGAAGAAGCAGAAACAAAGAAATGTGGGATTCTGGAAATGACATCAGTCCAGAGCCCTTGCAGATTTGCTCTCAGAAAGCAGACAAGGAGAAAGTTTATACCAGAGGTCTACATGAAAGCCTACATTGTGGCCATAGGAAGGACCTGCTAAGTTTGGATGTGCCCAGATCTCAGGCTGAGCTGTGTGGCAATAATTTACCTGCAGTATAAAGCTGAGTCTGAAAGAGGAATGCCTGTGTTTCTAAAAAAGAATAACTGGGAGCTCCCCTAACTTGTAATTTGCTAAAAGGAAGTGAAGGTGACGATATCCAATGAGGAAATAAAATGTTTCATTGCTAAGTCATCATGCTCGGCTCTTTATTCTGAAATTCCTCCCCATGATAGTGAAAGAGAAATCGTGCCTGTCTGAGATCTACAGATGCCTGTGGCTTTCACTTGGGGAAAAGCAAAAACACAGTCAAAGGGAAAGTATCAAGACTTTCACTGGAAACCCCTCACCTTCACAAGGGGAAGCCTTAGTTTCTGCTTCTGACTGGTGATGGTGGATAGAGAGAATGAAGGAGTTGGCAAGAATGCACACATAGAAATGGGTTAGGGAGGTGGGAGAGGATTCAGGATTAAGAGGGGAGGCTTTGGGTCTTTATTTCATTGCAGACAATGCCATAATAGTATTAGTAGGAATAATCTTCTCCTTAGTTCATTTGTAGACATCAGATTTGCTCACTTTGGAAGACATAGATGATGATGAGTTATTAATAGGACTTTAAGGTGAGGGGATGAAACCTTTATGGCCCTTGGTGTGCCTAACAAAAATATGTTTCCAGTCCCACAATAAATGGAATTTGATTTGAGACACTCTGAAATGCCCTTGGTGTGAAGCCAATGAAATGGCAGCATAAGCACAAAATATCTAAAAGTTCTCTTAGTCTGCTCCAGGTTCAGGTTAATAGCTGAACCATTCTGAAGTTAACTGACTGGAATTGGGAACCACTTGAGGATTGTGTCAAGTCTGTGTTCAGCAAATTGTGTACTTTTAAAAAAGATTTATTTATTTATGCATACAAGAACTGGGTGCAGGCCAGAGGTGTGGGTGGTGAGAGGATACATCAGACACAGAGTAGGGAGCAGAACAGGCAGATCAACTGAAATATACTGGTGAGGGGAGCAGTGGGCGAGGCATGAGAGGTCTGCTGAACCATGTGGGTCAGAGTCCTGACTGGGGATTGAACTCATGCTGCAGTGGCTGCGGTTTGCTTCATAGCGCATTGCTTAACCCATTGCGCCATCAGGGAGGCCCCCAGTAAAGTGTGTAGTACAGAAGAGGCAGATGAGAAATATTTGTCATTGACCTCAAATGAAATCTTGCCCCCAAATTCTCTAATGCTCACAAAAATCGAGCTCTGTTGAATTGGGAATAATTAGTAAAAGAACAATCAAACTTGTCGCCTTTCTGGTGACAATAATTATTGTAATCTGAGTTCTCTTGTCCTTTTAAGCCTCGGGTCTATGACTGACTATTGTCAGTGTCCCAGCTTGCCTACAGAAGTACACCTTCCCCTTGGTGCCTTCAACACATCCATTTTATGGTTCATGATTTAAAGACATAAAATAATACAAGTGCAAATACCAGCCCTGGTTAGCTGTTCTGTGGTGCCATTCCAGCAGATTCTGAGGACTTGCTTCATCTAAGCAAGCATCTTTCTCAACACTCTCTAAACAGTTCATGTAGGGGTGTGGGGAAAAGTTTGACCTGAGGAGGAATAGTCTTTGTAGCCAGAACTACACATTTAATTTTTTCAGCTAATAAAAATGTCATAATAATAATAATAATACAAGTGAATGCTCCCATAATGTCTTCTTGTAGTGTCTTCTTTCACTCCTGGCATGCTGTGGTTACGAAATGGGCAGTAAGTAGAATAGCACGACCCACACTAGGCTTTGAGGTTGTTGCCAAAACCCCTCCACGAATGTTGCCCAGGCCACATTTGTAAGTGAAGCCATAAATCAAGACAGCTCTCCAGATAAATCAGGCACAATAGACCCTTTTTTTAAAAAAAAGATTTATTTATTATTTATGCATACAAGCACTGGGGGTACAGGTCAGAGGTGGCGGGGGCGGGGGGGGGTGGTGTGTGTGTGAGAGGATTCACCACAGAGAGCGGGGAGCAGAACAGGCAGATCAACGGAAGTACACTGCTGAGGGGAGCAGTGGGCACAGCAGGAGAGGTCTGCTGCGCCATGTGGGTCCCCTCCCAGGCTGGCAGCAGGGATCGAACTCGTGCTGCAGTGCGTTGCTTTGCTTCATAGTGCGTTGCTTAACCCACTGCGCCACCAGGAGGCCCCCACAATAGACTCTTACTGGTCATGGCCTCCGAGGCCATATTCTGGATTCTTCTAACACATCCAGGTCCTCCCTTAACTGAGTGGCACTGACCAGCTCTACTGAGCCCAGAATGGTGCTGTGGATTGAATTTGAAATCTCTCCCCTTCCCCAGATTCCTATGTTGAAGGCCTAACCCGATGTGATTTAGAGATAGGGCATTTGAAGTACCCAGGTCATAGCTCTTGAAAGACTGTGCCCTTAGAAGGGACTCCAAACTGATGGCAAACCCTCTTTGTCACGTGCGGATCCCCAAGATGGCTGCCTGCAAGGCAGAAGAGCGCCCCCGCCCAGAGCTGGCCCCTTTATCTCCAGCTTCGTAGCTTCCAGAACTGTGAGGAGTAAATGTCTGTGTCTCAGCCCTCATCTACGGTGTCTGGTTACTATTGTTTTTATTTTAATGCTATTTCGTTATGGATTGGGAGCACCTTGACGAAAGACAAAACACTCATCTTTATCCCTGATCTCAGCTGTAGTTCGGTCTTCAGAAGGAATCTTTGAGGAAAACAGTCGGAAACCAGCCTGAGTCGTGATTCCTGTTAACTAACCCTCTTTCCCCCACCTCGGTTACTTGGTTATTTCAAACAAGATACCTTATTTTGTTTCGCTTTCTCAGAAGATAAATGTGTTGTAGGTGAATTTTGAGTAGACTATTTTCACAACCAAATAGTGTTATATTTTAAAATCTATTAAAAGAATCAGTTTAGCAGAAACCTGGGCCAAACGAGATACGCGTTAGCAGCTAGTTCGCGAAGGCACTAACCTCAAGATCTGTGGTGTTGTAACGCCATCTGCTGGACAGTCGGATGGTGGCCATCTGCGCAGGCTAATTCTGCCCTCTCTTTGGAACCGGACCAGGCCCCGCGGTGAGAGTGACCTCTAGCGAAAGAAGCTTGGAAAACTTCTTTTTAATTGTGCAAAGGCTCAGAATGCCATCTAGGCCATTAATAGCCAGAGGGAGGAACTTATGTGTCTAAGTATGAAGTGTATCCAGAGTTATCAATGATGTCCAATGCTTTTCACTCTGAGGACAGCGTTCTTACATGCAATGGGATTGGATTCTGATGATTATAGTCGGTTGTGAGGCTTCGTTGGGTCAGTCTGTTGCATTCCTTTGTTGTTTTATTCTGAAAGGCTGCATTATTTACTCGCTTAGACCATCGTCTCTGCAATCAGACCTGGAATTAAAAAACAGAATTTTCAGTTACTAAGTCACTTCACTTTCCTGTGCCTCAGTTTCCTTGGGCTAAAATGGGGGTAATTGTACCTGCATCCTAGAGTTTAGAACAGCCCTTGGGATAAAACACTCAGCAACTGTTAGCTAATTTTATTAAAGATTTATTTATTTGATTTTGCATAGAAGAACTGGGGTACAGGCCAGAGGTTTAGGAGGTGAGAGGATTCTCCAGAAACAGAGTGAGGAGCAGAACAAGCAGAGCCACTGAAACACACTGCTGAGGGGAGCAGCGGGCAAGGCAGGAGAGGTCTGCTGTGCCATGTGAGTCAGCTCCCTGGCCCAGGGCGGAGCTCGTTCTGCAGTGGCTGCAGATGGCTTCATAGTGTTGCGTCTTGAGCCCTCACAGCACCAGGGAGGGCCCTGCTTGTAATCCAGAGCAAGGATGTTGATGTTGGAATTCACACAGGGGAGTCCGAACTCAGACGGCAAAATTCTCTCTAAAATGTCCTTGCAGGGCCTCCCTGGTGGTGCAGTGGGTTAAGCAACACACTATGAAGCAAACTGCAGCCACTGCAGCACAAGTTTGATCCCTGCTGCTGGCCAGGGAGCAGACCTCTCCTGCTGTGCTCGCTGCTCCCCTCAGCAGTGTACTTCCGTTGATCGGCCTGTTCTGCTCCCTGCTCTCTGTGGTGAATCCTCTCACCCCCCCACACCTCTGGCCTGTACCCCAGTGCTTGTATGCATAAATAAACCTTTAAAAAAAATAAAATGTCCTTGCAGGCCATCATGGCCCTCCCAGACAGTCTCAAACACATGGCTTTGTGATTTAAATGGCACACTTAAACCCTCACCTAAGATGACTCAGCATAACAAGAATAAAATTATTTTTATTTAAGTTTTTCATTCTGAACGTTTCAGGTCTCTTCTGTTTTCCATGCACACAAATGGATAGTTGGTGCCTATTTAACCTCCTCCAGAGGTCCTTCAAATCTACACAGTAATCTCTTTTATTCTTCTTCAGCATCTTTATTTGTCTGGCTGTTCATATGACTCACCAAATCATTACGAGGGGGTGGGGGTGAGAGGCCAGGAGGTGTCGACATGGGTGGTTTGGTGGAGGGTGAGTGGAACTTGTGCACATACAAAAGATCAAAAGTGGAATGCCCCAAATTAGATAAAAATTAAAAGATAAAATCTTTGCTAATATTTTTCTTTAAAATATCCTGAGCCTGTGCTCGCTTCGGCAGCACATATACTAAAATATCCTGAGCCTATTTTGCACAATTAGAGAAACAGTAAAACAAAGACACCCTACTCACTGGGAGAAAATATCTTCGTGTCACACATCTGAAAAAGGCTGATATCCAGAATATGTAAAGAAATAATGCCACTCAACAAAAATTAAAAAATAACCCAATCAAAAAATGGGCAGAAGAGATAAATGGACATTTCTCCAAAGAAGTGGAGATACAGATGGATACACTACTTATCATCAGGGAAATGCAAATCAAAACCATAATGAGATACCACCTCACATCTGTGAGAATGGCACAGAAAATTGTTTCAAAAAGCCAGAAATGGTAAGTGTTGGTGAGGATATGGAGAGAAAGGACCCCTTGTACACTGGTGGTGGGATGGAGACTGGTCTAGCTTCTATGGAGAACAGTGTTTCTTAAAATATTAAAAATGAATCTGCCATATGCTCTAGCAATTCTGTTCCTATTTACCAAAAGAATGCAAAAATACTAATTCTAAGGGACATATGCATTTCTATGTTCATGGAGCCCTGTTTATCACACTAAAGTTGTGGAAACAATCTAATTGTCCAAGGACAAAGGAGTGACTCAGAAAAATGTGGTCTATACATACCATACACACACATACACATGAGTATGCACATACACAGAGACACAATGGAATATTACTCAGCCATAAAAAGGTCAATCCTTGCCATTTGTGACAACATAGATGGAACTGGAGAGGATAATGCTAAGTGAAATAAGTCAGAAGGAGAAAGACAAATACTGGATGGTGTCACCTATATATGAAATACTGAGAAACAAATTAAAGGTAAGACAAAAATCAAAGCAATAAAAAGTCCTTGAAATTGACTTTGAGAAGCTGAGGCAGTCAGAGGGAAGGGTGTTGGGCTGGGAGCAGGACTCCAAGGGGCCCCATGGAGGATGGTGTAGGATTATTGGGACTTTAATGATGGAGATGGTGTGAAAAATATACAAAATATACATTTATAGAGGTTTGAACCTTGCTCTTACCCCTAAAACTAATACAGTAATGAAAACTGACTTTTCCTCAAACAAACAAAAAAGCAAAACTGTGCTGAACAGGAATAATGTGAGGTGGGTACACTGTTTGCAATGTTGAAAAGATAACTTTTTTCTGTCTATGATTATTTCTTCCACTTTCTACCATCTCCTTGATATCTGAAATTATTCAAAAGGTAGTAATTTTTATTTTGCAATTAGAGAAAAGGCAAACACCCCCAGGAGGGGTTACACATGGGTTTAAGTTTTTTCTTAGTGTAATTGATGCCAATGAGATACCGTCCTGAGAACAGGGTGGATTCAAGGCCTGAACCTCTGAAATGAGAGGAAAACATTGTGCAAAGTCTAGACCAGTCATAGAGGTATAAAATTTCCCTATGGAAGCCTTTGCCCTGTCCCATTATTATTTACTCACTTAGAATTTTCCACAGTGTGAAAGGAATCTAAGTCTACTTCTAAAGATGCACACAATTTAGCAAGACCTACTAAAAGCAGGAAAAATAAAGCACATAAAAAAAACATGGGCAGGAAAATAAGACAGGGTCAGGAAGGACATGGGCAAATGATGTACTTGTCTGCAGCTTCTATGTACCTGGTGAAGGTGGCCCCACACCTGGCCCAGGTGTTTGAAGGGCCTTGTTAAGAAGAAACTTGTGGCCCTAATATGATTTGCAGTGAAATTGGCTCTCACAGGGCTGGGCTCTGGACATAGATTTTCAAATAGCTTGTCATGAGACGAGCCTTTCTCACGAAGACCCAAGTATCTAAAGGCTTCGGCTTTCTCAAATCTTGTCTTGCTCTAGGCAGTATCTTGCTTACTGGTTCTTCCCATTTGGTATTGTGGCAACATCATGATATATGTTTAAGTACAGGAAGAGCATTTTGCAGTGGATAAAATGTTATAGGAAATTGATTTGATAGCAATTGGTGACTCAAGTAATATAAAAGAAAAAAATTGAGAATGCAGGGTAGGCTAATGTTATTTCCCCCGATGACTAAGATTTAAGTAATTTAAAATGTAAAAGTTTATGTATTGTGTATATATCTATTATGAATTTTAATAGTTGAGTGATGAAATGATTTTTTAATACCACAATATTCCAGGCTCTTAAGGAAAAAGTGTTTGACTTGTTAATTATTTAGGACAAATCTTGAAGTCATTTAGACTTACCTGACTTAGAGATGCTAATTGGGTGATTGTATCTCATAGTTGCTTAATGAAATCTCCTATTTCCTTCCTTGGACTACATCTACTTGCTGGTGCTCTCAATATAGCATTTTTAAAGACAGTGAGCTGAGAGCACATCTGTCCTAAGTATATGCGTCTACTGGCATCTCCCAGCGTCTGAACGTGACATACGTATTGATTTTTGTGCATTGATTCACATTACTAGGAAGACGCTGAATTTAGAGTAAATGCGTTTGGCCACCGACTCCGATGTTACTGTAACTGGAGTAGCTCAAAAGCACAAAAGGTCATGTCAGGCGTTTATTTCACGTTTGTAGCGCTGTTTATAAAGGCACCTGCTTAGGGCTGCTTTGTTCCCGCAGTTTACAGGAAATCCTGCCATGCCATCATTCCCTTCATACTGCTACTGCTCCTCATTGCTAACTGATGAGGCTGACGTGGGATGTTGGGGTTCAGGGAGCCGGGTCTTTGGGCTCTGCTGTTCCACCATCCCAGGCCAGGAAGGCCACTGTGTCTGGGCAGAGGGAAAGGAATGTTGGAGGCTTCGGGCTGGTGAATGTGCCTTCATGCTGACCCAGGGGACGGGACATGGGCAGACCGGCAGGCAGGGAGGCCCCTAGCCTCAAAGTGACCCTGAGAACAGCACAGCTGGGAGCCCTTTGAATCCTGCCCTCTCTGCCCAGGTGTCCGTATTTACATCTTCTCATGCCCTTTGCTCTCTGGCTCCTGGGCCCAAGTGTCTGTCACTATGGTGCTCGTGTGCATGCTCAGCTCCCAAGCGCCCGCCACAATGACACGATGTCACGTGTGGGCACTGAGGCCTGGAGGAAGCAGAGAGGCGGGCAGCTGCTGCAGAGGCTGGTGGCAGGAGAATGAGCCCGGGCCACTCTTTTCCCATTTAAGTCACCAATGAGAACAGTTCTGGCAGAGGTTTCCTTTCAGAGCACATGGCAAGTTTACCAAGGAGACGCAGACATTTGCACAGGCACAGGCCACTCTCCTCAGCAGTGGATTTCAGTAGATCCGCCTGTTCTGCTCTCCACTCTGTCTCTGCTGAATCCTGTACCCCAGTTCTTGTATGCATAAGTAAATAAATCTTTTTTTAAAATGCTTGCATAGAGGAACCAGAGTGTAGGCCAGAGGTGTGGGGGGATTCACCAGATAGTGGGGAGCAGAACAGGCAGATTTGCCGAAACACACTGGTAAGACAGGAGAGGTCTGCTGCGCCATGTGGGTCAGCTCCCTGACCTGGGCTCGAACTCAGGCCATAACTGTGATAGGTGAAAGCATCGAGACAAACCCTAGGATTCCCGGAGGTCTGTTTTCTGTTCTTAAATCAATCACTTCTAGAATCTGATTGGATTAATCTGTAAGGGCTGAGATTTTCTGCACCTGCAGTCTGCCTAAAGCTGGTTTAACAACTCTACTGATCATTTTTAACCCCACCTCTAGTTTCTGACCTTGTGAAGCCTCCATCCCAAGTTTTCTACTTTAAGCCACCATCAGTAATGAAAGCGTTTATTGCCAATTGCCACTAAGCTGCATGGGGCTGGGTGGGGCATGGACTAGTGTTAAGGTTTAATCCCTCTTTGAGAGGCTGATTTAGTCTTGAATGGAAAACACAGAGTGGCTCACAACCACCTTCTACAAGCTGTCTTGCTTCTTTCTTTCTTTTTTCTTTTCCAGGAGGGGAAGGAGCAGAAGGAGAATAGGATGGAAGCCGGATTTTCCTGGGGAGTTGCTTGAAACTTGAGACAGCTGGCCATCCTTCAAGGAACTGGGAGGAAGTTGCTCCAGAGAAAGTCAATTCCTTGGAAATCTTCAAAAACAACCAGCCAGAGGAACACATTTGCAATTACTTGATCTGTCTTAGGCTTACAGTTGCATAAAACCCAGATTGAAAGTGGATTGCATTTTGTTATCACAGACTAAAGAGTAAGTGACTAGCTTTAGAGCTCCAAAGCACCTCAAACTTCAATATTTTTATCTTCCAATAATATGTGAAATGGTAGCCACTTTTTAACCTTTGTTTTATAGATGAGGAAACTGAGGTTCAGAGAGTGTAGGGTTAGAACTATCAGGTCTTTCCGTCCTCCCACCACTGGTATAATGATGGACACCTGTGGTGCTGCATGCATGCCTAAGTGGGCATGTGCAAGTGGGTGCATCTGAGTTTGCACATGGTCGTATATGGGCGGGGTCATGAGTACGCCAGCAGCAGTGAAAGCGAGGGTACCAAACAGCAGCAGCAAGAGCAGCAGCAGGAGGCCTGCCGGCTTCCCGCCCCCGCCCCCGGCACCCATGCCTGACATATACCTGGCCACCTCTGACAAGAAAAAGCATAAAAGCCACCGAGGGATCCAAGACTCCTTCCTTTACCCCCATCTGCTAGAACCATCAAGAACTTGCTCTCGTGCCCCTTTCCTGCTGCTACAGAGAGGTAACTTGAAAATACTGGCGTTCCCTTATGTTGATTTCACTTTAGGGAGATTCATTGCTGGGACAGAGATAGACCTTGACAAATAATATATTGCTATATTCTTCGGTTGTCATGCAAACAGAGGGATTTGAAGAAACATACTTTGCAATTTTCCCATCAGAATTAGGCCCTTGTGCACGGGATGGAGAGGGCCAGGTGATTCATCCTGTATCTGACATTCAGGTGCAGTAGCTATGGACCGCAAGACCTTAGTGTCCCCAAATCTTGGAAAACTGTGTCATTTCTCTTGCTTCTCATTATACTAGAGGATGCTGATTTTTTGGGTGATGTTGAATCTTCCTACCCATGAACATGAACTGCCTTTATATTTTCAATCTTTCAAAAAAAATTTTAAAAAGCTCTTGTAGTGTTTGATGATTTTCTTCATATAGGCTTTATACATTTCATCTTTAATTCCTAGAATTTCATAATTGGTCATTAGTTTAATGGAACCATTTATTCCATTAGAAGTTCTAAATGATTATTTATATATATAAATTATTTCTGCATATTAATTTTTAAAAGTTATTTATGCATACAGGAATTGGGTGTAGGCCAGAGGTGTGGGGTCGGGGTAGGGGGTGTGAGAGGATCCCACAGAGACAGAGTGGGGAGCAGAACAGGTGAATCCACGGAAATACACTGCTGAGAGGAGCAGCAGGGAGACAGGAGAGGTCTGCTGCACCACGTGGGTCAGCTCCCTGGCTCAGGATTGAACTCAGGCTGAAGTGACTGGTAATAGCTTCATAGTGCTGTGACTCAACCCCTTGCACCACCAGGGAGGCCCCTCTACATATTAATTTTTATAGCTAATCTCTTAAGTAGCTTTACAGTTGATTCACTTGGATTTTAGGGGTCAAGAATCATAATCTTTAAATGATAATTTTGTATATGTCTTTCAACTCTTTATAACTGTTTTGTTTCCTTTTGTCTAATTGCATTGTCTAGTACCTCTAGAGCTAAGTAATACTGGTAGTAATAGACATTCTTATCCTTTCCTTGACTTTAAAGAAAGTGCTTTATATCATTTTCTCATTATCTTGACTTTGGGGTTGAGCTAGATATAGTGGAATATTGAGAAAGCATCTATCAAGTCTTCTTCCTCCCTCCTTCCCTCTCTCCCTTCCTTTCTTCCTTCCACTTTATAGCTGGAAGTAGCTCTGACTCCCTTCACCCGTTTCACCCTGTTATCTTATTATCATGATGTGTTTTGATCAGACAGCACATGTCAGAACATGCACTCATCCCTTTCACCAGGAATTTGGACTTGTCCTCTCTGATGGAGTACAGATTTTTTTAAAGTACAGCTGTTTTGCCTAACTTTACAGTCAAAATGACATGTGGCTCCAGACCATGTGACATGACTCTGGTTGAGATGTGCTGCAAGTGTGAAACAGACATGGGGTTTTGAACAGTATTATTTTAACAAATATAAAATATCTCTGTAGTTTTATGCTGATTGCATGTTGAAATACTTTGGATGTATGGATTAAATGATTACATTTAACCTACCTTTTTCTTCTTTTTCAGTTACTAGAAAATTTAAAATACATCACATATATTTGCAATATACCTATATTAGCCAGCGCTGGTCTAGAGTATGTGCTAAGTATTCTCTATACATTCAGTAAGAAAAAGCCAGTGTGAGCTGACCTGCATGTCTTTTTTTTTTTTTTTAAAGATTTATTTATTTATGCACACAAGCACTGGGGTACAGGCCAGAGGTGTGGGGGGTGAGAGGATTCACCACAGAGAGCAGGGAGCAGAACAGGCAGATCAACGGAAGTACACTGCTGAGGGGAGCAGCGGGCACAGCAGGAGAGGTCTGCTGCACCATGTGGGTCCCCCACCTGGCCGGCAGCAGGGATCGAACTCGCGCTGCAGTGGCTGCGGTTTGCTTCACAGTGCATTGCTCAACCCACTGTGCCACCAGGGAGGCCCCTGCATGTCTTTTGACCTTGGAATGGCCTTCTGGGCACCACAGCGCACTCACGCTGTAGCATGCCATTGCTACATTGCTGTAGGCACCTTCTGGAAACTCAGCAAGATTGTCCTTCCTGGTGTGTAATGCTGGGGAGAGGTTGGTGTATTTGCATATGGAATCAGGGAACCCCTCCCCCTACTGCTCTGCTCCTTACAATTTAAAATGAGGAGATGGGTGGAGGAAGCAGTGTCAGGGGAGGCCAAGAAGGTGTCTGGAACAGAATTATTTTGGAAAAATGGTGATCCGAGTGGGTGGCCCTTCTCAACGCAGAATCTACGGGGTAGAGGGAGGGCTGGTGTTTAGCACAGAGGATGGCTCCCCCTCGAGACCGCCACACTCCGGGGTTTGGAAGCCTGAGAGTGCCGTGGGCGGTGGTGACCGCACGTGGCAGTGACCATGCACAGTGAAGGGGGCTGCTGACACTCAGTAGGGCACAGCGCGGCCCGGGTCATGCCTGACCGGCAGGAAGGTCCTCCCGGCTTGTGGGAGCTCATGATACCCGACTCCTACCAGCACGCCCACCTGCACGCCTCTTTCAGGTGCTCTTCCCAGCTCCATGAGATGTGCTGGGACTGAAGCGGTCACACCTGTTGCCTACTGAGCATGTGCATGAGCGTGAGAGCAGGTGTAACTGAGCAAGGAGGGTCTTCACTTCCTCAAAGCAGCAAATAGCTGCGGCAGTTGCAAACACACTGCAGGAGAAGGTGGCTTTGTAACCCTGAAGCCCACGGTCACCATGAGCAGCTGTAACATGTGGCTGTGTGTGGGAGGCAGGGAGGCTGGAGAAGTTTATTTACTTTTTAAAGTAGTAGCAGCCACATTTCTGACTTTGGATAAAATGATCAATTAGGCAAAAAAAAAAAAAAAAATGTTGGGTTTGTTTCAAGGTCCTCTAAACTTCCCTCTTCTTCGTGCTGGGGTTCTTTCCCTTTCTAACCTCCCGTGTCCCTCATTCTCTTCTCCCTACAGGTTTGGTTCATTCATTCACTCATTCATTCATTCACCCAACAGACATTTATTGAGTGTTTTATGCCATGCAAAAGGAACACAGTGAATAAAGATATGGTCCTTGCTCTCTAGAATGGTCTACTGAAGGAAGATTATGAGAGTAAGGGAAATAAATATCACAAGAGAGAAATCTTTGCCAAAAGCATTATGCTCGAGTAGTCCGAGCCTGATTATTTTCTGTAACAGCTGAAGGTGGTAATTAATTTCCTACAGAGACATCCAATTTATCACATCATTAGAACCTAGGATGCTACTGAATTCTGGAGTATTTACACCACTGAACTGAACCCAGGCAGGAGAAACTGTTCCCACACTGCTTCATACACACTAACCCCATTTAACAGATGTGGAAATAGGGGTTCGTAACAGAAGTGATTGCCGGAGTCCGAGGCAAGCAAAAGAACTGAGATTTGACCTCAAGTCAGCCTGACATGAGGCCACACTCTGTCTACTTTATCACACTTGCTCTTACAAGAAGAATGCTTTAAGTCCAGTTAGCCTTTTGTATCTGGAGTTCTGCATCCTCAGATTTCACCAACCATGGGTGGAAAATACCTACTGTGCAATTAGGCTACAACAGCTGATGTGGACTACCATGTACAGACTTAATTTTCTTGTCATTATTCCCTAAATACAGCAACACACCTATGTAGGTGGCATTTACATCGTGTTGGGTATGATAAGTAAGTCAGAGACGATTTAAGCAGATGGAGGGTGTGCCCAGCTTATATGCAAATACTACACCATTTCACATAAGGGGCGAAGGCATCCTCAGGTTTGGGCATAGGGGAGGGATCCTGAAACAAATTACTCACCCCCCACACACACACCCAGGGCCAATTGTATGGAGCCCAAGACCGGGTAAGAGGTGAGGGGCCCATTTTGGGTTAGGAGCTCCCCAGTAGCCACTCTGCCAGCCGGCAGCTGCAGGGGAGGCTGGCCCTGGGTGGTGACAGCTGAACAGTCATGTCCTTCCCAGCAGGCAGTGGGGGGCACACCTGACAGACTTTGCCGTTTTCCAGGGGCTGCAGAGAGCAAGCTGGAATCGGTACCTTTCACTGTGGGTTCCTGCCTGGTCAGGACACACCTGCCAGTTCTTCCAGAAGCTCCTCCGCAGCAGACCAGCACCGGGGAGGCTCAGAGCCGGTTCTCTATGGTGGGGCAGAGGGGTAGAGGAGAGTCCTGGAGCCCTGGTGGTTTTCAGGCTTTTAGCGATCTACGCTGAGTGCAGCGCGGCAGCAGGGGCAGGGTGGGCGGGAGGCCGGAGTGGCCAGGAGGCTGGCGGCCTTCTAGCCCGGGGTGGGGTGGGGCTTCACTCTTCCTGGGCTCTCTGGCGTTCTCGGCTGGTCTCCGCTGCACCCTGCCGCGCGGTCCTCTGGCCCTCGCCCTCTGCTGCCGCCCTCCTAGCTCAGTGTCAGCTCAGGTGCACCCACTCACGCACGCCCACATCACGCTCCAGGTGCATCATCGATGCCAACGGCGAAGGGCGGTAAAAGCCTGATCACGTCCATTTACCTTACACAGACACGCCTTGTCTTTTTTTTTTCTAAAGATTTATTTATTTATGCATACAAGCACTGGGGTACATGCCAGAGGTGTGGGGGGTGAGAGGATTCACCACAGAGAGCAGGGAGCAGAACAGGCAGATCAACAGAAGTATACTGCTGAGGGGAGCAGCGGGCACAGCAGGAGAGGTCTGCGTCGCCATGTGGGTCTCCTCCCTGGCCGGTGGCAGGGATCGAACTCGGGCTGCGGTGGCTGCGGTCTGCTTCGTAGTGCGTTGCTCAACCCACTGTGCCACCAGGGAGGCCCAACAAACACCTTGTCTTAATTTGTCCCCCCTTTTCTGCCTGACACAGTGGTGTTTGTATAATTGGTCTCTAAGTGAACAAGTAGGCTTTAAAAAAATTGTATATATTTTTATATTGTTGAGGTGCTGTTGGTTTACAACAGTGCATGTGCTCTAGGGGTAAAGTTTCACACCTTTTTGGGTGAGTGTTACCCAACCATGCCGACCACCAAAGCGGCATTAATACTTCGCCATAAACCACCGGGGCCCCTCTCCCCAACTGCCACACCCCGACTTCTACCTCTGGTAGCCTCAGTTCTGCAGTCAGATTTCTAGGGCTTGTTTTGGTTTAGTTTTGTCTGTTCTTTGCTTTGTTTCTTTATATTCCACACGAGTGAAATTATCTTTTGTCTGTCTCCTTCTGGCTCCATCCATGTTGTCACATATGACAAGAGCTCACTCTTGTTTTCTTTATAGCTCAGTAGTATTCCATAGTTTATATGTGCCACATCTTAATCCACTCCTCTCCCCTTGGGTTGTTTCCATAACTTGGCGTAGGGTCAGAGAACTATCAGATCTTTCCACTCTCCCACCACTGGTATAATGATGGACACCTACGGTGCTGTGCGCATGCCTAGGTGGGCATGCACAAGTGGGTGCACCTGGGTTTGGACACGGGCTTATATGGGCGGTGTCATGAGGACACCAGTACCAACCAGCAGCAGTGAGAGCAGCAGCAGCAGCAGCAGCAAAGCAGCCAAGAGGGGGAGATGCGCTGGGGGCTGGGAGGCCTGCCAGCCCCCCGGCCCCTCAACCCCCCTGTCTGCCATGTACCTGGTCACCTCTGACAATAAAAGCATAAAAGCTACCGAGGGCTCCAAGACTCCTTCCTTTACCCTGTCTGCTAGAACCATCCCGAACTTCCCTGTGCCACCTTCTTGCTGCTACACTTGGCTATTGAGAATAGTGCTGTGTAGTACCAGCAAGGCACAAAGCAGGTTCTCGATGATTCTGGCCGACAGGTCAAGGAGGAGTCCTGGAGCCCTCGGTGGCTTTTTCAGGCTTTTATTGCATCATTATCTCAGAGGTGACCAGGTACATGGCAGGTAGGGGGTCCGGGGTGGGGGGCCAGGAGGCTGGCAGCCTCCTAGCCCCTGGCAAATCTCACTCTCTGGGCTCCCTAGCCTCTTGTGTCTCTGCTACTACTGCTGCTGCTTCGCTCTTCTCTCTGTCGCTTCTGCTGGCGTCCTCGTGATGCAGTCCTTATACAGCCCATGTCTCAGCCCAGATGCACCCACTTGCGCGTGCCCACAACTTACTTGAGGTGCCTGCCATTAGGCATGGGTGCAGGACCACAGGTGTCCATGCTTGACACTAGTGTGGGAGTGTGGAAAAGCCTGACAATTTCCCATTTATCCTATATGCTGCAATGAGCAGAGGGGTGCACACACCCCTTTCAAATTAATGTTTTTGTATTCCTCAGGCAGATACCTAGGACTGGGATTGCTGGGTCATATGGTAGCTCTATTTTAAATATTTTGAGAAGCTTCCATTCTATTTCCAGGGGACTGCACCAGTCTACATCTCCAGCAACAGTGTACAGGGGGTCCTTTTTCTCCACATCCTCACAAACACTTGTTGTTTCTGATCTTTTCAATATGGCCATCCACACTGGAGTAAGGTGCTATCTCATTGTGGTTTTGATTTGCCTTTCCCTGATGATAAGTGATGAAGAGCATTTTGTCATGTGCCTGTTGGCCATCTGTATGTCTTCTTTGGAGAAGTGTCCATTTAGCTCTTCTGCCCATTGTTTGATTGGTTATTATGTTGCGGAGTCACATGAGTTCTTTATCGATCTTGGACATTAGCCAACAAGTGGGCTTGGCTTTGACAAAGTTAGGATTCATCTGGATTTCAAACATAAAAACCTTTCAAAAATATTTTGGCAGAGGAAATGCAATTGGCCAACAGGCATATGAAAAAATGCTCAGCATCTCTTGTGAGCAGAGACTGCAAATCAAAACCACTGAGATACCACCTCACACCAGGGAGATGGCACATATGAAAAAAATTAGCAACAACAAATGTTGGTGAGGATATAGAGAAAAAGGAACTCTACTATATTGCTGGTGGAATGCAAACTGGTCCAACCACTATGGAAAGCAGTGTAGAGGTTCCTCAAACTACTAAAAATGGAACTCCCATATGATTGAGCAATCCCACTCCTAAGAATAGACCCAAAGAACACAAAAACATTGATTCAAAAGAATACCTGCACCCCATGTTTATTGCAGTGCTATTTACAATAGCTAAGACCTGGAAACAACCTAAATTCCCCCAGATGACTGGATGAAGAAGATGTGGTACATGTACATGATGGAATACTATTCAGCAATAAAAGAAGGTAAACTAGAGTCATTTGTAGAAATATGGATGGAGCTAGAAGGGATTATGCTCAGTGAAATAAGTTAGAAGGTAAAAGGAAAATACTGGACGGTTTCACTCCTAGGAGGAAGAAAAGGGAACCAAATAGGGAACCAAATAAGGGACCAAGGAAAAGAATAATGACAATGAAAAAAAAAAACACACAACACAACAACAACAAAAAGACAAGGGCAAATCAGAAACACTTTGTGTGTGGGGTGAGGGGAAATGGTTTGAGGGCAGAAAAAGCACAAGGGACAGAGGTGATGGTATACTGGTGAAATGGTGGTGGGAATTCATGGGGACCACAATTGATGTCAAATATATATAAATAAAAGAAAATAAATATCAAAAAACCAAAAATATTTTGACAAACTTTGGACACAATTTCTTTCCAGAATGTTCTTTGGCTGTATTAAAGAGTGGCTTTTTAAAACAGTGTTCAAGAACTAGTATTTCATGACTAAGCAGGTTTTCTCATGAACTTCACCCTGATCGCACTGCTGGCTCTGGCAGGAAGTGCTGTTGAATCAGCTCCTGGTAAGTCCTGCTGGACGTCCCAGTGGCCTCCACCTCTACAGGCATGTGTCCTGAGTGTGAACATTAGGGGAGTTTCCAGTCTTGTTTTGATCCCTGGGCCGTGAATCTCCCTCCTGTCCAGATTCTCATCCCTTCAAGTGTCATGTTTTCCACGTAGTTCACAGCAAGACAATGACAACAGGATGCATATCACAAACCCAGAAACTTGTAATCTGTCCCCAGTGAGCCTTTGAAACCCGGTGCATGTGCAGTCACTCCCCTCCACAGCGATCCCCTTTCCTCCCACACGCTGAAGCTGCAGACTAGCAAACATAAATTCTGTAAGTTTCCTTGGGGAGGCACACACCAAACATATTTTTTAACCCTTACAGAAAAAAATAAGAAGCATTATTTTCCTCCCTCTGGTTAGTTACTGGGGTTCTTCTTCCTGTTTCCACAGGTTACTGGTGAGGCCCTTACCCCAACCCTGACCCAAGTTCCTGGCCAGGTGTCCATCTTGCCTCACAGTGGCCTGGCAGCCCATATGACCATGACTACTCTGTCCTGTGTCTGGGCTGTGATGGATATTTGTGATGGATAATTGGTGATTCAAGTTCCCTCCCCAAATACTGTCTTGCCCCATCTGTTTCCGGTCCTCATCCATTCAGTTTGTTATCTGGTTAGTGATGAAGATGGGGGACACCGGGGACCCGATGAAGCCTTCTTCAGCACATACTACTTTAACAGCTGTGGGAGACAAATCAGTAAATACAGAAAGCCACATCCTGAGTAGAAGACATAATGGACAGAAGAGAAAGAGCAACAAACTTCACCTGAGACTGAGTCTAGAAAAGACAGGCACCCAGAGAAGAGGGAGACAGCTGGACTGCCTCTTTCTCTCAGGGTTTCCAGGGGGTTGTTTTAGTTTAGTCTTGTCTATTGTTTTGTCTCTTTATATTCTACATACAAATGAAATTATCTGGTATTTGTCTTTCACCTTCTGGTTTCTTTCATTAGCATAATCCCCTGCAGTTTCATATAAGTTGTCTTTCATGGCAAGATTTCATCATTTTTTTACAGCTGAGTAATACTTAATTGTGTGTATACACATCTTCTTAAGCCACTCATCTGTATTTGGGCACTTAGCTGTTTCCACAGTGTGGCTATTGTAAACAGGGCTACAATGAACACAGGTATGCAGACACTCTTTCAAATTAGTATTTTTGCATTTTTCAGGGACATATCTAGGATTGGAATTGCTGGATTAGATGGTAGATCTAGTTTTAATATTTTGAGTAAACTTTGTACTGTTTTTCTTAGGGGCTGGACCATGAGCTGGATTTTCAGGCTGGGTCAAGACTGAGATCCTGAGGCACGTCTGCAAGCACAGGGAGAGGTGCCAGGCGTTCCAGGCGGTTGCCAGTGCAGAATGGATCTGGGGTTTCTCACAAAGGTTGCTGCTCTGAACCCACTTTTGCTCTTTTCCATTGCCACAAGACACCCCACCCAGGCCTCTACTTTCAAATCACAGGAGCTACACCCCTTGACATTTCTTTTACTGACTTTCAAATGGGTTCTTCCTAAACCGGATTAAATGGATAATTGCGCATAACTCAGTGGCGCCACCTGTAGGTTCATAATGCAAGCGGCTAGACAATGGTCAGCAAGCTGGGTCCAGAAACTCCAGATAACATCATGGGAGAATCTTGCATGGTATGTTTCTTTAATACAAAAGATGCTTAAACTTTTGGCAGTGTATGTACTTTGATTTTTAGACTCTTCTTGAACATTCTCTTTCAAGACTATTTATAAAACTAAGCTCATAAATGTGCAGAATAGGAATTACAAGCATGACAAAGGCTTGTTAGATTTATTAAAGTACCTTGTTCTGCGGAGTTGTTTCTGTCTTCCATGAACAGACTGGAGAACTTTCTGTGCTTGAAGTCAAGAACTAACCATGCTTTATCTGTCTTTAACACAGAAAATGATTTTAGAGACATTGAGTTTTCAGGAACTTTGCACTTTGGAGGAAAGCAGTTGGATATGCAGGACTGCCTACTACACTCACTTTCTGTTTTTCTTTTCTGATTGACCTTAAGTGGGAAGACCAGGCATTTTGGCACACACTGTATAGACCTGGAATTTTATTCCAGATCAGAATAAACATATATTTCCCAAAGACTGAGATCATCATGAGAATGTCTCTTTATGTTATTTATTTTCTTTGGAAAGAGGGTTTTAAGATACTGTACCAAATTTCTGATAGTTCATTTGAATCTGACAGCGGTTTCCAGAAGTATATTAATGATCAGATCAGAAAACTCCAGGAAGTCAGAGAATCTGTGTGGCTGGGAGCAGCTCTTGGAGACTTTAGAGCAGGAGAGAAAGTAAAGGTGGTGCCTTTTCAGAGATAGCTACAGGGCTGTAAACAGTCAATGATTTATAGATCTTGCGCCCCTCCCATATAAACAGTTTCCATGAGCAGTGTGAAACATAAACATAAGTTGGTACTGAACTTGTGACTCCTAATCCCAACAAGATTCTTTACTGGGAACTTTGGAAGGACCTAATTTTTTGCTCATCTATTAAAATTAACTGGTGATTGACATTTCTTCTTTCCAACAGATGGTGCTATATTGCTGCCAAAGCTTCCAGATAAATCCCTTTCTCTAGTTATCAGTCACTGGTGATGTTCATCTGTCTCTTGAGTCAATGGATGTCATAATATTTTAAAAACAGAGTCTTAAAAAAACTCTCTCATAATACATGTCTCAAATTCCTCAGTAATTTTCCTTCATTAGTCTCTCCTCTTTATTAAAAGGCAGGTTTTTAATGGATGCATAACTTACTTCTGACTTCTTAATGTACTTTGTTTGATGTGGCTGGTCAAATAGAGGAAGGTACTCATTAACACGGCCAGATTGTGTTGGTCTAAAACACCAAAGGGATTTTGAATAACTCTCTTATGTACAGCTCTAAATATTTAAAAAGGGAAAGATAGTTTTATTGTGTGAGACTTTTGCAGAAATAGAGATAATCTGGGGCCTCTCTCCGTCTCTTTTAAGATTATGATTTCCTGACACCATGATTTTTGAGTGTAGTGGCCTGTTAAAGTAGTTGGATGCACCAAGTCAGTACAGATCTGGCTAACACATCAGTCATTTGCATCTTCTTGGTAATTTTTCCTGATGATTGCTGTCACGTTTATGGAGTGATCTGACCGTTAAATATAGGTCTATCAGTCGGATTATACTGAATACTTAACGGAGTGTATCTTTATAAAGCAACTTAAATTTAATCTCTCTCATGACCTTTTACAAGCTGTTAACTATGAAAAATTTTAAACATACATGAAAAGTCGTAGAAGTAGTATAATGAAAAGACATTATCCATCGTCCAATTTCAATAATTATCAATATTTTTCCAAAAAATTGTTTGATCTATTATCTCCACTGTGACTTTACAACTTTATTGCAGTCAATTTTACACATCCTAAATATCACAAATGTACACTTACCTTGAGTTGTCATTCAGTGATGTTGTTTATGGAGTTGAGACTGCATCATCACAGTCTAGTTTTGTATATGTGCTGCCGAAGCGAGCACCACAGTCTAGTTTTGAACATCTTCATACCCCAACAAGTATTTGTATTGTTTACAGTAAACCCTCACTTTCACACCAAGCTGAGGGAACCACTGATCTTAAAATCCATAGATTTCCTTTTTTGAGCTCTTTTATATAAATGTAGTCTTTTGCATCTTTTTCACTTAGCATGTTTTTGATATAATGTTTATCTACTGTCTAGCAAGTAACCGTAATTCATTCCTTTTTATTGCTGACTTGTATTTCATTGTATAGATAAACTGGATGCTTATTATCCATTTGCAAGTTGATCAACATTTAGAATTGTTTCTAGTCTTTGGCTATTATGGACATGTAATGCTGTTATGAACATTCATAAAACAGTTTTTATATGAACATATGTTTTTAACTCTTGGGTGAATTCCAGGTTGTGGAACTGCTGTTTACATTGATATTTATCTTTTGAAGAAATGGTCAGCCTGTTCTTCAACTGGCCGTACCATTTTACAGTCCCACCAGTGACGCATAAGGAATTTTGTTTCTCCACATCTCCACCAAACCCTGGTATTATCTGCCGTTTCTATGACAGCTACTATAATGGGCACTGAGTGGTACCTCACTGAAGTTTCAAATTATTTTGTAAATCTGTGAAATTTATTAAATGAGATTAGTTATTTCCTCCTTCAGATTTAGTGAATGAATCTTGATAGAGTCAAAATGTCCAAACTGGTCTAAATTTGGGACACCTTCCCTGCACCCCAGCTAATGTCTCAAGTGGGGGCAGAGGATGGGAGGGGGCAGAAGCCTATAGTTGGCTAAGAAGAGTGGTTGACTTTCCTCTTTTTTCTCCCTAGCCTATTAGTCCCCATCCTACCCCCCTTATTTTGCTGTCATGGAGCATGGATAAGAAAGAGATGAGGAGCAGGCAAAGTTCTCTGTTTTCTGCTACTTCCACAAGGTGGCACAGCCCTTCGTGGGCTTGCAGGTGGCTAAGGTCAGCTTTCATGGACTCTTTGGGTCACATGCAGAGAATACACTTTCAGTCTAACTGGCTGTTTAGAAACTGCATAATCTCTTTTTCTCTCCTGAGGTCTTTTTGCCCTATAGTTTGCTCATTTGTTTCAGGATCAGTATAACCTCCTCATATTGTTACAAGAGTTTGGGGTCTGGCCACTCGCCACTCATCAGCCAAAACTCAAGACACAAGAGTGATAGAAGGAAGTCAGGTTTAATCAGGAGCCAGCAACCTGATTACATTTCTTTCTGAGAAACCTGAGGACATTTCTTCCTCACAGGCCATCTCCACGAATGGATGGGGGCGGGGACTTGCGTGGGACAGACTCAGAAAGGGACGCGTCTGTTTAAACAGCATTTCAGAGGAATAGTCAGGGTTTTCCAGGAACTGCATTCATGCTATGGTAACAAGGTTGTGGCTTAACCCTTGAGTCACATCTGCCTCCATCTTGTTTCAGCCGTTTTGCCTGGTTTTCTGGTTTTGTCTGCAAGAAAAGATGATCAGGAGAAAAGTAAAGGTGAGGAACTTTGGCTTACCAGGTTGATGACACTACGAGGCCCACATCCTGTCCTCAGGGAATGTTAGCTCCTCTCTGCCACAACTACGGATGGCCTAGCACTGCCATTGTTCCTTTGACTTACCCATCGATGGGTTTGCTCTCACTTTAAATTTCCCAACCCAGAGCCAGAGAACTGTCTTTTGTCACCACAGAGAGACCCCACTGGGCTCTTCCTTGTAGACCAGAGGAGAGGCTAGGGCTCTCCAGTGTTTCCACTGGAGGCTGGGCAGGGTGTGTGGGGAGGGGACACAGAACACCAACAGCTTTCTGTCCTCGCTCTTCTCAGTGTCCTCTGCCCTCAGTGAGGTGAAGGTTGAAGAGTAACAGACATTCCTCATTTAACAATGGGATATGTTCTGAAAAATGCATTAATGCATCATTAGGTGATTTTGCTGCTTTGTGAACATCATAAAGTGTAACTGCACAAACCTACATAACATAGCCCACTACGCACCTCTCCGTAGGCTATGGGGCTGTAATAGACCAAAATGTCTCTGGGAGACATGATGGTATCTGTCTGTTTGTTAGTATAATCCTTTGCAAAGCTGCATCTTGTTTGATACTTCACTGTGGATCTGTATTCCTCCACTCAGAAAAAAAAAAATTTCAATTGAATAAAAGACAAGTGACCAAAGGTAGAATATTTGTGTTTTCCAGCTCTAGGAAGATGGAACTGTGAAGCTGCAGGGCATGCTGGTTTTGGTTTGTCTGGTCTGTATGTATGACCACTTCCGCTGTCAGGGCTGCTGTAACAGCACGACTGGGCTGCTTAAGAACAGAAGCTTATTTCCTTCAAGTTCTGGAAGTTAGAATTCCAAGATTAGCATGCTGGCAGGGTCTTCTCCTGTGTCTGCCGTGATCTTCCTTCATGTGTGTGGCCTCATCTTCTTTTCAATTAGTGGTCATTTTAGATTAGATTTACCCCAATCACTTCATTTTAATTTAATTACCTCTTTAAAGGATTTATCTTCAGATACAATCACATTTTGAGATTTTGGGGTTTAGGACTTCAATATGTGAATTTTGGAGGGACACAGTTCAGTCTACTGTGCTGAGTATAAAGGAAGAACTAAAATTCTCATTTTCCATGGAGGACAAGATAGTTTACATAGCCAATCAAAACATTCTATGGCTAAACTATTAGGATTAATAAACAGATTTGCTAAGTTGCTGGATATAAGGTTAATATAAAATCATTTATGTTTCTGTAAAGCTGACAAAGCAATTAGAAAACGGAAATTAAAAATGTGATTAACATTAGCATCAAAGCCATCAAATGCTAGTGAAATCTAATAAATGTGGTACATTTATTTGTTTTCTCACCAAAAGAAAACAAAAGTACAAAATATTATTTAGGAAGTTGAAAGAAATGCATGAAGACCCAACTATATTGTATTCATGGGCTGAAAGACAATAATGTAGAAATATCAAGTCTTGCAAAGAAGTATTTAGGTCATATAAAATTCCAATAACAGTATCTGCAGGTTGAATTTTGTAGACATTGAGTCGATTTTAAATTTATATGAAAATTCCAGTGGTAAAAAATAAGCAGGACCATTTTCAAGAAGAACCAATTTGGCAAACCTAGATTACCCGATGTCTTGTCTGTGAAGCCATTGTCATTGAGGGAGTTGGTGTGGTGGAGTCCCAAAGGCCATCCTCAGGTTTGCTGATTTTCTAGCAAGAGTCATGGGGCCCAGCGAGTTGTCACTGTCTGCATGCATGTGATTTATGATCTTGAGAGGATGCAAGGTTCAGTGAGCAAAGGAAAAAGTCACATGGAATGAGGTGTGGAGGAAGTCAGGTGCCAGCTTCCAGAAGGCTTATCTCAGAGGAGCTGCACTTAATTTCTCTGGCAACAGGTTCTAACAGCACAGGTGAAAGTTCATCTATTGGGGACATTTATCAGACTTAGTGCCCAAGGTTTTTATTGGGAGCTTGTCACGTTCTCTGATCCTGGTATGAACCCAAGATCCAGGCTCCTAGAAGGAATGCCAGTGTTCAACATAAACTATATTGTTTGCACAAAAACTTTAGGCACAACGAGCCACTCATACCACTTATGGGTAAACTCCAAATCTAAGTTCCCAGAACCCAACCAAAGGCCGACCTTATGTACAGATTACTAAAGAACTGCTTTGTTAACTCTTTTCAGAACAGGTGCAAATATATTTAGGTAATAATAAAACAGAAAAAAGTCCCCAAACAGACCTATCCATATATAGTTATCTGATTATGACAAAGTTGTCATTGCCACACACCGAGGAAAAGATGATGTTTAATTAAATGATGCTGGAGCATTTGGTTATCTAGAAAAAAATAGACCTTGAATGTCTACTTTACATGATGTCCAAATATCCATTTTAGATGGCTCAAAATAATGAAGGTTCTAGAAGATAATATGGAGCATCCTGATTTTGCAGTTGCTCTTAGGAGTTTATAAGAAAAACATTGACCACAAAGGAAAAAAGAGATACATTGGCTATCATTAAAGATCAGAACTCTGTTTTATGAAATAAGTGTACTGAGAGTAAAAGAAATCTCATGCATGGTAAATATCATTATCCACCTAGAACTTGAATGCAGAATATATGAAAATCTTTAAGAAGTTTAAAAAAACTCTTTAATTTTTAAAAAAGTGGACAAAAGTGGAGAGATACTTTGAAAAGAAGACATCCAGATGGTGAATAAACACATGAAAAGGTGATTATGTGAATTTCCTATTGCTGTTGTAACAAGTCACCATCAACCTAGTGACCTGTGACTGACTCTTTGGAACATGCCCAACAGATTTCTGAGCATACCAGTGATCATTAAGAGACATATTCTGAAATCCACATAGTAGCACATTCATAGTAGCTTCCAACTAAGAACTACACAAATACTCATCATGAATAAATTGAACGTTATGAATAAATAAATTGTGGTTTAATCATGCAAGGGAAAACTGAACAGCAGCAAGAGTAAAGGAGCCATTATTATTACTTCCAGGGGTTACATGAATGACACTCCCTAATGGAAAGAGGAGCACAAGCAGTGATACCTGATGATATATACACGAGTACATGCCCTATAATCCCACTCCCATAAAGCTCAAAACAGTGTATGGTGTGAGAAGTCAGAATAGTGGCCCCTTTAAATGGTAATGAGGAGGAGGGGCCAGTGGGAAGTTTTGCTCTATATTTGATTTGGGCTCTTTTCTAGATACATTCGTCTGAAAATTTTTCAGATTTGTTTATGTCCCTACTTGTACGCTACACTTCAATTAAAAGTCACAAAATATAAAATAAACATTAAATCTCTATGAACTTTTTTGGAGCAATCTCTGAAAGAGAAGTAAGTCATTATGTTGTAAACATTTTCTTTCTGACCCTGCCCTGAAGTTTATTATTTAAAGGAAAATTGGTTTCCTTCTCAGAATCCTCACACTCTGTGGTTGAAGTGAGTCCAATCTGAGGTTAGCAGAGTGGCTGGAAAGTTGAAAATATCCTTTTAGGAAATGGGTCCTGAATTGTTTGAATGTATTTCACAGGTTACAAAAACAGGCTTGGTGGGAATTTCAGTTTCAGCATTTCATCCACTGCCAACTGCACTTGACATAGAAACTCCAGTGACTCATCATCTCAGGTTGTGACAATGAGCTCGAAAGGAGTGTGGAAGTTCAAGCACAAAAGGGATCAGTTACTGTCCAGCCAGTTTCTCTTTGTTTTGTCTTTTCAATATGCAGATACTCCCAGTGGTTTGCAGCCAGGTCCCTGACTGAGGATGCTCTCTAAGTGAGAGTCTGTACACTCCCTTAAGAGCTCTTTTAGCCTACCGTACTTATTTGTTGATGAACTTGGGGTAACAAATTTTGTCTTGAAAGATAGAAAAGGAAGCCGCAATTCCTTTCCTCTGCAGTCAGAGAATCTGGATTTATGAGCCTTTCAAGATTAGTCGGTCAACTACATAGAGTTTTGTGAGGAGAGAGGGAAGCAGGGAAGCCATTTTGCTGAATCCACGTTTTCATACAAGAAAACTTCCATCTTCTTCTTTAAAGAGATCATGAGGAGGATAATGTTTCCCTTTCTCTCACCCAGCTCCTCGTGGTGACTCACCTGCTGACTACATGGTAGATGACTGAGCGCTCAGCCTCGGTTCCCTTCTGCTCTTGGAGCTGAGGACCCTGAAACTGGAGGTGCTTGTCTCTCACCCACAGAGCACCTCCTGTGGTGGGGGAGTTGGGTGAGGGGCTCCTGTGGTGCAGTGTGGGTATGTAAGCTGAACTCCTGACTGCAGGCTCTAGGCCGTTGATTGTGGCCGCAAATCCAAGCTGCCCTCTCCCACGTGTTTTATCAGTATTAAATCATTTCCCTCCAAATGCCAAAGAATTCTTTAAAAAAAAATGTTTAGGGTCTCCCTGGTGGCACCAGCTGTTGAGCAACGCACTGTGGGGCTCCCGCAGTCTCTGCAGTGCAGGTTCGATCCCTGCCCAGGGAGGCGACCCACGTGGCGCAGCACACCTCTCCTGCCTTGCCCACTGCACTATATTTCAGTGGGTCTGCCTGTTCTGCTCCCCATTCTGTCTCTGGTGAATCCTCTCACCCTACTCACCCCCCACCCCGAAACCCCTGTACTCTGGCCTGTACCCCAGCTCTTGTATGCATAAATTAAAAAAAAATTTTAAAAATATGTTTACCAGGGTCACAGTGGTCTACATGGTTTTAGGGGGTTTAAGTTCACACCTCTACAGACATATGTTATCACACACCCCATAATCAAAACACCCATAATCCTCCACCATAGGCTACTGGCTGTCTCCTCACTCTGTTCTGCAGTCAAACTCTCCCCTTCTAGTCGCCCCAGTTCTCCAGTCAGATTTCTAGGGTTTGCTTTGCTTTGTCTTGGTCTGCTCCGGGGCTTTGCCTTTATATTCCACATGTGTGAGAACTCACCATTCTCCACCTATCGGTAACAAATCTGAGGTTTTGATCTCTTATCTCTCTGGCTCTGTGTCTCCTTCTCGATTGAATTCTTCCCACTTTTATTTCAGATGGCCCCGTGTCTTAGTTTGTTCAGGCTGCTGTAACAATATACCACAGACTGGGTGGTTGAAACAACAGAAATTGATTTCTCACTGCTCGGGAGGCTGGGAGATCAAGATCAAGTTTACAGCAGGTCCTGTGTCTGGTGAGGGCCATGTTTTCCCAGGATCAAAGGGAAAAGTAACTTTCTGGGGTTTCCTTAATAAGGAAACTAATCCCACTCATGAGACTCTCCGTTGGTTGCCTCCCAAAGTCTCCACCTCCCAATATCATCACACTGGGCATGAAGATTTAATGTGTCAGTTTTTTTCTGTAACATTTGTGTTTATTGAGGTAACTTTGGTTTACAGCGCTGAGTGTGATTGCAGGGGATAGGTTCACACTTCTTCAGAGGGACTTAGGAACTCTGGGGAATAAACATCCAGGCCCTCCAATACAGCAGGTGTGTGTGTGTGTGTGAGTGTGTGTGTGTGTCGGTGGAGGCGGGGTGGGGGGATTCCATTTCTTTCCATGAAGCTCAGAGCTGTGGTAGCTCTTCTGGCTCAGGCTGTTAGGGACAAAAGAAAACTTGGTCAAGTTTTAAGGGAAAATATAGGAAGAAAAGCAAGACAAAGCTATGCAAGAAAGCCCATGATAATAGAAGACTTAAGCACTAAAAACTCAATAGCTGCTGGGTTCAGGAATGTGTCAGTCTCGTTCTTTTCTGGAATTTGGCTCATCAGTAGTTCAGTGTCTCAAAAATTCTCCAAGAAAAATGATATTATTATTTTTCTGATTATACAGATAATATAATGTAAAAAATTCTAGCAACACTGTAGTGTAAAGAAGAAAGTTGAAAATCATCCACGATCCCTCCAGTTGGACACCCACTAAGTATTCAAGAAAAAATTCTTCACAGGGAACATGAGACAGTGTTTTGGGTCCTGGAAGTTTCCTACATTTTTATGTGACGGTAATCACAGGGTGTATTCTTTACTGTATTTTCTATACTAATTTAAAAACCTCCCAGTTTTTTCTCTAGACAACTCTGTAGAAACAGAAGATTATCTGTGTTATTTTAACATCTTTCCTTATTTATATATTGTAAACTCTTCCTTAGCAATGCATTTATCTATACATGTTTGTCTCTGGCAGTGAATTTTTGGCAGCCATGGTTTGCAATCTTAGAAAAGCTAGTTTAAGAAAATAGAGGTTTTAGATTGATTCAAAAGAATACCTGCAGGTATTGAATATAGGGGTATTCAAAAGAATACCCCTATGCTTATTGCATAGCTATTTACAATAGCTAAGACCTGGAAACAACCTAAATGCCCCAAAAAGATGACTGGATCAAGAAGATGTGGTACATATACATGATGGAATACTATTCAGCAATCAAAAAAGACGAACTAGAGTCATTTGAGGAATATGGATGGAGCTAGAAGGGATTATGCTCAGCGAAATAAGTCAGAAGGCAAAAGAAAAATACCAGATGATTTCACTTCTAGGAGGAATATAAGGGAACCAAATAAGGGACCAAGGAAAAGAATATTAACAATAACAAAAACCAACACAACAAAACAAAAAGACAAGGATAAATGAGAAACACTTTGTGTGCTGGGGGTAAAGAACGGGATGAGGGCAGAAAGAGCACAAGGGACTGAGGTGATGGTGCACGGGTGGAATGGTGGTAGGAAATCCATGGTGACCACAATTGATATCAAATATATATAAATAAAGAAAAAAAAGAAAATAGAGGTTTTAGGGAAATAACAGAGAGACATTCTCACAGCATCTGAGCCCAGTATACTTTCTTCGCTTCTTGGGTATCTTCGAGCCAATTTGTGAGACTTTTACTTGCTATGAATTTGGAGCTCTTAGAATTTCATGATAGCTTCAGAAAGTAACTTCATGGGTTCCATCAGAGAGCTTTCTCACTCAAAGGACCATTGAGGAGATTTGATGATCCCCAAATTCTCTGAGCGAGCATTTTACTCACACAAGCACATGGAGTCTATGCAAAGGAGTGATATTTGAAAAGCCCAGAGCAGGGGAATAAATCAGAAAAGTTAACTGGTATTTCACCAAAAATATAAACATTTTTAGTTTAATTATATATGCAAATGGTAGAAACACCTTTCCTTATTATGTTAGAAATTCGTTCGGTGACTACATGTGGATTGAGAATCTAGTATGTGTGACGTTGGATTGGATACATTAGTGAGGATACACTAATGGACTTGACATCTATACTGGACCTCAGTGGACACAGATGCGAGGAAATGTTCAGAGTTAGAACAAAAAGAGGGCAGCAGAGGTCTTGAAACCCAGACAGGCTTTGGAGGTTGGTATAGAGTGAAGCAAGTGGGTAGAAGACAATGAAACCAAGCTCAGAAGCCAGATATTTGAGATTTGGGCAATAATTAGAAGTGAATTTGGAGAAAAAGGTGTTGGGAGAATTCAAGTTGTGAGTGTAAAGAAGGAAAAAAGCGCAGGCAACTGCTGTCATCTTGAAACAGGGGGCACAGACAGGGGAGGAGGAGGATGCTCTGACCAAGACAGGGGTCAGAGGCCCCCAAAAGCCCCCAAAGGCCAAAAGGCCACAAACCAGAATCAAGGGCTATAGCAACAGGGACTATAGCCTTTCAGAGGACAGTGCCCGATACAGGTCACTGTCTGTGGGTTCTCACCCGCGCGCACAATTGCAAGGGACTTCAGGCTACAGGAACAACAGTCATGGGGTTTATTTACAAACTGGAGGAAATGAGGGAGCTTACGTATCCACAAGAGGCTGACTGCTTCATCCAGACAGCATCAGCGTTGGCAGTCACCAGTTCTAGGCAGCACTGTCCAGTAGCAATGATCACTATGGGCCTGTGGAGGCGGTGTTCCAGTGGACACCGAGTGTCACAGCTCTTGTGAGTTGTTGGTTTATGTCACCAACAGACAGCTCTTTGAGACACCAGGCAGGGCCTTTGGTGCTCCTTGCAGTCAGTGTCACAGCCAGGACTGAGTCTCAGTCTCTCTCTCTCCTCGGAGGGCGGCGGCTGGAGGCTTCCCTCCTTCCTTCCAAGGCCGGAACCGTCTTCTCCTCTTCCTCTGCTGGAGCTCTTCTTCCTCTGCTGCTGCTTCCAACGAACTGCTCTCCAAGGGAACTGCTCCTCTCCAAACAAACTGCCACTCT